>CAXIVR010000007.1:110940190-111177690 GCA_964035755.1 Teleogryllus oceanicus
CGCCTCTGATCGGGAGGTCCTAGGTTCACTCCCACGGCGGCAGGATTTTCGACAATAGCTTTCAGCTAGGTCGAATTCAGTTGCTGTCTTGAGGAGAATTCTAGCGTCCGGCTGCTTTGATCGGTAGTTTCCGTGGTTTCTCCGATCAGCACCAGGCGAATGCCTGAGCAGTGCCCTAACAAACGGGCCACGGACCGCGCGCGATCTGACCTTCCTCTTCCTTGTCCTATCCTCTCCCCTTACACACACACTTACACTAACATGCACTATACTAGCACATATTCCGGGAGACCGGTCGGGAGCTTAGAGCTTGTCCCGGCTGGGCGGTGCCCGCTGGTGGGAGAGTCCTGGTTAGGGGGAAACCCCACTAGCCGACGGTAGGTCGGCGCCGGATTTCGCCACCCAGCGGGGGAAGATCACCGCCATCTCCCGAAAAAAACATGCACTACACTAAGGGGACTAATGACCAGAGCAGTTGACGCCCCCGGAAACACGAAAAAATCAATCAATTAATCAAAATCCATCACGGTGTCGAATATTGTGTTCAAAAATGGCGTTTCCTCTGTGATAAACTGTATCCGTAAACAGTTGTATCCAATTTTGAACTACAAGTCTGAATGTGAAAAATTTTTTCAATCTAGAAATTTCTATCTCATGGAGTTGAGCCACTTTGGCAATACTGATTTTAGTTGCGGAGGATGGCAATGTCAGAGCACTAACTAGAAACTTACAATGTTGTTGGTTTATTCTCAATATGATTTATTGTATGATTGTTTATTTGCTTTACCTACTCAGTTGTTGTCTGTCAAATTATTCATGAATTCGATTAGTACATGCCATTTTTAAATTTTTTTTTTCTTGAAGTAGTTGACTGTCATACTCATATTCTGATTGACTGTCATAATATCGTTGACTGTCATACTATTATTGAAGCATGAGTCAGACCAGTGGTCTTCCTATAGAGTGGGATCATGACATATTTACAAGAAGTAATCGCCTATTCATAACAATACACTTTTGTTGTATTAGAACTCAAACTTATACGTTAGCCGTGCTTGTTAGAATGAGTAAGTTGTTAATTTGAAAGTATAGTTGGGCTGAAAGTTTTACAGATGTTTTATTGATAATAACCGGAATTGATATTTCTTTGCAAACTGGAAAAACCACATTCACAAGTGTTAGAAATGAAGCTTCCATTTGCAAATTTCACTCATGTTAGTATTTAAGCCGAGCAACGTATTACGAATTTTCGTTTATAATCATTCTCACCATAGAAACGGAATTAGAATTAATGTAACGTACTAAGTGAGAAGTTAAATTAAAAAATTATTGAAAACTACTTCCTTAACGTCATATAGGGCAGATTAATAAGAATTATTTTCTTTGTTGGAAGTATTTTTTAATTTTCTGTACATTAAAATATTTGTTACATCCTTTGTATCATAGTTTAATTATACAATTCCTTAGATGAAAATACTTGTTATTTTTATAAATGTATTAAAGTAGTATTTGATGTTACGTTTGTGGAAGTCTCAGTTGGTAAACTCCCAGCTACGTAATTTAAAGTTGCGTACTTTACTGGTAAACAATGTATCTGTTTCTACCATTCTATTACATTTTGACCGTGATAATATCGGATGGTCGAGTGGTACCTTTTCGACGTATGATTTGCGGATTTTCTGACATAAGGGAATTATGAATAGTTCTGACCTTAACCTTCTACAAATTACGTAAATGGAAGCGTAAATTTAAGTATTATGTCATTGCCAAGAGCGCCTTAATGAAAGAACATGTCAAAAAAAAAGTTAAATATTTATGATATCCGCCACCACCTCGTAAGTTGTTTACGTTTTGCGTATTAGAGACGCGCCGCAGCTGTCATCTGTCGCAAAGATGAACCCCTCACTCTCTCTCATTGGGCACCTCCCGAAATGGCGACCGCCCTCGCGATAAAAATAAAGGAGACGTACGCTGAGTCACGCAGACGCGAAAAAACCACGCCCACGCTCGTGTACGCACGTGCGCGCACGCTCTCTTACGGAGCAGAGAGCGCTCGAAGTACACAAAGCGTTTGCAGGAGGCTCAGTTACACGGCAGTTGTCTCTGCAGCCGCTCTGCCTGGCCCCCTTTGAATAGCGAGCACTCACTGAATGCGGGATGGAGCCAGGTCACACTGCCCCTCCGGGCGGAGAGGATCACGGGTGGTATAATACAAAAACCAAACTAAGCACATTCGGGACCCCCAATGTTCTTAACGTTTTATTAGTTCATTATTACGCAGAAATATATTTTATTACTTATTAATACATATTCAATATAATACATTTAATTTATATTGAAAATCAGACATTGCCTGTTCATAAATGTAGACGAAATTTATTTTAAATTATATTCATCTTGTCTTAAAGTTAATGTCGAATTTTTAAATTTCTAAGGAATTAGTTCTATTAGTGCTTATACGAGTAAATATTGATAATACCTTCTTTTCTTCGAATATTTTTATGGGCTCAGTAGTTCAGTCGTGAGGTCCTAGCATATGGCCCTGGCGAGGATACTATTAAACAGGAACAACTTTTTGTAAGGTGTCTAATTTTTTTTACAATATGAAAAATACAACATTATTGCTTGTAGTAAAATCGGTTGTAGTTGTCATTCAGCGCGTACGTATCTCGTAATTACTTTGTTCTTTAATTACTCTAAACCAGTAACTCTTAATTGAAATTCTGTTTTTTTTTTCGGGGCACTGTGAAATTTACCCAAAAATAGTATTAATTATCAGATGAATATAAGAATAGTACAACAAAACTTGCTGCGTAAACTCCATGTCGAATCTGAATTGAAAAACAATGGTTTGAACTGTTGAATGTCTCTATTAACTGAATCGGAGAGGAATAAGACAGAAGTTAAAGATTCAATCAGTGAGATGTTTGTTAACGAAACCTATTTCTTTTTTCGCACTTTTAGCATGTTACGAAACTTCGAAAATTTTAAACACATGTTTCCTTTTACTGTCATCATATTCTGAGACTGCAATTACTGAAAGATTATGAAACACTAATTTTCACCGAGAAGATAAAATTTGAAATACTGGTGAGCGCCCTGTTGGGTTATTGTTGGTGCTTCCAAAACAGAAATTAAAAGAATGTTACTCTCATCCACTATACAATTGGTGATAGACGAGGAGTGGTATACAAAAACTTTTCTTTTCAATTTTATAATATACCCACAAGCCTATCTACACCCTATTTTCGAATAGCTTTTGTTATCTAGGATAGTCCATACACAGTTACTTCCTTTCAGGAAACAGATTTACTCATGAAAAACACTCCTCTGTGTATTTTCTGGTTTGTTTCGATGAATCGCAGAGCAGCTGTTTGTATTTAGTCTTACTGGGAACTACTGCTTATCGTTCAGTAAACAACGATTCATCGTAAATCTGACGGGTAATTCTCCTTTTTCCTTATAAAACAGATGTAGGAGATGCGAATTTCCTTTTGACCTAAACTTCCTCTTCTAGAGGGACTGAAACGACTCAGTCCAATAAAGGATTCTTTGTCATCCTGAAAACTCACCAGCAACGTTTGACTCTTCAAAATAGGAATAAAAGTATTTTGAGTTACGCGTTATTGTGCATTGCAATTCGTTCCAATCCTACTATTTTGAGACCTAAAGACAAGTATTTAATTTCATTTGGGGAAAATTATTTTATTTCATCTGGAAATAGAACAAAAGGGTTTTGGCTTAACAGAAAGAACGAGACAATTTTGGTAGGATCTGTTCGTCTATTTCGTCTCTGAGAGAAGTGGAGGATATTAATGACATAATTTCCGATGCGACAGCAGATAATAGTCATGGAAGTTCCAAATACATTTGAAACGTCTAGTAGTTCAGGGGCGAGTGACGAATTTTTTTAAATTTTGAAATTCAATAGATTGAATTCGCAGCCAAACAGCTAGCAAGGTACAGAACGGAAAGTTCAATGTTAGAGATTGAAAATCGACTTTCGATAATTGACTTCCGAATTATCTCCAGAATCATTTCCGGAATCGGAAACTGTTATTAATTTCGAATATGCGGTCGCTTCCTTTACAACAAACAATAAATACATTCTACAAAAAATCCTGCATTATAGTACTTTTTGTAGAACTAAGGCTCCTGCTCTTAAATATGACACAAATGACTTACGAATGACACAAAAACCTGCAAGTGTGTTACCACTGGATAGGGAATTACTTTGCAGTCGTGCATCAAACGGATTTAATACGAAAAAATTTACGTTTGCAGATGACACTAAAACTACAACACACGTTGAATGGCGATTAGCTCGATGGTTCCTAGGCAGCAAGGTTTTTGTCCCAAGGAGAAGTTTTGTGAGGAGTTTATGGGAATATTGCTTTGAGGGGATAGGCGAGGTCTATGGGCACACGAGCTTTGGGGGCTTAGGTTGAGGTCTACGGGGATACGAGTTTTGGGAGTGTAGGCGAGGGACACGAGCTTTGGGGGGACAGGAAATACATGTAGAAAGATGGGGAAGGGGCAAGTGTGGTAATTCAAAGGTTAGCAGGTGGGGACGGATGGAGTACGAATTGTTTCTTAGGCAGTTTAATTAAGTTTTAATTTGTGAGATACTTTCGAACCGCGAAACGATCATTATCCTAGAGCTTGCAGCTTTATAAGCGAAAAAAATGAACATTCTGAGAACGTAACGGCACTAGACTTACGGGAATAATTACCTCGGCAGCTAATTACCCTCTCGGTGCCTGCCCCCTCTCTCTCCCCTCTGCTCCACTCTCTCTGCCTCTCATCTCCTCTGCTCTCTCTGTTTCTTCCACAGCCTATCTCCCCCTCTGTCTCGCTCTCTATCTTTCTCTCTCTGTATTCCTCTGCCCCTCACTCTCTGGCCGTCTCTCTCTGTTTCTCTCCCTCTCTCTCGTGGCAACGAAGCGTCGCCTGTGCCCTCTGCATGTGCTGCGCGGCGCGGCGTCTGCCGCCAAGTATCGCGGGCGCAGCCAGCGCAAATATTTGCCTCCGCGATAACCCCGCGGAAGGAACAGGTTCCCATCGAGCGACGCCGATCGCCGCGGCTCCGCCTACCCGCCCGCCCGGCAGACAGGTGCCAGCGACTCGCGGGCGCGCGTGGCGGGAAGCGGAGCGGGGCTACTATGCGGCTCATTCCTCTTACAGGTGGGTGTCAGAAGGTTGTTGCAATTGATCTTTTCTTAATTACGGTTTTAGTTATTTTTTGGAAAGGTTTCGGTTGATTGATTAGTGATTCCGGGCTCGTTGACAAAGCCGTTGCCCCGTAAGGGTAGTTCATGTTTTCATCGTGACGGAGATCTTCCCCCGCTGGATGGCGAGATCCGGCGCCGACTTGGGGAATTTTCCCCAACCAGGTACCTCCACCAGCGGGGCACCGCCCCAGCCGGGACAAGCGCTAAGCTCCGTGACTGGTCTCCTGAGAAATGTGGTAGGGTAGTGCATGTGTAAGTGAGGGGTGAGGGTAGGACAAGGAAAAGGTGTGAAACAGAAAGGGCGGTTCGTGTTACGTATTTCCCCGGCATTCGTATGGTGTTGATCGGAGAAATCAAGGACAACTTCCGATCGGAACAGGCGTTCTCAAGAATTCTCATACAGACAGCGCAGCGGTTCAATTCGCGTAGCTAACTAGCTATTGTCGAAAATCCTGCCTCCATCGTGACTCGATTTCTAGGACCTCCCGGTCTTATATACTGCAGTGACATCGCTTTATGCTCTGAGCCATCTTTGCCGATTTGCAGGTGGTTTCAGGAAATTACTGCAATTGATGACCTTTTCTTTTTTACACATTAATATTTTGGAATGGTTTCGATTTGTTAAATGGTTGGCATAGCGATCTTTACTATTGGAATATTATTTTCGTCATATATTCTTTTCAGTTGATAATCTTAAGGTTGTAATGTAATGATGTCGATTAATTCTTGAAAATGTGTAATGTTCAACTTCGCACGTTTCGATCTTCAAATTAATTTTTCAAAGTACTTAAAATAAAAAATCAAAGTCTTTAAATAAACGTGCGTGAAGCTTCCTGATTTAACCTTTGTTAAGAAAAGTGGTACTAATTCGATTCAGTTATTTATCGTCTGTTCTGATCATGTCGGATGTTCTTTCAAGTAAGTGGGGATTCACGGATTTCCGATTGATATGTTCTCGTTTGCAATCTTTGTAAATGAATTGTCTTTATAAAGGTACATATTTTTATTTATTGTCTAGGTATGCAGTAGCTCGAGAAAGTCAGAGAATCGTTTTCACCTATTCCATTTACATTACATACGCTAGGACCAGGAACTTGAATTGAGTACTTAATTTTTTTTTCATTAAGTGTAGGATATGAAGGTTTTTGTGTTTGATTTACTTTTCATTAATTACACTATTATTAGCTTCTTTATTTATTTTTCATATATGCAACACTGAAGTTTTCAACATATTTGTGACGAACAATCATATTTCCCTTTTGCGCATATGCTTGGTAAACAGGCGATATTCTGAGACATGAAAACGAGCTGTTTTTCTCAAAGATATATCGAGAGATGTATAATAGTATTTTTACCTTCTATAATTATTTTATTCATCTTTATTTTCGAGCTTCTACAGAATTTAAACCTTCTGTAATAGTATTTTTTCACTCTGACACCGTGTTGCGACACGTAGAAACTTACTTCGGGTTATCTTTATACGATAGATTTAATTTGCATGATAAATACAGTCGTAAGATATTAAAGATAAGAAACTTCATACGTTGTGATTAACAAGATTGTTTATTTTTTATTTCACTTGTAATTGCTTTACAATCTCTTTAATCTCTACTTGAGGGGGCGTGAATCCGTGAATACTTCTTTTGAGATACCGAACAATTCTTGAAGGGTACCGCGAAGTATACAAATCAGAAAGTGTCAATAGTTAAATTTTAATAACAATGTACATGCATTAGCTGCAATGAAAAAATTTATTGACGCCTCAATGTATTTGAAACAGAAAGAAAATAATTTCTCAAATATTTGGACATCTTAAGGTCGAGATCCGATTAGAATATAAGAATTCGAAATCAGAAATGCACTGGAGACAATGATTCCTGACTTTCGCGTTTAATACAAATACGTATAATTTTCTGAATGTACTGAACAATTTCGAATTATTCACCAAGCTCCTGGAGGTAAAAAGGGCACGAAGGTTTACAGATTTCAGAAGTCATACTCGCACGGGCTACCTGGCAATTCCCCGTTCAACAACGGTACGGACAAACTCGAGTTTCTGTGCGCCAGTCTCGGTAAAACTACCTGAGTCCGATCGACTCCTAATTTTCTCCATGATATGGGTTCGGGTGTTCCGTATTTTGAAGGTCTGTGTGCATAATCCAGTTCGGAGTGCGATCGCCTACGTTTCTAAAGGTCCGGTTTGATTGATTCATGTCTAAACACGTCAACTGCTATCGCCGTTAGTCCCATCAGTGTATAAAATGTTTTATCGCGTAAATGGCGGTGTTCCTCTCCCGTTGATTGACTGATTTTTTCGTGTTTCTGGGCGCGTCAACTGCATTGTCATTAGT
This sequence comes from Teleogryllus oceanicus, assembly GCA_964035755.1. Lineage (NCBI taxonomy): Eukaryota > Metazoa > Arthropoda > Insecta > Orthoptera > Gryllidae > Teleogryllus > Teleogryllus oceanicus. The sequence continues at coordinate 110,947,773 of CAXIVR010000007.1, forward strand.
CCCGTTAAGTAGTGCATGTTTTTGCGTGGAAGCTGGCGGTGATCTTCCCCCCCGGATGGCGAGATCCGGCGCCGACCTACCGGGTAGTGGAGTTTCCCCCTAACCAGGACTCTCCCACCAACGGGGCACCGCCCCAGCCGGGACAAGCTCTAAGCTTCCAACCGGTCTCCTGGAATATGTGGTAGTGTAGTGCATGTTAGTGTAAGTGTGTGTTGTGTAATGGGAGAGGATATGACAAGGAAGAGGAAGGACATCGCGCGCGGTCGGTGGCCCGTTTGGTAGGGTACTGCTCCAGCATTCGCCTGGTGCTGATCGGAGAAACCACGGAAAACTTCCGATCAGAGCAGCCGGCCGCTAGAATTCTCCTCCAGACAGCGACTGAATTCGACCTAGGTGAAAAGCTAGTGTCGAAAATCCTGCCGCCGTCAGGACTCGAACCCAGTACCTCCCGGTCAGAGGCGCTGCAGTGACGTCACTGAGCTACCGCTCCCGGTGGGGGTGTGGAGCGGGCGGCCGCCGCGGGCGCCCACTTCCGAACGGCGCCCGCCCGCCCGCGCCGGAAGCGATCAATCAGCGGCTTCCGGCCGCCTTCGTCGCGCCGCCTTCGCTGCGCCACATCGGCCGCGCTCCCACGCCCGGCCGCGCGTTGCTTCGCGCAGGAGGAAGACGTCAATAAGTGGGGCGGCATTTCATCTCGACGCAGATTTTCGTTTTAAACTGATCAATGTGTTCCATGTGTACGTAAAATAACAGTCGATCCGGTTATAGCGAACTCTGGGGACTAACAATTTTGTTCACTATACCGATGTTGAAAACTTAAATAGAATTTTCTCCAGATGATTGATTTTATTATACAGAGATACAGCAAACTTCACTAACAACACTTATTGAAAAAATTATTGCTTTATTTGCCCTTAAAAAATCAATTATTTTCAATTCTTTGCTTCGTACATTTTTCATTAGTACTTTCTCTAGATCCTTTCCCTGAGTTCGTGCCCTCTCCATATTTGATTCTGCATTGTTCTCTGTCTCTAAGTATCGAAATACGGTCTTGATATCTTCCAATGCTTCTTGCACTGTTGGAGTGACTTAAGTTCACTAAACGAGGGTTCGCCATATCCGAGTTCATTACATCCGAAGTCGACTGTATTGATACGTATGATAACTGTCTTTCTCACATTTGCATGTAACTATGTGTACGGTACTTCAAATTAATTATCAATACCACTATATTGATAATTTTAAACAACTGTTTTAATTTTTTCGAGGCATTCGTGGGTTCAAGTATACTATTGGTTTAGTGGTAACATATAGTTGACATTTACATAATTCAAATGATTGAAGGCGTTGTCATTGTCAACAATTGTTGACATTGTTGACTGTGAGAACGCCTCTAATCATTTCAATCAGTATACTAGTTTAAAAACATTGACAGATATTTATATTTATTTAAAATTAGGATTGTGTTCTTAATTACACTACGCGTCTTTGACATGTCCAATAATAGTAACAATTTCAAACAAGTTATTTCAATGATTTAATGACATAATGTAAATAATTACGTAAGTTTCTCTAAATATTGAATGGTATATTTTATTTGCCAATTTATTTTGTTTGCAATTAGTTGACATTTCATTATATATAGCAGAAAATCATATGTTTGCATGAAACAAAATTAACTTATCCTTTGGAAGTGAGGAATTGCCTTCTACGGAAAGAAGAGATGATAATAAAACCATGCTTCTTACAGAGATTTCTCCACGAGCAACTAATTGATATGAATTACGTAAAATATAGAGTCAAATATTTTTTCGAGATTGCTGCAATCTTCTAAATGTGGAACCATCGGCCTGTTCAGATGATTATATTTTACAAATTCATAATTTTTCACAACATAACACTACAATTTGAGTGAGTTTTTCACAACAACTTGAGCGAGGCTAAAGAAAATCAAACGAAATTAAAATTTAATGACAATGTTAACAATCCCTTTCATTTTTTTAATATGCGAGAAAAACAATTTTGTAATTATTAATATCAAATTTGTAATATGTATTATATTGTATCTTTACAGGATTAATCTAACCACTAATGTGGCTAGATATGTAAAAAACTGATCATTTTTTCGATGTCGCTCAATTTTTAAATAAATTTATTCGCAAATCTGTGGATACAAAATTTCAAATTAAGTTTTTCGTATACCAACACTTTACTTTATGTCGATATACAGCAACAGAGGATTTAAGTGCCTCTGTAACAGCCGCAGTTCGTAAAGAACACTGCGAACAAATAGGTTTATCAAAATGGCGTATGAGCAGAAATATTGCTAATTTTTAAGAAATTTTCTTACAAGAATATGTTTTGAAAATTATTGAATGTCGCTCGACCAATAACACAAATAACAAACCGTGTCCCTTCTTTGCTCTATACCGGTATAACGACATTAATAGCAACATTGATAATTTTGTTACTGTCTGGATATTCCCAACTCGGCCCACTGCGCTCGGTGGTGCTGCTTTGACGGATGGGGCGCGATAAAGTAGTGTACCCACTTTTCCGAGGATACCTTGCGCCGCCTCCGACAATATTTACGCGAGCAGCCGTATCTCGGAATGAAGTCCCAGTGCTGCAAGCTGCGCCGCGCGCGGACGTAAGTGCTATATCCATCTTGCTTCCGAGGTGTCTTTCCCACCTTATTACAGATCGATTGTGTTTGTGCGTGATACGCGATGAGTGTTGCGTGTGTTAGATGTGCCTCTTGGGAACATAGAAGTTGCTTGCTACGAATTGCTTGTAGGCAGGTGGACTGAGTGCTAAAGCCCCAGTGATTAAAAGAAATCCTGCCTATAGGAGGAACAATTCATGTCTGACGTTAGCTGTGGCGAAATGTTTTGTTAAACCAAGGGAATTCCTAACAGTTTACTCTATAAATACATATTGGAAATATTAGGCTTTGAAAAACGTATTTACGTCAATAACGAATAAACTCTACTTCATCCTACGGATGAACTGTTGTCCAAGGGTAAAACAACACTGTCTTTCAGCATTTGCTAAGCATGTCGTGTTTTAAGAAAAACTGAACGTAAGAAATTTAGAGGTGATGTTTTTTTTATATTCAACGATTTCTTAACTTTTGCGTTCTTTTGTTACAAATTTCTCTTTCCTCAATTGTTTTCTATTTCTTTTGAGCCTTCCCATTTTCTATCTCGTTGTAAATGTATTACTTTAATTATTGTTGTAGTGAGGCTTAAATTATTTTATTTCGTTATCTAATAGGTGGAATAAATATACTATATTTTTCATTTCGTCATTTTTTCGTCAGTTTACGCTTTGAATATTTTTACTTCAAACTTTCATTTCATTTCCAAATATTGTGTTTCTTCGTTTTCTCCTTGACCGCGTTCCACCATCTGCCGCAATCTCCGCCCCAATTTCCTATTTTGGCAACATTTCCTTTCCATCATCGGCCCTCCTACTCATTTGTTCTCCTTCCGCCAGAAAAGAAACTTGTGAAGAAAGTCTCCTCTGACTACACATTTACTTGAATATCATTCTGCGGAAGAACAAAAGCAAAAAAGTATATTTAGACATTTGGAAACATAATACAGTGTTGATCTTTCTTTTTTTTCTACACTGGAGATGAGTATTAAAATTTAATATTCGTATATGATATAAAGTAATTAGTTTATATTAATATTTTTTAATAATTTTTATTAATTACCTTTGTGAGGTATTCGAGTACTGGCTTTCACCTTTGTAATGAAATTCATTTACTATCTGCAAATTCTGCACGAAATTTGAACGGTACGTTTTATAATTACCTATCGAATCAATAAGGACAAAAAGGGTCATTCTGTACTTATTCAGGTGCATTTTGAAATATGTTTGGTTTGATTTATTTTCGTCAAGAAGAACAGTAAAACAGTATCCGTCGGGTGGTAGATACCTCGTTACGATAACCCTCTGAGATGTTCGCGGCAGATCTCATTCATCCAGCGGGGAAATTACCACCACCTGTTAAAAGCTGCACTACACTTACGGGCTATCACCATAACCGTTGACGTGCTCGGAATCAGTAATAATCAAACAACCGATTTCTCCACCTCCTCCATTTGCAGCCTGCGTCGGCCGTGCGACGCTCTGGGCCATCGTGGTGTTGAACGGCCGAGCAGACGCCGCGGGGCTGGGCGACCCATTAGGAGCAGAGATTTACGCGGGGGCGCGCCTTCGACCGAGCGCCCACGCTCTCTCTCGCACACGCCCCCACATCCGCTCTCGCCCTCGCCCAGGCTCTCCGTCCTTCTCCCGCGCTGTTCGCCCACTCTCACTTCCGCCATCGGTTTTTTCCAAACTATCCCCGTCCTATTCACACCCACCGGCCGTTTCGTTCGTTTCAATCCCCCCGCACACTCGCCGCCCCTCCCACACACGCACTCCCACCTCTCTCCCACATCTCCATCCACGTTGATTGATTGATTTATTGATTTGAGATTCCGGGTGCGTTAACTGCTTGGATCATCATATCGTTTCAACGCCGACCTATCTGTCGGTTAGCGGGCTTTCCCCAACCAGGTATTTCCCAGCAGCGAGACATCGCCCCAGCAGGGACAACCTAATCGGTCTCGTGGCGTGGGTGGTAGTGTAATGCTTATTAAAGTAAGTGTGTGAAAGTAAGGGGTGACGATAGGACAAGGAAGAGGACGGAAAGATCGTGCGCGGTCCATGGCCCGTTTGTTAGGGTACTGCTCCGGCATTTACCTGTATTGAAAGGAGGAACTACGGAAAACTACTGATCAGAGGATCCAGCCGTAGAGTTCTCCTCCAGACAATGACTGTATTCGACTTGGTGTCGAAAATCCTGCCACCATCGGGACTCGAATCTAGGACATCGCGGTCAGAGGCACTGCAGGGACTCTGAGGATACCCTGAGCCACCTCTCCCGGATTTAACCCGTCCTTGTTCATCTCTCCTATTCGTACCTTCACCCCCTCCCTCCACTCGCTTCACACTCATTACCCATTCGGTACTCTATTCCATCCTGTATCGGCGCGTCCTTCAACCGGTCCTCACCTCGATCCAACGTCCTCGCTTTCTTCCCGACTTCACATTCACTTCCCTCTCCCCCTTCCCCCCCCCCCTCTCTCATCGTCGCCCATACCCATTTTGAGCTTTCGTCCAAAATCTCGGCTTCGTCTACGCCACAACCTCTCCGTGCCCCTACCTCTATCTACAACTGTCGCCTTTGCCCCTCTTTCTCCGTTTGCTCTATACCTACTACGACCCCTCCCTGTCTATAGCTTCTCATCCCGCTCCTCCTCCGCCCTCGCCTGGGCTTTAATTTAGGAGGGAGGCGCCCAGATAACACGTCCACCGTAAATCCCACCCCGCAGGGCCACCTCTTACCTCCTCGCCTCCGCTCCTCCCTTCCCCTTCCCGGGTCCTGCCTCCTAATATAGACGCGGCGACACGAAAGAGCACTACGCCCGATTTCCGGGGGGCGAGAGGGCGAAAGAAATTCAATTAGCGATATCGCGGCGATCGCCGCGCTACCTGGCGGCGGACGCAAGGTCACCACGGAGCACCGCTGTGCCAACGGTCCCTAGGCTGCCAGACTGCCCGCGTACGCGGTCACGTGAGTTTGCTGGGCCTCCCTCTGGGAACTCTGCCCCGCCGGGTTTCTATTAGTTCTCCATCAAATTTGATTTCTTCTGGAACGGATGTAGTTTATAAGTTGACTTCGGATTTTTAGGTAATTTGCCAATTTGCTTTCTTGACGGAGACACTTGGAATTCTGAACACATATCGTGGTGTGACGTCTTCAAGAACAACTTTTAGCAATGAATATCAAAATCGAAGACTATCTTCGCCGTTGAATTTTAAAAAGTTTCTCATTTAGACACGTTTGCTAAAAAAAAATGAGCCTGTAAATGGCTATAAAACTGTATGCAAAAGATACCGTACGTGACAATGGAATCATGTTACATTAAATTTGAAGTACTTCTAGTTGGTGTGAAGTCTTTACGCTTATTATTTCACTTCATTAGAAGATTCTTCTTAACAGCTTATGGGAAAACCTTTCAGAAATATATTTACCACGAATAAATGTCTTTTAATGCCTTTTATTTAAAACTACAGATACGCCGAGTTTAACGAAGTCGGAAGGGTGGGAGGAAGTTCAACTGTTTTCGCCTGGATCGACCTACATTAATCCTTATTCTCACAATGGAGATACAATCATGAAAATGAACGTCCGCTCATAAGCGGTGTCGCTATTTCAAACCTCTCTAGACATGTAGGGGCGTAGGATCAAACAATTGGCGGACGTATGGACGACTCCGACGGTGCTTTTGAGCAAGGCCGTGCCCGCAAGGTCACGCGAGTGGACGCGTATCCGACCGGCCACCCAGCCGTGCGTGCTCGCTCCGTGGGGCGCCCCTGCAGCGACGCGACGTAGGGTGGCCTCAGGAAACATTTCAAACGCGGAAATGACCCATACGCGCATCGCGTGTATTTGAGTAAAATTCTGCTTTTATACATTTACTCTAATTTTACTTTTCGGCTCAATTTGTTTATTTCTAAGTATAATCCGAGTATAAATGATTATAGTTATTTACATTCCAAGGGCGTTATAAGGGTTCTAACCCTTTTAGACCCGGCGTCGAGTGGGTTGGGCACAACTTTTCATTGGTTATTTCTGGCACTTTAATGAATCAGAATTGTTTGAAATTAATGGTCGTGCTTTTATCGTTTCTTGTGAAGGTATATTTATAGTTTCATTTTTGTGAGCGTCAATAAAAATTGTATACGAGTACATCATCTTTAGAGTAAAACCAAATCATTGCTTAAAGGGAAGAAATTCAGGTTTGAAAGGGCAAATGATTGAGCGGCGACAAAAAAAAGAGCTTTTTGTCGCACGAGATTATTGCAACCTGTTAATGCTCGTGCTACATATGAGATTTTGTGGTTTACCTAACTTTAATGATCAAAGATTTACTTAATTAGTTATTAACTAATGTTAACTTGACTTGGTTTGTCTTCTCATATTTCCCCCAATTATTCTCTTTCATAATTCTGTCCATAAGAGAGCATGTAGCATCATTCAACAGTTTTGATAAATCCCTCCTAACCACTATTCCCTTTCCCAGGCAAGTTATGCACTGTACATAGAGCTCCATATCGAAGGCAATAACAAGAAATAACATATCAGTAAAAAATAAATACATTTTTATTCAAGTAATGTCTAACTTCCATTATAGTAAATGGATGCACATACTAATGTTCCGTGAAGTATAATCTTGAAATTACGATGTAAACGGTCGTTTTTTAAGAGATTTTAGCTTGTAAATTAAAGTTAAAAAAATTACGTAGAATCACTTAAATTTTTTTTTCTAAATTAAAAAAAGCCTTTTTTCTATTAAATTGATATTTGATAGATTAATTGTTTATTGGTTTCGGAAGCGTCAATGGCTAAGGTCATTATTCCCCTAAGTGTCGTGTATATTCGTGACGGTGGTCTTCTCCGGTGGATGGCGAGATCCCGCGCAGACCTAAGTCGGCTTGCTGGGATTTTCCCCAACCAGGTGACACCCACCAGCAGGACTCCGCCTCAACCGGGACAAATAATTTTCTTCAATTTTCAAAGCTCCCGACTGGTCTCCTCACAATTTTGGTAGTGTAGTGCATTTGAGTGTAAGTGAGTGTAAAGGACAACGAAGAAGAAGGAAAAATCGTGCGTGAACCGTGGTTCATTTGTTAGGGCACTGCTCTCGCGTTCGCCTGGTGTTGATCAGAGAAATCACAGAAAACTACTGATCAGAGCAAAGAGCTCTAGATTTCTTCTCCAGTCAGCGACTGAATTCGACCTAGCTATTTCTGAAATATCTAAATTCTTGCCACCGTCGGAACTCTAACCTAAGACTTCGCGCTCTGAGGCTCTTCAGTGACATCAGTTGATGCCCAGAGCCACCTTTGCCGGCTTGAGGTTTGTAAAATTGGAACTTACTAATAAATAATTCTTGTCATTTTGCAAATTGTATGCCTTCTAGCGCATATCGATCTGGTTCGGACCAGTGTGTGAGGCTTTATTTATTTATTTATTTTATTTATTTACGTCAAAAATAGTTAAAAACTGTGTGTGACGTGCAATGGGGAGAAATGAATTCTGTGCACGTTTTCAAAATTCTGTGATCCCATTTCTGACATATACTAATTGAATTTTGAATACAGAAAAAAATGAGCGTTTTTTGCAAGCATTGTTAACAAAATATTCGCTCCGATGTAACAAAATCTATTTTCAAGGGCAAATCAGCAATAAAATTGGGCTCTTATCCATCATCACGCCCTTCGTCAAGGAATAATATTTCCTGCCGCGACAACATGGAGAACGATTATTTGAATAACTATATTTCCCACTGAATTCTAGAAGACGTGCGCAGATAATTAAGTTACATTTATGTCCAGAAGCAAAATAAAAGGGGTCATCTCAGTATTTTCTTAAATGATCAGGGAAACTGGACGAAAAACCTGATCGAGATGGGGGTCATAGACCCAGAGGCTTGGGGTACCAGTTTTGTTACAGGTTATTTAGAATCATACAGTCCAAATGGTAGATATACATTAAATATCACTGTTAAAATTTGCTTGTCGTGTAGGTAAGGCGAGCGATTTCAAACGCCGCGCGATCGTCGCGTCGCGTCGCGTCTATATTCCAATAAATATTATATTGTAAAGGAAAAAAAATCAAAATTGACAACAATGTCGAACCATTTGTCGCAAAGAATCAGTGTGGGACGAATGCTATATGACATAATTGAAGTTAATTCAGAATCTTTAGCAGGTGGAATTTCCATTAAAACAGAGACCAACACACACATAAGCAATCTTTATATGTATATGTGTGTGTGTGTGTGTATATATATATATATATATATATATATATATATACATACAAATTTAATCATTGAGCCTCTTCAATTCCTTGTAGGACGCTAGAAACGGAAAACAAAATCACAGAAAAAATTCGAAATATATTAGACAAATATTCGATTAATGTTTGTTGAAATGTCTGTAAAAACAATATACTGTTTTTCAATAATTTGTCAATAAAATAGAGACACATTACAAAGAAAAATATATTTAATTAACGTCTCAAGATGTTGGACGCGCCGCTTTGAGGCGTGGCGTCGGACCGCGGCCGCGGGCGCGCGTTATCTAAGCGACCGCCTGAGCGATGGTTGTAAGCTTTGGCCGCGCGCCGCGCTGCGACGGAAATACAGAGCAGCGTTTGGGCGAAGTGGTCGCCCGCAACTGCGCCCATATCCACCCCCTCGTAGCAAGACGTCTTGTTAAAAGTGTCGGTCTTCTTTAACTGGAAAAGTAGTTTTCTTTAATTTGTAGTGTGCAGTTATTTAAATCTTTTAAGAAGTAATATGATATATCTATTTTTAGCACTTCCTTCTTGAGATATTAATTAAATAAATTTTTCTTGTAATGTGTCTCTATTTTATTGACAAATTATTGAAAAACGGTATATTGTTTTTACAGATATTTCAAAAATTTTTAATTGAATATATATCTAATATATTTCGAATTTTTTCTGTGATTTTGTTTTCCGTTTCTAGCTCCTAAAGGAATTGAAAATATATTTCATTGACATTATTGCTTATGTGTGTTGGCTCTGTTTAATGGGAATTCCACCTGCTAAAGCTTCTGAATTAACTTCAATTATGTCATATAGCATTCTTCCCACACTGATTCTTTGCGACAAATGGTTCGACATTGTTGTCAATTTTGATTTTTTCCTTTACAATATAATATTTATTGGAACTACTCTAAAAATGCGCATTCTTTTATTTTAATAATGTTGATGTTGATGCAGATGCTTTCTTTCTTACATGTTCTTCCTAACAGAAATGTATTTATTAGAACCTCGAATCGTGTAGGCTTTTATTGATTTTTTAATTTAAAGAGGAAAACTGTTAAAACGAAGTTGCATCGCTCTTTTTTCCTTACTTCCTGTCCACTCTCTTCCAGAGTACTAGCCAAAGATTCGAGGAATTCGAAAGATTCGCGGATTTCAATTCCCTTGTCTTCCATTAGTGCAATTGTTGACATTCTCAGCGTTTTCACCTAATTGAGATACTAATCTAATACCAGCCCTTCACAATGGGGCTGAAGCAGCAGCTTGTGCTCTGGGAGCGAGATGCGACCCGGCGCGCTCACTGCGGAAGCCTTCTGTTATTGCTGCCAGCGGCTGTTGTTCTTCGCGCAAAATCAACACCCGGGGAAGAGAGAGGTGTTCCGCAGGGTCCAACGGAGAGATGCGAGCTGGTGGAAGCGGAACCAGAGGTGCGCGGGTTCGGGGCTGGCGCGGCGCCAACGCAGTCAAGCATACAGGGCGGGGCGGAGCGGAGCGGGACGAGGCGGAGCGGACGGAGAGTGTGGAGCGGGGCGGAGAGTGTGGAGCGGGGCGGAGAGTGTGGAGCGGGGCGGAGAGTGTGGAGCGGGGCGGAGAGTGTGGAGCGGGGCGGAGAGTGTGGAGCGGGGCGGAGAGTGTGGGAGCGGGGGGCGGAGTGTGGACGGGAGTGGAGGGAGTGGGAGGCGAGGGGGAGAGGTGAGCGGGGGAGGTGGAGCGGGCGGAGAGGTGGCAGCGAGAGTGTGGAGCGGGCGGAGAGTGGGAGCGAGGTGAGGGGAGGCGGAGAGGTGAGCGGGCGAGAGCGGGGAGGCGAGGTGGAGGGCGGAGAGAGGGGGGAGGGGAGCGGGAGAGTGGAGCGGGGCGGAGGGGCAGGGAGTGGGCGGGGGGAGAGAGTGGAGAGGGGGGAGCGGAGTGGCGGAGAGGGGAGCGGGAGAGTGTGGGCGGGCGGAGAGGTGGAGCGGGGAGAGTGGAGTGGGGAGAGTGGGGGGCGGAGAGTGTGGAGCGGGCGGAGAGTGGAGTGGGGAGGGGAGCGGGGAGAGGTGGAGGGGGAGAGGTGGAGCGGGTGGGAGGTGGAGGGGGGGAGAGGGCGGAGGTGGGCGGAGAGTGGGAGCGGGCGGAGGTGTGGAGCGGGCGGAGGTGGAGGTGGGAGCAGGGCGGAGAGTGGGCGGGGAGGGAGGGCGGAGAGTGGAGCGGGCGGAGAGTGGAGCGGGCGGAGAGTGTGAGCGGGAGGTGGAGCGGGCGGAGTGTGGAGCGGGCGGAGGTGGAGCGGGGGAGATGCGGAGCGGGCGGAGAGTGGAGCGGGCGGAGGTGTGGCAGGGGCGGAGAGGTGAGCAGAGGCGGGGCGGAGAGGTGAGGGGGAGATTGGAGCGGGGCGGAGAGGTGGGCGGTGGGGCGGGAGAGGTGCGGGCGAGAGGGGGAGGTGGCGGGGAGGTGGAGGGGCGGAGGAGCGGCGGGAGCGGGGTGGAGCGAGGCGGAGCGGGACGAGGTGGGACACTCCCCGGATGAGCTGGCGTCGGCGGCCCGGGAATAGCTTACGGGAGGTGGTTCCGACCAGAAATACGCCGCCGCCGGCGCGGAGACGAGGACGACGGCGCTCCCGTCGCTGAGTCAGCCCGCCCCCGCACCTCTGTGGGCGTTCCCTGGTGACATGGCGCTGCCGTGCTCTCTCTCGCCCCTCGGCCATCATACACTGCAGAACTGCTCGCACTTTTACCGCAGTAGCACGTTTCTCTCCTCACTTGTTCTCGTGGTGAGTAGCTTCACCGCTACCATTTCTACTGTTAGAAATGTTATTAAATTTAAATGAAAATTAAGTTCTATGTACATGTATAAATTAATGTACGTTGTACATTAAAGTGGTCTTAATGTGTTTTTACATTATATTTCATGATTAAATTAAATTTGTTTGTAGATTTAAAGTAGAGGTTCTCCCGGTTTCCCTGCCTCTCATCATTCATATTACGTAGTCAATCACTAGTCTATCAAGATTCATTTATTCATTCCCAAAAAAGCACATAAAACTTTGACTCAGCTTAATGCACATGTGAACATTAAATTTAATTTGCGTTCATGATAATTACTTTAATGTACATTTATATTAAAGCAATGCAGCAATTTCTGACAGTGTAACATCGTGAGTGCCCTGTCCCGGCCCTTCCCTACTTTCTCTCGTTACTCTCAACTTCTTCTTTCCTTTCCTTTCTATTCCATTCAAACTCTCGTTTGCTTTCCCCACTCTTCGTGTTTCAATGGTGGCCCGCCGCTCACTTTCCATCGTGCCACTCAAACCTATCCCAACATCAACCTGTGTTTTCCTGTATTTACACCTATTTTTCCCTTTTTCCCACATTATCACTCTTTTGGTTTCAACGCTTTCCACCAATTTAGCCCGTTTTTGTCTGCTTTTTCTCTTCGCACATGCCTTTATCTTTAATGCTGGTTTGGAGTTGTTCGTATTCAAAAGTATGCATGATACCATCGTTACCAATAATTCGAAACATTTTTTCAAACAATTTTCTAATAAAATATTTGAAAAATATTTCTTACATTACCTGATTTCTTACTACTCCCCTCGCCGTAGTAATTTCACCTTTTTTCCTATCACGTCTGATTTATTTTTCATTTTCGTAACATGGCCTTGCCTTCTCCACTCTTCTCCGGTAATCTCTCCTTCCAAAGGTTTCCGCTCCTCTCGTCTTCCCCTGCTCCGCCTCCGGGTCAGCCGCTGGAGACACCGAAGCAATTAACGGGGGTATACCGCCCCTTGAGAGCTAGCCGGATGAACGCCCGACCTCCCCCAGCGACCCTCTGCCTGCACCGCGATCTGTCTTAGTGGATTTAGTCGCCGGAGGCACACTTTGGGGCGCTACCTACGTACTTGCAAACTGACAAGTTGAGAGGATATTGCCAGTGTTCAGAGTATATTACTTAGTTAATCCGAATCATGAGAGATTACCATTTATGCAGATTTGTGTTTGTTTTTACTTAAAAGTTAGATGATTGTAAGGAATCTCTGCCGTTTGTGTTTCTTGATCAAAGTTACCCCTACCCTGAATTACTAATGAATTGTACAAGAGTCGGTGCTCATCAGACTAATGTAATTTAGTGCGGAAAAGGCAACTTATAATTTAATTGATATGCATGAGAGATAAAAATGAAAGAATGAGCATGTTAACTAACGAATGAATGGAAAAAAGGAATGAGTACGATTTGTCTCGCTAAGAGCTACGATCTCTTAGAAAAAGCTCGCTTTTGCCCTTAATTTTAGACTAAAATCATAACCTTTCAATATTTCACAGTTACATCTTCACTATTAACGACTGACATTTTCCCTATATAATACGGAATAAAAACGATACATTACAGAGACAATTCAAAGAAAATATTCTATTCTATGTGGTATTAATCTCATTGAGCATTGAGCACTCATTTAAAGAGCGATTCCTTTCCAATTACGTGTTTATTCACGGTTATAAAAAAGTTTCGTGTGTCTCGATATACCAATCATTATTTATATTCTTTTAAAGCTGATATATTCTTCTCTAAATCCATCTATATTCATTTCGAAATCCAACTCGTCATGCAGAACAGGGAGAGGTTGCTCAGAGCATCAACTGATGTCAATGCAGTGCCTCACGAACACTGACTTGTCAGCTAGGTCGAATTTAGTGTCTGTCTGGAGGTTCGTACTAGAGGCTGGCTGCTCTGATCGGTAGACTTCAGCAGTTTCTCCGATCAACACCAGGTACCAGCAGTACCGTAAAAAACGGGCCACGGACCACGCGCGATCTTCCCTTCCTCTTCCTTGCCCTATCGTCATCCCTTACACACAAATACACTAACATGCAATCCTCTACCACACATGCCGGGAGCTTAGTGCTTGTCGCGGCTGCGGCGGTGCGTTGCTGGTGGGAGATACCTAATTGGGGAAAACCCCGTTAGGTAGGTCGGTGAAGGATCTGGCCATTCAGCGGGGAAAGATCACCGCCAACCTCCTGAGAAAAATACGCACTACACGTACGGGACCAACGCCCATAGTAGTTGACGCTCCAAAAATCATTAACAATCAAAAAGAAAATATTTTATTGTATGTGGTGTTAACCTCATTGAACATTTAAAGCCAGATCTTTTCCAAATACATGTCTATTCACGGTTATAATGAAGTTTGGTATGTCTCGATAGACCAGCCATAATTTCTACCCTTTTATAGTTGCTATATTCTTCCGTAAAGTCAGCACATAAATCCATCTATATTCATTTCGGCATGCAACTCGTTATCCTGGTGGAACGAAACTCTCGTCTCGGTCAAGGAAACGCTCTGTTTCCACCCTCAACGCGCCGTCGCCCTAACGCCGTCAACAGATCGTAGGCGTCCACGCCGCCGCGCCAAATTGCGCCACGCTCTAAAGGCAACGACGGAAAAAGACCGACCGCTCCCCCATTAGCCACTCGCCGAATCGCCCTGTCGCCTGGAGGCTGTGCGAGGCCTCCTGAGTAACATTTTTGGAATGATGGTTTGGTTCGGTTTTTTCGTGTTTCCGGGCGCGTCAACTGCTTTGGTCATTAGTCCCGTTATTATAGTGCATGTTTTTCTCGGTAGATGGCGGTGATCTTCCCCCGCTGGATGGCGAGATCCGGCGCCGACGTACCGTCGGCAAGTGGATTCCCTAACCAGAACTCTCCCACCAGCGGGGCACCGCCCCAGTCAGGACAAGCTCTAAGTTCCCGACCGGTCTCCCGGAATATGTGGTAGTGTAGTGCATGTTAGTGTAAGTGTGTGTGTAAGGGAGAGGATAGGACAAGGAAGAGGAAGGACAGGTCGCGCGCGGTCCGTGGCCCGTTTGGTAGGGTACTGCTCCGGCATTCGCCTGGTGTTGATCGGAGAAACCACGGAAAACTACCGATCAGAGCAGCCGGCCGCTAGAATTCTCCTCTAGAATTCTCCTCTAGAATTCTCCTCTGAATTCGACCTAGCTGAAAAGCTAGTGTCGAAAATCCTGCCGCTGTGAGGACTCGAACCTAGGACCTCCCGGTCAGAGGCGCTGCAGTGGCATCAGTTGATGCACTGAGCTACCGCTTCCCGGTTTTTTTGGAATGAGCTAGTATTGGTACAGCAGGGCGTGCTTCCGACGTAGTATCCGTAACGCGTAACGGTTTGGTTGACGCATCACAAATTTAGACAACTGCCTGAGGTGGCTCGGGACATTAACTGATGTCAGTGGAGCATGCCTGATCGGGAGATCCTCTAGTTCGAATCCCAACTTCGCAAGATTTTTGACACTAGCTCGGTTGCTAGGTCGAGTTTAGCCGTTGGCTCAAGGAGAATTCTATAACTGGCTGCTCTTATCGGTAGTCTTCCATGGTTTCTCAGATCAACACCAGGCGAATGGCGGAACAGTACCATAACAAACGAGCCACAGACAGCGCGCGAACTTTCCTTCCTCTTCCTTATCGTATCCTCGCCCCTTACACACGTTTACACTTAAATGCACTACACAATGTACTCATGTCGGCAGATCAGTTGGGAGTATACATTTAGAACTTGTCCCTGCAAGGTCAATGCCCTGCTGATGGGAGATACCTGGTCTGCGAAAGCTCCGGATGCCGACGTAGGTCAGCGCCAAATATCACCATCCAACGGGGGAAGATCACTGTCGCCTCCTGTGATAAAAACACTGCACTGCACTTATGTGATTAATGACAATAGTATTCGACGCTCCTGGAATCGCAAATATAGGAAGCAAGCACACTGTCACATATATTGTTTTTTATTAAGTTGTATAATAACATACCAACCTTTTTGACATGTATTTTTAAATGGAAACACATTGTATATGAACAGTTTCAACATGTAAGTATTTTACTCGCTAACGTATTATTTTCAATTAAGAGGAATAAGTTCTAAAAGATTGATATTACGGTGCGTTCTGGTTATAACATCGAAAACCGAAGAGGAGAAAAAAAGTTAGGTGTCCCGGTTTTCGCAGCCGTAACCTCAAAATCTGAAATGTGGATTTCGGAACGAGGACAAGCCTCGGGATGTTTGCGTGGACGCGAAGTTAAACTTAGCGCCCGGCCTGCCCGAAGCGTGGATCTGATCATAGGTAGCGGCGTGCAGGCGACGCCGCGCTGGGCGGGAAACATGTAAGCACGCTTCGGAATCGCTGTTGTGACATGTCGCGCCGACGGCTCTCGCTGTGGTAGGTGGGCGTAACTCTTCTTTTACTCTTTCTGTTTCGCCATAGAGATAGAGTGTGAGTTCTGTCCGTCCTTCCTCGCTGTCTTTGTCTCACTCCTCTCTCCCTCTCTCTCGTCTCTCTCTCTCTCTCTCTCTCACACACACACACACACACACACACACACACACACACACATTGCCTCTTTCTCGATGTCCTTCTACTCTGTTCTGGATATCACTCTAACTCTCTTTGTGTGCCTCCTTCCGTTTTCATCTCTTTAGCGATATAGCTGGGTTGAATCCAACCATTGTTTGGAGGAGAATTCTAGAGGCTGCTCTGATCAGTAGTTTCTAACGGTTTCTCCGTTAGGGTGGGGCAGTACGTGAACAAACGATCCACAGACCAGGCGCGATTATTTTTATTTTCCTCAGCTCCTCTCCCCATACACATGTACAGATACAGGATCTACACTACTACACGCGTTGGAAGATCAGTCAGGAGCTTGAAATACTCTATAATTGTCCCGACTTATGTAATTCCTCGCATGGGAGCTACCTGACAGTGTGTGTGTGTATGTGTATGTGTATGTGGACAATCTGTCGTGCTCGACGACATCGAATGTCGAGTTTAACTAAAGAAGAACATCCTCTCCACCGGGATAGACTACAGTTACGGATATAATGTCCCTAGTAGTTGACGCGTGTGGAACATAAAATATTCAATTTGACTTGGCCTTTCTTTCTCTTTCTCTCTCTCTCTCTCTCTCTCTCTCTCTCTCTCTCTCTTTTATCTCTTCTCTCCCTTCTTCATTTTCAGACAATTTCTTAGCCTGTTCATCTCTCTATCTACCTGTCTGTTTGTCATTAAACTCGATTTCTACTGTCAAATTTTCCTCTCCTTCCCTCCCTCTCCTCTCTCTCTCTCTCTCTTACTATCCCTGTGTCTTTTCCCCTCTCTCCCCCCTACCCTCCCGTCCCTTCGTGTGAGCGATAGCTCGTGGTGGTGACGTTTGCTTTTTCCCTCTTTCTGTCGCGTTTTTTAGTCCGACGCGCGCTATTTGTTTGAAGTTGTTTACCGTTTCGTAACACCCGTTCGGCTGCTGCGCAGAGCTGCGCCACACGTTTAATAATGATGTGACGCGGCGCTGCTGTCAGCTGACGCCCTGAGGGATGAGGCGGCACTGGCGGCGGCGGTGACACTGACGGCGCCTGGGGATAACGGCGGCGAACAAGTAACGGCGACGGTAGATATGGTACGGTGAAGACGGCCGGGGATGGCGGTAGCGGTGACGAGGCATCGCTGTGGCGATGGCGGGGGCAGTGGAGGTTGCAGTAGGAGTGGCAGTGGCGGTGGCAGGGCCAGGGGCAGTGACGATGGCGGGGGGGAAGGGGGCGTGGGGGGGGGCGGTTGCAGTGACAGTGCGAGGGCAGTGGAAGTGGCAGGGAAAGTGGCGGCGGCGGTAGTGATGGGATCGTGGGCGACGCCAGCGGCGGCATTCCGTCGATCCTCATTTGTCTTGTGACATTTCAACTGTTTCGACGCGTTAGCCATTCAGTTATTGTTCATCACAGCGCTCTAAAAATAAGACCACGTGTGGTGTTTTTGAATTCATAATTGAGACGATGGCGTACTCATATGTGAGATATATATAGATCTATGTCGTGATTGTGGTTTTGCTGTTTTATTTCGGAAGTATGGACGTATTTTTTGTGGTTGTTGCACGAACAGTGTTGCCATAAAACTTCATTCAAAATTGTCTTTGTTTGACTAGTCAGTTTTCACCTCAAAATAGAATACGATGCATTACATTTCCCGTTTGAACGTAGATTAAAACGTTCCAGTAGCTTGTAATTAAATTCCTATCGTTTCATTTAATCTCTTTTTCCAAATAAATTACTTATTTGTAATTGAGTAAAAGTAATTCTCTTTAATCACATGCTTCACACGATAACGTTTTAACGGCATCTCATTAGAGTTCTACGTTCAATCTTGTTTGTAATTCACTCTCTTCTCGTTAAAAATACAGTGAAATTATAGCTTGTTAGGTCCAGGAATTTAACTGCGAAGAAGATTTTAATCGATGGTGTGAAGACAAATATGATGACTTTACCAACTTTTCACGCAGTAATATATCAAGTTTGGAATATGAAATAATGCATTCCTTTGCTCCTTTATCTCAACACTGCATTCGTGAATTGAGTTAATCAATGTCAAAATTTCGATTTTATTGCGCATGGAAAGATCGTTACGAGCAGATGTTTTCAAAGTAATTACAAATTTAACATCTCTTCTTATAAAATAGGCAACTGTAATTTCTAACCATATTAATCATTAATCATATTTTCTAATATATTCCGTTTTTAGGTCGCTAATAAATGAAAAATGAAGAAATGTTTATTTGGGACTTTGCTTCAGGATCTCTTAATTCAATTTTCTCAGCTTTCACTGTCTTCTGTAAAATGTTTCGCCATAAACTTTTCACTGGTCTTGAAAAGAATGTAAAATATAATAATTTCGTAGTGTTAAAATCTGATTATTGACTCTTAGTGTGTAAGTAAACAAATTGATGAATAGTGAAAATGAGGGTGTTGAGTTGAATGACAATAGAGAAAGCTTAGTTAAAGACAGAGAAATATGAGATTTCGAGACAAACCTGACACAAACACGAGACAAACATCCCTCATGTAAATGCCCCCTTTGTAAACGTCCCTCATTTCATTTGTCGTGGAAAATAAATACTGATCGACATAGAACGCATTTCGGTTGTTTCGGTTTTCCTTGAGGACATATGTTGTACGTTTCTGTTGTAATTTTTCAACAATTCTTTCGTGCGGTAATCACAGGGTATCATCCAGGTAAAATTTTATTTTTATTTTAATTCCGGGCACCCGACTACCGATGTGCACAACCGAACGTTTTCACCGTCTAAGGACGCTCAGGAGAGCAATTGATGCCTTTGCTGTGCCTAGCTGCGTATGGAGGAAAATTCCAGCGGCCGGCTGTTCTGATCGGTAGTTTTTCATGTTTTTCGATCAATTTCAGGCAAATGCGAAGCAGTACCCTAACAAACGTACTATTCACCCCCGCGATTTTTCCTTCCTTTCCTGGTCCTATATCACCCCTTATTACATATACTTACACTTACACGCACTACACGATGTATTCGCGTCTGCAAACCAGCCGGGAGCATAAAATTCTACCCGTCGGGTCCGTGCCCCGCTTTTGGTAGCTTCCTGGACTGGGAAAAACCTGTAAGTTGACGTGTAGGTCGAACCGCAGAACTCTCCATCAAGCAGGGGATGAACACCGCCACTTGCCGTGATGGAGCATATCCTACACTAACGACACTCATGTTCATAATATTTTATGCACCCGGAAACACGAAATAATGAATCAATGGATCGTTGTCGACATGTCTCACCCACCTATGGATGGCAGAGAAACATCGATGTTTTCTATCAGGAACATCGATTTATTAACATTTTGCTTTCGATGTTTTCGTCACATCCATATTTTGTTGCAGAAACATCGATGTTTTTTTAAATTTTTCAATAAAGGTTTTAAAGCACATTGTAGAGTAGCAGAAATCATCAGCAATATAGTTGTTTTGCGCATCTTTATCACGCTGCTCATTTCACCTGTGCAATCTGAAGAAGTTTGGAAGCTCCTCGTGTTATGTTATCGCCAGGCGTGTCATTGCCTGAATCGCAATGAAATACGAAATCGATATTATCCTTTACATTAGGTAATTTTTTTTACATCTACAACATGTTGGCAACCAAACAATAAAATATATCCGTTTACGTACTACCATTAAAAATGATAGGAAAATAGCAGTTTATTAGTCTATAATTAAAACATCGATTTTTCTCGTCGATGTTTTCATCGACATTGAAAACCCTTTAGCGATGTGTCGAAACATCGATATATCAATGTTTTGGACCGGGAGCGGTAGCTCAGTGCATCAACTGATGTCACTGCAGCGCCTCTGACCGGGAGGTCCTAGGTTCGAGTCCTGACGGCGGCAGGATTTTCGACTCTAGCTTTTCAGCTAGGTCGAATTCAGTCGCTGTCTGGAGGAGAATTCTAGCGGCCGGCTGCTCTGATCGGTAGTTTTCCGTGGTTTCTCCGATCAACCCCAGGCGAATGCCGGAGCAGTACCCTACCAAACGGGCCACGGACCGCGCGCGATCTGTCCTTCCTCTTCCTTGTCCTATCCTCTCCCCTTACACACACACTTACACTCACATGCACTACACTACCACACTCCGAGAGACCGGTCGGGAGCTTAGAGCTTGTCCCGGCTGGGGCGGTGCCCCGCTGCTGGGAGTTCTGGTTAGGGTGAAACCCCACTAGTCGACGGTAGGTCGGCGCCGGATCTTGCCATCCAGCGGGGGAAGATCACCGCCATCTCCCGAGAAAAACATGCACGACACTAACGGGACTAATGACCAAAGCAGTTGACGTGCCCAGAAACACGAAAAAATCAATCAATAAAATGTTTTGGTAAAATTTGCCATCACTACGCCCACCCGTCAAACTGCGTATTTACCGCCACGAGCGCGCGCTCTCGTGCGCTCCTTGGTGCTTGCGTGACGGCGTTCCACCCCGTCGCGTCGCCGGTGCCCGGTGTCAGTTACAAACCGCAAGGGGTGGGAGGCGAAAACAAAGAACGGCTGCGAGTTACCTGATCCCCCCAGTCGAAGGTCTCCACAGGTTTATGGCTGTGGGCCACGGCCAGGTTGGGGCCGTTATTTTTTATGTCCAATAGGCTCGTCGCCGTCGGACTTCCAGCACGTACTTTTGGTGTCAAATTTTTATGTATTATTTGTTGTTATGCTGATTATTTAAGTGCAATATTAGTACATAGGGAAAATATTAGAAAATATTACGATAAACAGTGTAGAGACGAATGGATTAATGCAGAATGAGTTGCTTCTTGTGTCGGGTGTTGTATTCTACTTACATTTCTTGTTTTTCTCGTCTTTCTTTTCTTTTCTCTTCTTCCTTCCATAACTCTGTCCAAAATTTCTTCTTTGTACCCTTTTTTTCTTCGTCTTGTCGGAGGCAGTTAACTACGATTTTCTGACCTATGTTCTTGTCGTCTGACGTTTTATCGTAATGGCCTCGTTTCTAAAGAATTTATTTTGGGTGACGTATTTGCGATATACTGATGTTTTTATATTTTGATAATTGATTTTTTGTTGATGTTGAGCCAATTTTAATTGTTTTTTATTGTTCAGGTAAGGAATCCAATGCTACTGCATGTGCACATCGTATTCATATAAGACCGTTGTCTCATGTGAGTAGAAACTTTTTAGTTCGATTAAGTAAAGGGATGTTCTATTTACTTTTGTGTCGATAAATTACACACGGTAACATCATTTTCAGGCTTTGAATAAGAATTGTTGAGTTTTTCAAAATTTCTTGAGCTGTTTCGAATATGATATAACATTTTCTCTAACACTCACGATTTTCTATAATTTTGTAAATTTTTTTTTCTTCGTGGTATTTTATCACGGTAATATTTTAAAAAAAAAAAAATTTTTTATTCTTTTTAATTCTTTTAAAATTATTTTCATAAGGAAATAAAATTTTAAACCAGATATTTTCCGAGAACATGAAGAGAGTGCAATCAAGAAAATCTATTGCATTATCGACATTTATTAAGTTGAATTTACACGTCAAGAAAAAGAAATAATATTGTTTAAATATTAAGCCTTTTGTTGAATTTATTTTCGTGGTTATAAATCATGAATTTGATGTACCTAAGCGAAGTGATTATCATTCTTAATGGTACTTAAGTAAGTCATTGTAATAATGGTTCGATTCACGAACTCGGGTCAGTTCTTCATTGCCATCTATGGATCTTTGGGCCTAAGGAAAACTATTTCAGAAAGTGTTCGTTCAGGTGGACATTTTCTACTTGGACACCTTCTCACCAAATTAGAGTTTTGGCAGCAGAAGTGTGTTACGATGTGACTTACAACCTGGGACGAACTCTAACACCGTTGCCAAAAACCCCTGCGGGCCTCGGAACGAAGTTTAGATAAGTCGAAGAGATTTTTTCGCAAGTGTAAAAATATTTTTAAGAAATTTATTACGTATCTAGGTCTTTAGTAGCCATTGCTAGGATGTTACGCAATGCTTCGAGAGAGGCTTTTCTGTTTAAAGAGTCAAAACTTCAAAAGTATATATTGGGATGACTTATGTTTTAATTGAAATGGTAACGTGTATAGAAATGAATGATAAAAATTGAAGTGTAAGCCGGTTCTTCATTAACATGTACTTTTTTTGCCGTTTTACATACTGTGACTATTCATGGGCGTGGAAAAACGTATTGTTACTTTTCATTTCTATTTCCATTCTCAAAAATAACATCTGGTAAAGAGCATGGAAACGAACAGTTTATTATGGTTACGCAATTTCATCCATTTTTCATACTATACCATCCATTTTTCATACGATGTTAGCTTTGTCGCCAAACGGTGCCAGTAGAAAGTATCTTTAAAAGTCTTTTTTATACAAATAAAAGTGTCATAGTTATCTTTGGCTGATATAACATTATTTCAGGTTATTTCAACCTGTGTACTACAATTTGAGACTATCAACATGTTTTTATATTTAAATGGTTTTCACTTTGTTATATATGGTTGCCTACGTTCTCGCTGTTTTATTTATCGCTTGGAAAATTCCATATTAAAACAAAAAACGTTTTTTCGCGTATAATTTAAAAAGTATTATTTATCCACTGTATCTACCCAGAATCATATTAGCATGACAATATGTTCATTGATGGTGTATGGTTTAGTATTGTCTTGTATTGAACTTGTATCAAGTTGATATATCTCTTCGCAATATTATCTAGCAACAAATATATTAATTCCAACTCCGAGAACTGGAAAATGTCTACAATTCACAAAACATACTCCTTTTAGAGTTGGAAACTACCAACAGTCTAGTTATATTAAGATAACTTGAACTTTCTACAGAAATACAATTTTAAGATTGAATTTGAGAGACGTCGAGAGTTAAGATTGCGTAACGTCGAGGAATGAGGTAATAATATTGTAGTTCTTTAGCATCAGTCGGAATTTATTTGTGTAACATATGGTATGCCTTACGTCCGTATAATAGGTGTAACGCGTAGTAAAAAACATGAGAAAAGGATGGATCCTCGTTCGTTGAGTAGAGGAAGTGTCACCTTCCAACTTCCCATCTTCTCTACTTCTGACTACTCCTCAATTGACTGATTGATTGATTTTTTCGTGTTTCCGGGCGCGTCAACTGCTTTGATCATTAGTCTCGTTAGTGTGGTGCATGTTTTTTCTCGGAAGATGGCGGTGATCTTCCCCCGCTGGATGGCGAATCCGGCGCCGACCTACCGTCGGCTAGCGGGGTTTACCCCTAACCATGACTCTCCCACCAGCGTGGCACCGCCCCAGCCGGAACAAGCTCTACGCTCCCGACCGGTCTCCCGGAATATGTGGTAGTGTAGTGCATGTTAGTGTAAGTGTGTGTGTGTAAGGGGAGAGAATAAGGACAAGGAATGGGAAGGACATATCGCGCGCGGTCCGTGGCCCGTTTGGTAGGGTACTGCCCCGGCATTCGCCTGGTGTTGATCGGAGAAACCACGGAAAACTACCGATCAGAGCAGCCGGCCGCTAGAATTCTCCTCCAGACAGCGACTGAATTCGACTAGCTGAAAAGCTAGTGTCGAAAATCCTGCCGCTGTGGGAAGTGGAAACCTAGGACCTCCCGGTCAGAGGCGCAGCCGTGACATCAGTTGATGCACTGAGCTACCGCTCCCGGTGACTACTCCTCAACGAACTGGCGTGTTCGCGGAAGATGGGAGAGCTATTGGGGCAACGCAACGCTCGATTGAAGGCCACGGGATTACCGCTCTAAGCATGTGCAGAAATCATGCCTTAAATACATCAATGCCGAAAGTACCGAATGCATTAGACACCGTATTCAAAGGCAGAGGGGAAGTCGCCGAAAGCAAAAATATACAAACAAAATAAATTGAATTGATAATTGTCCAATTAAAGTATAATATTGAATAATATAGTCGTTTCCTCATCCTCACATAAAAATTTTGCCGTCCATTTTCTGAGTTATTTGATTACCTACCGGTACTAAATATCGTTGTTACTAAACATCGGTCTTCAAAATAAATCCATTGTTGTCAATAATTTATCGACCCCAAAAACCATAGATTTTTTAAACGTGATTTTTAAGGAGGTTTAGTAACCTCTAACAATCATTGGCCTCAAGATTTTTTTCACGACGCGTTTTTCAATTTATAATAAAAAAAACTGAAAACAAAATTAATATAATAAGAATGGATGCTGGATGAAGATGGTACATACAGCGATCGTTTGGTTCCAGCACATAAACTGACAGTGGATAGTTAATACTGTCAGTTAATATTATTGTTATTATTATTATTATTATTATTATTATTATTATTATTTTTATTATTATACAAAATTTTGATAATGGGAATTTTTCGTTCACAAAAACAACCATCAAAAACACAACAATTTCATATATTATTGAATCATTTGTGTGTAATCGTCAGTGTTTATATAAATACATCGATATCGATGTCGCATCCCTACTGCTCACAGACTGTCATCCATCCATCACTCTATTACTCACCATCCCATCATCCATCATCCCTGAACATCACCTACCACCACGTCACCCATTATCATTCACTTATCACCCTATCACCTACCACACCATCACCTACCACCCAATGTTAAAAGTATCTGATCATTTATATTTTGTAAATCTCGGAAAGCATGTTGTGCCGTTTGGTTACTCACCATCCCATCATCCATCAGCAACTGGCGCATAATTCACTGTCGCGCGAGACAGCGATGGAAGCAGAGTGGGAAACAAAGAGACGGATTCGGGCGAATGAAGTGGGTTGGGCTTTCATTTCTTCACTCTATTTTCGTTGAAACAAAGTTAATTCATATTCTTACTCTAAAGGTACCGTTTATATATGAATGATGGCTGCTGCGTATGCTTCATTTGTTGTTGAACAGACATCAGTTTAAAGAAAGTCCCTTAAAGTTTTATTAACAATGAATATTACTGATATTTCTTAGAGTTGTTTGTATCATGGGAAGATGTTCCAGAGTCAATCGTTGCACATAACGAGAGACATATAAACATTATTGAGAAGGCGTTTAAAAAATGATAAGGCTCTTCCCTTTCTCTCTCCACGAAGATGCTGTACATTAATGCAGTTAAATAAATGAAGTGTAATAGTGTTTCTGCAGATTTCTTCCCTACTTTATTAAGGTATTAAAACCTTGGTCTCATTTTTCTCACAACTATAATTATAAGATCAGTAAAGATAAGAATCTTTGAGTGTTCCAACACGTGATCTTTTCCATTAAATCTGTGAAGCAGAAGCCGTGCGAGCTGTGCGCCTGGCTCGCGCAACCCGCAACGCACAAGTGTTTGAAGATCTGCCTATCAATCCTCTCGCAGGCGCCAGGACGCTCGACGTGGCGGGCACAGCACACTTGCGTAATCCGCGAGGTTGCCCCGCGAGCCGGAGCACGCACTCTCCCGCACGCGTGCGCAGCTCACGCCGCGGGCGCTGAGCGGGGCGGAGCGAGGTGCTTAATGCCGGCGCCGGGGGGCGCGACGTGTCGAAACCGACGTAATGGGGTTTCGGTTTATATGGACATGGGCTGGCGACCCAGGTAGCCAGCCTGGAGCCCTAGGGGTCTGGGATCTGTGTGGACCTCTCTCTTCATTATCTCCGTATGTCCACCGTCTGTGCCATATTGAGGAGTGGACGTGACTGACTCAGCAATACCCTACTCCTAATAACTTTTAAAGGCGCGGAATCGTATGGAAATTCAAGAGATGTTCAAATTTCAATGACTATTTACAATGTGAATATTTTTAAGAAATAAAAATATTTATTTTTTATTTCAAGTAATGTTAATTCTAATTGCACTGTTGCAATTTTGTTGTTGTAATGTTGCACTGTTGCAAGTAATGTTAATTTAATTGCATAATTTAAAAATTAGAAATTCAGTAATATGAGTAGTAACATACAACTACTGCATATCATATTAATTAATATTTGCTCATGTCTGATTTAAATTATATAATTAGTCATGTTGTGCGTCAGCAAACGTAGTAAGCTTCCTCATTTTTTTTTAGAAAAAATCTCCTCGTTTATATGCAGAATCATAAATCAGAAACAGTCCAACTTTCCAATGTTTGTCTTTTTTCCACATACCCTTTGGACGAACGCTGTTCTTTATTACTCATCCTATTCATGACAGCCATTTTCCACTTTCATTACTTTTACCTGCTACGTCTGCATATGTAGTTTTTCACAGATCCTCCCTTTACGCCGTCACACTCTTCCTACATCGTCCTCCTTCTTCCTGTCCTAAATGGTTGTTTTTCATCTGCCCTGCCTTTGACCCCCCCCCTCGTTCCTTTTCGCCTCTCTTGGCTCGTGCCCCTCTCTCCACACTCCGTTGCGAGATCGTCGTGAGACCTGATGCAACGCAGGCGCCGCAAGTGCGTCTCATTATTTATGGCGGCCTTCTCGTTTTGATAGCCGTCAATTAATATCCCTTTTTGGGTAACAAGGGGCGATTGCCATTTAGTTCCATCTCGGGAGTCCCCGTAGAAAAAAGTTGATGTATTAAGATTAGTCTTAATGTGGAGACCCCGGGTTATTCATGCGTGTCTTTTTGTGTAATTTGTGGGTTGGAATGCTCATTGAAAGTGATCTATCATTAGGGACAACCCGCCTTGACACGGTGTGGTAGCTGATTGAATGTCAGATAAAACGCACCACGAATACGAGACGTAAAAGTAATCAGCGAATAAACAAAGAGTCTTTTATAATACCATTATAAATTATAGAATCTTTTTATCATTTTCTTCGCGTTGTTTTTATTATGTTTTTTTTACTTCGCAGAACAGCTGTCACGAAAATTATTTGTTTCGTTCAGACAGGACACGATAGTCTAACGAGTCATCTGAACAAGCCTCGTCCGTAAAGGCTCTTGGGAAAAGCCCGCGGCATAAATCACTCGGAGGAGTAATCGCAGGACGGCGACCATTCACATAATGTTTGTACACATGGTCCCTCCCGATCCCAGGGCTACCAACACAACCACATGTAAATAAACAGCTTGGATCCGCTATATCCAAAGGCCAAGCGTGATTTGGGATTTCAGAATGTAGACACATTTTCGGAAGATTTAGTTTTCGTACAGATCGTAGGCGTGCTACACGAGTAGAAAATATGTAAAAATATTGTAGAAAATATCAATTGTATTCTCAAATGACCTAACCAGATAGTTGTGTGCTCTAATCATGCTTTCTGTAACACGTTATACTTTAAAAAATGCTATGATAGAAAAACATTTTTTTGTACTTGCGAGTTTGTAATTTGGATTTATTAAAACAATATAATTTAAATTGATATCTAGGAGGTTTTCAACTGTTGAGTCAATTCAAAAACATGAGTGACCTAATAAGTAGATACAAGCTTAATGAAGATGGTTGATTGAGAGGTAGGTGAAACGGGAGAACCCATCCATGAGCTCACTCTTTCCGCTACGAAATCCACATGGATTGACCGGAGGTCAAACTTCAGGTCCCAGGCAAATGCATTAGCCATTACCTCATGTGTTACCCTTTAAGGGAACATGTAAGTCGCTGATACATTTGCGGGCTCCTCGATGTGTGGACAGCAGACACACATGGCCTTCCGCGACAACACACTTCATGAAATAACAAAAGACAAACAAATTTGTTCATGGCGGGACTCGAACCCGCGACCCTTCCGACTACGGGGCTGAGTCCGCACCCGCTCTAACCTCCTTAACCATTTAGGTTGGCAAGTGTGCAAAATCATTGATAAGTAATATTATTAATCTATGTAGTAAGACTATATTAACTTATAATTTTATCTTAGTCTACTCTACCGACATTTACTGGGAAGAGGTGACTATGGGTATCAACCGATGTCAGTGCAGTATCAACCGATGCCTCTGACCGGGACCTAGTTCAGAGGCTGTCTGCAGAATTCTAGTGACCGGCTGCTTTGATCGCTAGTTTTCCGTGGCTTCTCTGCCGGAGCAGTACCCTTACAAACGGTCCCGAGCCGCGCACGATCTTTCCTTTTTCTTCCTTGTCCTATCCTCACCCCTTACTTACACTCACACTAACATGCATTACAATACCACACACTCCAGAAGATCGATCGGAAGCTTACAGCTTGTTCCGGAGGGGGCGGTGCCCCGCTTGTGGAAGATACCTCGTTAGGAAAACACTGCTAGCCGACGGTAGGTTGGCGCCGCATTTCACCATCTAGCGGGAAAAGATCACCGAAACCTGTTGAGGAAAAATCATGCACTACTCTTAAGCGACTTATGACCTAAGTAGTTGACGCGCCGGGAACAACTAATCAATCTTACCATTTTTGCCATTTCTCCGATTCATTTCTACATCTACTTTGCTTTCCTTCCTTCATTCCTTAAACACGAAGCTGAACGAATGCGCAAGAATGCTATGTCATATTCAACAATCCCTAACAAGTGGGTACCCGAGCCTCACACGCCATGACATCACAGCAAAGCACCGCACGACGAGGGCGCTGGACGGGGGAGGAGACTCAGTGCTTCAACTGATCACTGACAACTCAGAACTTCACTGCAGTGCCTCTGACCGGAGGTCCTAGGTTTGAGTCCCGACGGTGGCTGGATTTCGACACTAGCTTGTCATCTAGGTGGAATTCAGTCACTGCCTGGAGGAGAATTCTGCGGCCGGCGCTCTATCCGTTTTCCGTAGTTTTCTGGCAGGGAATGTCGGAGCAGTTCCCTAACAAACGGGCCATGTCCATCCTCACCTCTTCACACTTACACTAGAATGCACTACATACCACACATGCCAGGAGACCAGGTGCAGACATGCAGGGATCTTAGAACTTTTGTCCCGGCTGGAGCGGTGCCCTACTGGTGGGAGATACCTGGTTGAGGGAAACCCGGATAGCTGACGGTAGTTTGGCGCCGAATTTCTCCATCCAGCTGGGGAAGATCACCGTCAACTCCCGAGGATAATAAAAAAAATTACACTACACTTACGGGACTAACAACTTCGGTAGTCGAGGCGCCCGTAATCCGTAATTACCAACCAACGAGAGATCCAATAGAGGGCGGGCGTGTCTGCGCGGCTCCTTTCCCCACTTCCGCCACCGCATACTTCGGAGCGTCTTCTCCGGCGCGCGTTAACGAATGGTAACGAGCGGGCGGCGCAAACAAGCGACGGCCGCCCTCCCGCCCGACGGACCGCCCGGCCGCCGACCGCCCGGCCGGCGGCGGGGATCATGGCAGAGTTCTCGGCGGAGGCGCTGTTTACAACGCCTTAAGCGATTCAATTGTCTGGACGCGCGCGACGCCGCCGTGGCTGAGTCATAGTGGAGACGCGTCGCTACTGAGGCGAGGTGACTGTTTGTCCGTCCGTCCGTCCATCCATCCATCCGTCCATTGCTCCAACTGTCGTGTGTCGTCCATCTATTGATCGGTCTGTTTGTCGCCCGTCCGTCCAGCCATCCGTTCGTCCATCGATCGTCGGTCTGCGGTCCGTCCATCTGCCCGGCCGCCTTGGTGTCCGTCCTCAGTCTATCCATTGATCCGTCGGTCTCTGCTTCCGTCCTTCCGGAAAAGTGTTTTCCTTCGCAGGAAGAGTGAAAACGTTTTGAAACGTGAAAAGCAATGTGTGAGGATTTTAAGTGAGTGTTTCAGAGAAATTTTTCTTATATCAAGAGAGTAGGTCTGTGCGAGTGTGTGTATGTTGCCCTGTATTTCAGCTTGTGATTTTCTTTCGTAGAACGGTAAGTGAAGTACTACAAATATTGTGAACCTTACATTTTTTCCTATATGTTTTGACAGTGCATCAAATCATACGTGTTCACCGGGGTCATGTTTCACTACATACTTCGGCGTTTTTATTATGAAGTTCTGCAAAAGCAAAATCGTTAACCAGTTTTCGTGTAGTCGCTCAGTACGTTTGTAAACACCGAAAATATTAATGAATAATAATGCTGAACTTCGCCACAGATGAGTATTTGCATCGTAGCAGTTACTCTTGCATGTTTCTCCTTTTCCTAATTGAATTCATGAATGTTATATTTCCCCGTCTTCCTGACTCTTTCTCAAACCGCACGCCATTACATCTTCCAATCCCCCTTTCCTCGCGTCCCCTCTAAGTGCCCAGAAATCATCCCACTCCAGCGCCTTCCCCTTCCCCTTGGCTCATTGGTCGAGCTTGTCCCGGCTAGTATGGTGCCCCGCTAGTGGGTTATTCCTGAATGGGAGAATAACTCATGCCTATGTTTAAGTCGACGCCGGATGTCATTACCCAGTGTGGGGAGAACATCGACACTTTGAGTGATTAAAAAACATGCATTGAATTTACCGGACTAATGACCTTAGCAATTGTCGCGCCAGGAAACACGAAATATTCAATCAACTAATCGACTCAATTGACTCCTCATTTCCCGAAGCGGCGGTGCAGAAGTGAACGCGCTCCGCTACATGTACCCCTACTGGAGCCTGGTTTATTCCCAGTTCTCAGATTCATGATAAACTGGGAGTAAAATTAATTGTAAATCCAACTCCGCAATTTCTGTAATTTTTTTATATTACACTCAGTTCTTCTCATTTAACAAAATAAACATTAAACGGACTTAATTCAGTGGTACTAGGACAAATCAATACCAAATTCACATAAGTAATAGATTAAGAAAAGGGAAACAAGAACATAACATTAAATGTGTGTTTAAAGCTAAGTCAGAAACTGTTTAACGTAAATAATATCTAACAAATGGTGCTTCGATATAGAACTCAAAAAGGCAAGATCACGTAAATCTATTAGTAAAAATAATAGAGAATTAAAACCCTTAAAAGGTCAGTTGGCTCAACAAGAGGTTTCAAATAAAAGCCCTGCGGGGCGCCCGACTTTAATCTCGCACTGACCTCCGCGTCGGCGCCACTACCACTACCGTAGCCGTTACTGCATTGACGGCTGATGGGAGAGGGGGGGCTGTTAGACGCCGCCCGCCCCACGCCCCACCGGCCAGCAGTTGCGCCTTAAGTAAACACTAATTGACGTGAAATTGCGTAAAACTCAGCCTCTGCTGTCGACCGCTCGCCGCTTCCGACGCCCGCACTCTTCTCCCGCTTCGAGCCTACTCGCCCACCACCGCTCTCGTCTCGTCGATTTTCAAGATTCCTTTTGATGAGCGATTCCCAAGTTTTAACGAACGCACGCATGCGCGATGTGGAACTCCTAAAGTGGCACTAGGCGTGCGCGCGTTCGGTAAAACTCCGGAGTCGTTCGTTGATAATTTCGTGTTTCCGAGGACGTCAACTGATATGGTCATTAGTCCTGTAAGTGAAGTGAAGTGTAGTGAAATGAATGAGTTTAACAGGAGATGGTGATGTTCTTCCCCCGATGGATGGCGAAGTCTAGCACCGAACAATTTGCTTTTTTTTTTTTTCCGTAAGTAGTGCATGTTCCTCGGAGGTGGCGGTGTTTTCCCCGCTTTCAACCGGCCGAGTCCTCTTCTGGGTCGCCCACGAAAGACGCCAGATCTCCGCTTCGTCTGCATCCCTCTGCCCCATCCTATTTCTCCACAGCACTGCACCGGGAAAGATGGCTCAGAGCATCTACTAATATAACTGCAGTGCCTCTGGCCGGGACATCCTAGGTTCGAGTCCCGACAGTGGAAGATTATCGATAATATCTTGTCAGCTAGGTCGAATTCAGTCGTTGTCTGGAGGAGAATTTTCGCACTGATTCTTAGTTTTCCGTGGTTTCTTTGACAGGCGATTGGCGGTGCAGTTCCCTAACAAACGGGCCACGGACCGCGCGCGATCATTCCTACCTCTTCCTTGTCCTTTCCGCACCCCTTACACACAGTTACTCTCACACGCACTACACTAAGGCACATGCCGGGAGACCGATCGGGTGCTTAGATCTTGTCCGGGATAGGGCGGTGCCCCGCTGGTGGGAGATATGTGGTTGGGGAAAACCCCTCTAGCCGACGGTAGGCTAGCGGGGTTTTCCCCAACGCTCGACGCCGGATCTCGCCATATAGCGGGAGAAGACCTCCACCATCTCCTGATCAAAACATGTACTACACATACGGGACTAGTGACTATAGTTGTTGACGCGCACGGAATCACTGACAATCAATCACTGCTCATCAATCACTCACGATTCATGCCACTGCTCATCCTGCCCGGATCGCATCACCCGGCCTCGCCTCGCCTCGGCTCACCTGTCCCCGCCTTTTCCTTCCCGCCCCCCTCTCGCTCGGTCAACCCAGCCCCACACAACCGGCCTCCTCCCCCCCCCCCCGCCCGCCCCATCCCGCCCCCATTTCGCTGTCCATCCTTCTCCTCCGGCCCCGCTCCTCCGTTCCCCACGTCCCGCCTCGTCCGTTCCTTTCCGAGTCCGTCGGCCCGCCATGCCCGTCCGCCCGCCTATCCCTTATCCCTTCCCTCTCCCTCTCCCTTCCCAGACCTGTCCCCACCACCAACCCCGGTTTGCTCCGCGCCCGCAGACACGCGCGCCATCTCGCTGCGTGCTAAAAGGCCGAATTAAGGGCGCTCTGCGCCTCCCGGAGGAACGAGGAGCCTTTTTGGCCGTTGCTGCCGAGCGCGAAACATTATAATTACGCCTCATTCGCCCCAAATTAGAGAAAGTAGGGCGACGTCGCTGCAGCGTCTGGGAGTTCACGGCGGCTAATTTCTGTGACGGATGGCACTCCCGTTGCGAGGACGTATTAAAGAATGGGAGGACGAATTTGATGCGAGGGAAGATGGCGGGTGGGAGGGGTTGGACGTGAAGGATGGGGCGGCCGCTTTAAGAGTCATCACCCGCCTGCAGGCAGGCGAGTATGTTTAAAGTCGTGTTTTCAGACGTGTTTTAATTCGTCGTCCTGTCAGAGTCGAGTTACCTTTCGGTCTGTTAGCGTCTGTCTGCAAGCGCTGGAGATTCACTGACTGCTTCCACTCGTGTGTATTCAGTGGAGCGTGCTAGTGGAGACTTGTGACCTGTCGCCAGAGAGCATGCATGACTGCTCTTCTTCTGAGATAGCTCTTATTCGGTGATGCGAAACGTCTACGAATAGAATCTACAACTAGAACTTGATCTATAAGGCAAATATAAATACAGTCAAGTTCCGTTTACTTACATTGCAAATACAATAAGAAGATTCGGTTATAGTGAATCTGAACTTCGGCTATAGTGAATTTAGGAAGTAAGTCCTGGAAATTAATTCGATCTTGTATGCTATTTCGCGAGTTAGAGAGAGGGACGGTGTTCTAATAGTGCAAGAGGCATTGAAAAGTGTGAAGACTGCATTGCGATACCTATTATTAGAGACAGAGAACAATCAAATATGGCGAGAGCACGGACTCAGGAGAAGGATCTAGAGAAATTTCTAATGAAAAATGTACGAAGACCACAATTGGAAATAATTGATTTTTTAAGGACAAATAAAGATATTTATATTTTCATTTCGTGTTTTAATGTACTTTGCTGTGTCTATATATTAATAAAATCAATTGTTATGGAGAAATTCTATTTAATTTTTACATCATCATATATAGTGAACCAAAACTGTTAGTGCCCAGAGGTTCATTATACCTGGAATCGACTGGAGTTTCTGAGTGTCCATTACATTTTCATAAATTCAGAAAAGATATGTATAAATGAACTCATGAATGGTACAAAACAACATGAATTCTTTTATTTTTGATTAATTAGTTCTACACATAAATATATGAATTCTTTTGTACTTTCATCGTGCTTTACGATGAGCGCTTTCATATTTCCACCTTTTTGAGTTCAGCAGTTCTTTGGCCTTCCCAGGCTTCCTTGTCCATTCAATCTTTTTTCTTCGTGGAATACAATATAATGAAGTTAGTCGTGTGTGTTGACAGCGTTTCATGTACGTTACTTTATGCCTAGTTGCTTTCCAATGATCTCGTCGCTTGATGAGAGAAATTCGATAACCAAGTGTGCTACGCTACCTCCATAGGAACGATTAATTTAAATTAAAATATTGTAAAATTGAACTAAAAATTTAACGTAACTGAAAAACTCTTAATATTACCCGTAACAATTCATTTTTAAGTAGACTACTGCACGTTGCCTCACTTTAATATTAAATGTGTTCACGTACATAGTTTCTTCCAAAATACCAGAATGTACTTCGGTTTAGGTGGAAAGTTTTTGTCAGTATTTGCCATTCACGAATCTTGTAATCCATCAGCAACCCTGTAGCGCTAATGAAGGAGGCGAAGTCGTCGGAGGCGAAGTCGTCGGAGGCGAAGTCGTCGGAGGCGAAGTCGTCGGAGGCGAAGTCGGAGGCGAAGTCGT
The DNA here is from genome assembly GCA_964035755.1 of Teleogryllus oceanicus. Taxonomy (NCBI): domain Eukaryota; kingdom Metazoa; phylum Arthropoda; class Insecta; order Orthoptera; family Gryllidae; genus Teleogryllus; species Teleogryllus oceanicus. Next base: position 110,982,318 of record CAXIVR010000007.1, read on the forward strand.
GGAGGCGAAGTCGGGAGGCGAAGTCGGGAGGCGAAGTCGGGAGGCGAAGTCGGGAGGCGAAGTCGGGAGGCGAAGTCGTCGGAGGCGAAGTCGTCGGAGGCGAAGTCGTCGGAGGCGAAGTCGTCGGAGGCGAAGTCGTCGGAGGCGAAGTCGTCGTAGGCGGAGGCGAAGTCGTCGTAGCCGGAGGCGAAGTCGTCGTAGTCGGAGGCGATGGTGAAGTCGTAGACAGGTGGAGGCGAAGGCGCAAATAGAGCCGCAGGCGAAGGGGAATGGGCCGAGGCAAAGGCGCAGCGGGAGGGGCATCAGGGCGGAGGCGGGTCGCGTTACGAACAGGTCCTGCGGTCGCGGCCCGCGCCCGCTCGCAGATCAGGCAACAGGGCGCGGCCTTGACGGCGGCGGCGCAGCGGGTCACGTGATGCAGCGCGGGCGCCGCCGCCGCCGCCTCTCATTAGCATGAGCGCTGCTGCGGCCTTGAACTCTTTGGGCGGGCGCTCCTCGTCCCTTCATAAGCCACCGGGGCGACGCCCCACGCCATGGCACCAGGCGTCAGTAGCATTACCTACAGCGCATGCGCACTCCACAACCAAGTGCACCCGATTGAATGTGGTTGCCTGTTGAATAGCTGTGAATCAAACCAAATTTTTTCAACTTCAAACAACAGCTTTCGATGCTTTTTGTCTTCAAATTTAGCGAACAAGTAAGTCAAGTAATGAACGCTTTATGTTCCGTTAATTGTCAGGTAAATACATACTGTATTTGAAAATTTTGTATTTCAAAACTTTCGATACTTCTTGTCTTAAAATTTAACGAAAAAGGAGTCAATTAAGGAACGCCTTATGTTCCGTTAATTGTCAGGTAAATACATACTGTATTTGAAAATTTTGTATTTCAAAACTTTCGATACTTCTTGTCTTAAAATTTAACGAAAAAGGATGTTAATTAAGGAACGCCTTATGTTCAGTTAATGGTCAGGTCACTATATTCTGCATTTTAATTTGTATTAAATGTTGTATTGATGCAGCGAAACACGGACCGTTCATCTTCGCAGGAGAACGGATCTATCGTACTGTGTTTTCTCTTACGACCCGCGTTCACCTTTTTCGCATGTAGTACCATAAATTATTTATCGTATGCATCCCAGAAAAAGATGACGAGGGGGGGTTTAGTTTCGCACGCCTTTGGAACTATCATATTATGCCACTTCACATTGCAGATAAATACATAGTAGAAACAGGGGGCGTTTTGATTGTGGTAACTCCGTTTCTGCATGTATTAAATACAACAAACGGACAGTCTGCGGGAGGAACTACAAGGTGAACGACATTTAAATAGGCATGAGAAACTAAATGCAGACAGCGGACCCATCATTAACGACGCAATCAACTTATCAATGCAATTGCGGTGTAATGGTGTAATTTTTGGTGCTTCAAACCAGGACATCCCAGTCGTTGCCCAATTGATAACTTCCAGCCCTGACTTCATTCAAAATGAGCTCCATTAGATCATCAAAGAATAATATTGTATTACATTCAGCCGATGGTGCGCCACCGCTAGGAGGTACTTATGCACTTTGATTAAACTTTGCAGTTAATCTGAAATGCTGATTGGCTGTGGAGATGTTTATGTTGCATTGTACTTTTTTATTGCAACTCCGCCCCTTTTATCATCATCTTACATTGCTGATCCATAGGTGTACATGTTGGTCAATTGGCATTAATAGTTTCAACTATATCTTAATTCTGACTTACGTAAATCGCATTTTTCTCAATATTTCTTTTTTTTTCTTTCTTTAAGTTGGTTACTGACGTTACTCCTACTCAGTATTTCATAGCTTAATAACGCTTCGAAGTTTGAAACTTACAAGACAGCGTAAGCTTGGTGTAAGCCAAGAAAATTCCCATACGTTCTTTCAACGCAAGAAGACTCTTAACAGAACGCATTCAACGACTAATAGTCTTAATAGGAATTACATGCACAGAAGACATTCTCCCCGGCCCTGTAGGCTTATCTGCAGAGCACTAGAGGGGCGCAGAATCGATAAATCGCCTCGAACATTTACGAGCATTCGCAATCGCATTTTCACATGATTTAGTACTTTCTTGATGTCGGTGACTGACGTTCCACCTACGCAATATTTTATTGCTTAACAACGCTTGGAAGGTAGGAACGTCCAAGACAGCTTTCGTCAAGAAAATCCGCACGCGATCTTTCAACGCAAGAAAACTCCTAACTTAACTGAACGCATTCAACGACTAATAGTCGTAATAGGAATTACATGCACCGGAGACATTCCCCCCGCCCTATAGGCTTATCTAGAGAGCAGTAAAGGCGCAACGAATCGATAAATCGCCCCGCACTTTTACGAGCATTCCTGCGTCACAATCCCCGACACGCCGCGCCGACAGTAAACTGCATCTGCGGGTCGCAGGTGTGGTGCAGGTGTGGGCGTTGGACGCCGGGCACTGCAGGCGAGTGGCGTGTACACTGCAAGCCCCGACCATAAACGTCCCAACGGACGGGGTAATTTATTCCTTGGCTTCGTTCTTCCATGAAGAGCGCGTTCTACGTGCGGTCGCCGGGCGTCAAACCCGTCATTGCGAGCGGGCGGTCGTAAAATACATGCGACACATACGCTGACAGATGGAGATTACGATTCGACCTTACGATGTGTTGGTGGATGGGAAAATATTGAGGGTGTCGGGGCATTTTTTTGTGGAGTTTGAAACATCTTGATGGGTTTTTGGTCCTGGGTTATGACTGACATTTATGTAGGTGGAAGAGAAGTATTTTGTGGCGTGGATTTTAACATTTCAATCTATAGGGTCTTGGTAATTTTGGAATAGTTCTGTGTGTGCGGACATCTGCAAACGTAATATCAATTGAGTTTTCGCATTGTTTGTCACAGTTAAACATTCAGAAATTTGTCTCTAAGAAAGTTATATAATAAATCAATTTGTCCGAGTTTTTTTAATTGGCACGAAATTTTCTTAATTACTTAGTGTCTTTGCGTCATTGCTCGATGTTTTCGAAACGCCTTTCAAAATATATTATTGAATGAATGCATTATCGTGGTACTTCATATAATATTTTTAGAATGACAATTTGCATACATATATGAATGTGTAAAATTTATTTTATTCATAACAAACTTGTAATTTTGTTTCTAAAAAATACACAGGTTATTATTCGAGTTTATGAATACTGTATCCGTTGATATGCGATTTAAACATAAAATATGTACAAATGTTACTTTCATAAAACAATAAAAGTATGCCTATTATGCAACCAAATAATGAACTATAAATGCGAATGACAGAAAAGAGAAGGTGACCAAATAAAAATAATTCACTGGATGTTGTGCGAACACTCTGGTAATTTATTTTACCAGCTGAAAATGAGGTGAACTAATTTTATATTGCCAATAAAAATATCGTAAATAAATCAATCCTGCCACTTTCACATGTCATTGAGTGTGATGAAAACATTTTAAAAGTTTCGAAAGGAAGTTTCTCGAAATACTGTGTAAATCGCCTGTGTGACTATGCCTTTTTTTTATTTTCTTTTGATGTGTTAATGTATTTCAGTCGTCCAAGTATTGTTAAGTAGGTTATGGCTAACCTAATTAAGAGTTTTTTTGTAAACTATTCAAACTTAATGACTATACATTAATCCCCAAACAATATAACAGGAGGAATGTCTGTTGAAGCATTTTCAAAAAAAATTAGTTATTTAAAATACACGAATTTTCAAAACAAGGAAGTAGAGAAAAGCAAGATGCTGGAAATGTTTGTAATCTCCTGGTTATTGTCAGGTGCATGTTATTGAACGTCATCGATTACGTCTTTGCCTCAACCTACGGCACCGGCTCCAGCTAGTCCATATTTCCTTCGGCGAGGCCGTGTTTGTGTCGGTTAGTTCTGCTGGCGGCCGCCGGCGGCGCTGGGGTTCCGGGTTCGGCACGCGGGCGGTTCGCCCACGTGGGCCGTGGAGGGGAGGCCGCTTCGCCGCCTCCTTATAAGGAAATCCGCAAGCCCCCCGCCTCGCGGCTCGGCGCGCGGGGACGCCGGGCGACCGGCCGGGCGGACGGGCACGCGTGGGTGCGTACCGCTCCCCGCCCCCCCCCGCCCCCGCCCCCCCCCGTCCCCGTCCCCGTCCCCGTCCCCGTCCCCGTCCCCGTCCCCGTCCCCGTCCCCGTCCCCGTCCCCGTCCCCGTCCCCGTCCCCGTCCCCGTCCCCGTCCCCGTCCCGTCCCGTCCCCGTCCCCGTCCCCGTCCCCGTCCCGACCCCGCCCCGCGCCGCGTGCCGACGAGGCATTAACGGTCTCGCGGTGCCTGGCACCTAGAGCGACCATCGGTTGATACAAGTTCATCCGTAGCTGGGATGCGACATCCTTAACAAAACATCGATTTTTTAAAACAATTTAAGTAATATCTTAACATCAGTGTTCACATGTAGGAGGGGAGGGCGTTTTCATGTTACGGTGGTGGTGTTTATTTATTTATTTCGTTTATTTATTTTACGCCAAAAACAGTTAAAACGTGTGTGCGACGTGCTATGGGGAGAAGTGAATTCTGTGCAGTTTTCATAATTATGTGATACCAACCCTAAGCCATATACTACTTGAATTTGAATACAGAAAAAAATAAGAGTTTTTTGCAATGATTGTTAACAAAAGTATTCACTCCGATGTAATTAAATATATTTTCAAGGGTAAATCAGCAATAAATTTGGGCTCCCCTCATCATGCCCTTTGTCTAATTTATTAATTTCATTAATATATAATTGTGATTAACTGACAAAACAAAGTCAAACATTTCTCAGAACATTGAATAAAACATTTATTTTGGGTTAATATTAAAAAAGAATACATTTGTTTTTAATTATTATATTTTTCACACAAAAATAAAATATCAATCAAGTAAAAATATCGAGACCAAACACTGATGTTAAAAAACATCAGCATCATAAATCGATGTTAATTCATCGATGCTTGTGCAGGCGGAGGTGACAAAAAGAAAAAAATCAATTGTGTCGGTTTATGCAATTTAGAACTAACGAGAGTTCATTACTTTACATTTCATTTTTTTTCGTAGACCTCAACCGCAATCGGACACGCGCTCTAGCGATAGGGAAGCATTTACACTAACTCACTCATCGAGGTGCCTTATCTATTTTCGAATAACAAGGGTTAAATACACTGCATTTTCGTATTTTTTTTTTTTTTTTCGTCGATTAAGTGTCTCAAGATTAAATGTCATTCCTCGCCTTCGCATACCATGCCGAGGAGACAGTACCCACGTACCCACGACGCCTCCCACCTAGAGCGACAATCGATGTATTAACATCGATTTATGATGCCCATGTTTTTTAACATCGGTGTTTGGAGCTCGATATTTTTACTTGATTCATCCGCAGATTTCGATGGTCGTGAGAAGAAAAAATAGACGTGTCAACAAAGTTAAGAATGAAATATGTCAATTTATCCAATTTAGAATTAACGAGAGTTTATTCCTGTACATTTCCTGCATTGTTGTTTTGTATTGTTTCCTGTATTGTTGTCGACTTCATCCGCGATCGAACACACACTCAAAGATTGAGAAGCCAGTAAACTTAACTCACCCACCGAGGTGTCTTTTCCATTTTCAAATAACGGCCATCATGCAATGTCTGTTCCTACCAAACAAGGTGCCTGTGGAGAAGCACCTCCGAGGCCAATTCTGACTTTGTTCAGGAACGCATTGTGATGCTGTCGTCCTGGCGCTCACATTCGATTCGGTGTCTGCTCACACATCGCTTTCTGAAACGTGTGAAATTGGTTCAGACGTCGCCTGCCATCGCACGAAACATGCGTGAATTTTCTTACTTCACTTCCGCCGTCACCGTAGTTGGCCTCGCCTCTCTTTATTGTGCTGTAAAACGTTTCGAGTTGCAAGGACAACCAGTGCGGCGTTTCATTTCGTAATTGTGTTCACCGTTTTCTTCGTATTTATCGATCTTACTAAAAGCTGCAAATTAATTAACGCTATAAGTTGTGTACACTATTGGTATTATTCTTTACAAACATTGTGATATATTCCTGAACTTTTATTCCTCATCCAAATATCATGTGCATAAAGACGCGCCTCCGTTTTAAATGCGTTTTAAATTAATCTTTAATCTACAAAAGATTCACATGTTCTACCACGGAAGAAATTTCTGAATTTACAGAAATATTTTTTAAAATGTTACTTCGTCATTGAATTCATATAATTTAATTACTTATCCCTTTTTTTATTTTTCTGGTGCATTATTAACACAAATTAGCCTCAAATACGGATATTTTTGGCTTCTAAGAAAACGAATGGTGTTTTAGGTTAGAAACTTTGTCTTAAAAGGAGTCTTTATGTATCATGCCACTGTCACAAGGTAAATACATCCAAGCCTTGGGGGCTTCCAAAACTTAACCCTAAGGAGAGGCGATTATAGTTATATCCATCGTCGATAGTCTATGTTGCGTAGGTCGGTAGTCATTTATTATTAACGAAGACTAACCTAACCAATGTAATCTACATGTGCAAGTTAAATTCATTTCGTTTCATTATTTAAATTCATTCATTCTTTATTTGATGTAACCCAATGATGGATATGTTTTCTCAATACGTTTAATATTGTTTGAATGTACTCATATGTATATTATCTGTGTTTTATTTAACGTTTTGCATTAAGCCACGCCCACATAAATAAAATACGCATAAACAGATCACTTATTATAACGCAAAATTTTACATTAAAAGCGACGAGCCTAGAAGGGAACCTGCTGCAGCCAACCAATCCAACGTCAATCCTTCTGATGCTTCCAAAGATCAACCTTCCCTAAGTAGAAGCAATTTACAGAAGAGCTCCACCGCTCCGACATTGAGAGGCGATGTTAATGAAAACCCGAAAAACAAAAACGAAAAAGAAAACAAAAATCGCTCGAATCGACTCACGAATTGCCGTCTCGATTGGCGGGATTTGGATAAACGACGAGGCCCGCCCAGACGCGCGGTCGATAAAGAATCGGCTCCACTTAGGCGGCATAAATTAAGCGGGCGGTTCGCGAGCAATTTCCGCGGGCAATCGAGTCGGTTCGCGGGTTCGCTTCCAATTGGGCTGCGGGCGTCTCTCGCGCGGATTTATGCACCGGCCATCTAACGACCGCGCGCCGCGGAGATGGCGGTTTATGGAAGTAAAAGCGTCGCGTCGCGGCGGGCAGTGGTCTCGATTCTTGTGAACTGCTCTAATAAACTATCCTTTTGAACAAGATTATCGTTCAATTAAGGGACGAAATTCACGACTCGTCGGAAAGGTGTTTATTTGCGAATGTGTGCTGGCTTTATTAGTGAGAAGTTTTAGCAAACAGTTGTCCCGAAAGTTTTAGATTTCGGAACGCGCCCCAAATTAATCATTAATTTTATAAAAATAGTTATATGTTAATAATATAATTAACAATATATTGCTGGAAATTTTTTTTTACTAAATAAATGCAATCGTAACCAATTTCCGAATTTATAAAAAAATTGGGTGCCAGCAAAGGTTACACTTGAATTCCTGATTATCAATTACTGTCTTCGGATATATTACAAATAAATGAAAATCCCGCTAGTTCGGTCGACAGGTGCATATGAAATAATTGTTGCTACTTACTGCGCAACCAATTACTCAATCTGCCATCCATACGGAGTGGCGAGGAATCTGAAAATAATTCTAAAATGTCTACTCTAGGATTGCCACTGGTAAATGAGAATCAGCTTTCTTTAAACTATGAATTATAATTTATTATGCATGCTAAAAGTTATCAGACTATCATTGATTATCATAAGTTATTGTTAGGTCATGACCATTTTTCTCGTTATTGCAATAACAGCGTTATAGAACCTTTTATCTTTTCTTGCCTCTTCGCGCGTACGTCGCTCAACGTCGCCACGTAGAATAATCCAATCATCCTTCATATCGAAGTCCACGATGATCAGCGATCAAGTTGAAACTTTCTCCAACCACTTCACAATCACTGCCTATACTCTTTATCTTGCACTCAGGTGGGCACCTATTTCAAACTGATTAATTTTCCAGGTCGGAATACATGGCAATTCACAATTCACTGATACAATTTCCAAGACTAATCTTGTAACTTCACCGCGAAAATATTCTAAGTTCATTTCAGATCACTCATGAAAATATTATAAGTCGGAAACTTACACCTTAAGCGGAAATATTTAAGTTCAGTTCAATGTTCACTCTCATGAAATATCACAAGTCCCGATTTGATAATTAACCTCAGGAAAAACCCACAAGGATCCGCTCACCACCAGACACGATCGGTTGCCCTAATTCCCAATCTTGTCCACCCTTCACAGCTCGCTATGTTTTTTCTCTCTTGTTTTCTTCGCGTTGTTATGGTGTACCTTCTGCGTATCTGCACCATAGAAACCCACGTCTCAGGACAAACTCGCGTTGCTATGGTGTCATCTGCGTATGTACACCATAGGAACCTACGTGTTTTGCAATATCTACAACATTTTGACCTTTATTTGCCTAATCAAAAATGTCGAGTCATTTTTATATGTAACAATATATATATATATATATATATATATATATATATATATATATATATAACAAACTAAATAACTTAATTTTTAGTGTTTTATATACATTATCTCATTACGTAACATGTATGCTCCCGAACTCTTGGAGGAATAAAACACAAAACAGCAGACCACACACCCTATTTCCGCGAGTTATTAATGCTGTGTTGATAACTCTATATCCTGTGTCTTCCGCCGAATGGGATAGCATGTGACAGGCGGTTTATGTTCCGCAAATGGCGTCTCGCGCTCGCATGAGGCCCTCGAGAGCCGCCATTGTTCGCTAATGGGTTGAAGTGCGAGCGTGCGCGGGTGTCTTGAGTGGCGAGCTTTTTGCTCGGTGGTGGAGTAAATAGGACTACACACGCTCTGGATGCTCGACAGTATTCCCGCAGGGGTGCAATTGGTTCAATACTCACTTTGCTGAAGGATTGCCTTCAGCAAAGTCTTCAGAAAAGTCCTTCTAGCTTCCTGAGTTTATGGTGACACGTTGTTTATACTAAGGTCTGCACTCCTGATTCATTCGCACAGGTTCACAGCTGGTTTTCGTCCCAGCACTGGTGAAAAAGTTTGGAAATCTCCATTGGGGTGCAATTGGGTCCGTACCAACAACTCCGGCCTCAAATGTCGTGAAGAAAACTCATCGTTTTCGATTTTTTTCGAGTATTTATTTAGAATTTAAGATTGTGTTTTTGGTTGAATCCTAAAGATGTGCACATAAACATGTTCAAGTCTGAGGCCTCTGTGAGGAAGGTAGCAATGTACCCTTTCCCGGACAAAGGCGAGTTTCGGAGGGGGTATTTAGAACGACCGGAGGGTATTTAAGAGGATTAGATATGACACTTACTAATACGGACGGTAGACAGTAATTTTCACGAAAGTACGAGTATATAAGTCTGTGGTGTCCGCAGCGTTTTGGGAGTCTACCCTGCTTCCCAGATATTTGGTCCTTGAAATATGTTTTAAACTCGCTCATCGGGAGTAAATTGTTCATGGAGAGTTTCACGCATCAAAATCCATTTCGGCATCCTACGTCATCATAAGAGGCATGTGAATGATGCTATACTTCGTACTATGCCTGTCAAATCTACTACATTACAAGTTCCTCGATACTTATGAATACAAATAATCAGTATAAATTATAACAATAAAAATAGTAACTGGGTGTGGATGGTGGAAGTTGCATTAGTTGAAAGGGTCATTTGGACGGTCTGAAAGAGCGTGTTTCAGTGTAGAGGGGCCAGATGGCTGCAACGAAGTTGGCGCGGAAGCTGTCTTTACGATGTATTGTGTCGAATAGAGTACATCCAGGTTCCTTCGTTGTTCAAAGGTAGCACAACACGAGGATACAAATGTGTTGCAGAGACCAAGGGACCACGCCTGAGTTTTGACAATAATTAATTCTTCCTGAAAAAAAGATTTCTATAAACAAAATAGTACATAATATAAAATTTGTAATATTAGCACGTACGTAAAGAACACGTACTTTCGTCCTGCGACCAAACAAAAGGTTTCATTTATATTTAAGACCAATATATTCAGGAGATGCAAGAATGGGAGAGCATAATTGCCAATGTAAGTTTAAGATTTTTTTGAATTACTCCCATTTATTAAAATAACACTTTTCTGGCGAACCGCCCACTTAGTCCTCGTCTCTGACTTTTTACTTTGCTGAATGAAGCCCCATTGATTCCGTGACTAGACCGCCGCCCCCGCCGCCGCTGCGGCTAACATCGCCCCCGCCACCGCTGCCAACCTGTTGTGTGGTCGCTGGGCGGTTATTTCGGTACCGCACCGCCGCCTCCGCCGCCGTCTTAGCTCTTGCACCTCGATTGTCTCTCCGTAAACACGCCCCCTGCACCCCCTGGCCTGGGGCCGTTGGTGACGCCGCGCGCCGCCCTCTCACTTCCGGTGCGCCCGGGCCCGCGAACGAACTCCCGGAGTCTCTTGATCACCTGCTGGGCGCTGCGCCCGCGGTCTTCTCGGAAGCGAGTTCCTTCACGGACTCGTACTTGTCCCGGGCGTGTGGGCCGAACCGCTTTATTTCGGAAGTGGCACAGCCCGCTGGGTCTAACGCGTGCTGTGTGGAACAATCATGATGTCCCAACAATTGATCGCCATCTCGGTCAGGTTTACATACAGCTTCCACGATTCATTGACCAAATGCTGAGATGGCCCCTTGTGTTACTCCTAGACATAAATGTAGTTTCACTATACTCAAGTTTTTGATTCTCCTTTTGTTAGTTGTGTTATGAGTAAAGAATCACGAGTAGTAAGGATGGTCAGCTTGCTATTTGAGGAGCTCAAGCCATTTGCTGCTCGCCCCATCCCCACCAGAGAGGGTGGCTCAGAGCATTAACTGATATCCCTCCAGTGCCTTTGTATGGGAGGTTGTAGAATTTGAACTCCGACGGTGGTAGGATTTTCGACTTTGGCCAGTCAGCTAGGTCGAATTCAGCCGCTGTCTGGAGCAGAATTCTAGCGGGCGGCTGTTCTGGTCGGTAGTTTTCCGTGGTTTCTCCGATCAGCACCAGACGATAGCTGGAGCAGCACCCTAACAAACTGGCTACGAATCGCGTGTAATGTTTCCTTCCCCTTCCTTCTTCTATCCTCACCCTTGTACTTATATCCATTACACTACGACACTTGTCGGGAGACCAATCACGAACTTAGAGTTTGTCCCGGCTGTGGCGGTGCCCCGCTAGTGAGAGATACTAAGTTGGGGAAAATGCCCGCAAGCCGACGGGATCTCGTCAGCCAGCGGGGAAGGTCACAGCCACCTCCTCGATAAAGTTATGCAATACACTTAGAGAACTAATGACCTTAGCTTTGACGTCCACAGAATCACTAATCAATTAATGAATCGTCCAATCCACACGTGTCAGTCTTTCGAACACATCAAAGGATTCGACTCTGACCGGGAGGTCCTGGGTTCGATTCCTGACGGCGACAGGATTTTCGACACTAGCTTTTCAGCTAGGTCGAATTCAGTCGCTGTCTGGAGGAGAATTCTAGCGGCCGGCTGCTCTTCGGTATTTTCCCTGGTCAACACCAGGCGAATGCCGGACAGTACCCTACCAAACGGGCCACGGACCGCGCGCGATCTGTCCTTCCTCTTCCTTGTCCTATCCTCTCCCCTTACACTACACATTTACACTAACATGCACTACACTCCCACATATCCCGGGAGACCGGTCGGAAACTTAGAGCTTGTCCTGGCTGGGGCGGTGCCTCGCTGGTGGGAGAGTCCTGGTTAGGGGGAAACCCCTCTAGCCGACAGTAGGTCGGTGCCGGATGTCGCCATCCAGCGGGGGAAGATCACCGCCATCTCCCGGAGAAAACTACATGCACTGCACGGACTAATGAGCAGAGCAGTTGATGCGCCCGGAAACACGAAAAAATCAATCAATCAATCAGAGGATTCGAACATTGCCAGAACCTCGACTACACGGGATTGGGCGAGCAGTAGTTCGCTACCGTCAACTGGCGCATGTCTGGCGCCGCCTTTAGAAAGCGTATCAGGGTCTGCCTTAGTGCCTGAAGTCTCAGGTAGGAACGATTCCAATGCGACGGTGTCTCCCTTCCTCATTGTTACGCGAGCGTGGCGGGGGGGGAGAAAGAGGGGAAGGTGGCGCGGCGCGTGGCGGCCACGTGCTGGGGCGGGGGCGGCGGGCCACGTGTGAGAAGTCGGCAGCCACCGCCGCCGCCGCCGGAAACAGAGGGGTGGGTGGGCCACGGGAGCAGCCCCGAGGGGCGAGAGAACGCGGGTCGTCGCACTCCACTTGCATACTGACTGCTTTCCTGCTGACGCAGAAGCAGCTTCCGTGTGGGACATGTAGGCAGAGATTAATTAACTTCCTTAATAAATACGGAAAACCGGATTCGAATATTGGGTGATAATTATACATCACAGAAAGGATGGGTATTTTATACTCGCGAGTACAAAATCGTATGTTTTTAGTTATCATTATTTTCTTTCTGGTTGTACAAGGCAAGGATTATCTGAATATACTCAAAAAGTAGTAGGGTGTTGTGCGAAAAATTCTGATAAATGTGTACTCTTTTTGTATAGTACACGATTGTCCATGCATATATTTAACCATAATTAAGGCTTCAATATTTTAAGGATAACGCATTTCTTTATAAATCAACACTCCATATCAGTCTTTGCAATACTGCACCACGTTCCTTAGGAACGTTTATTATGATTATTCATTCGTAACTATATTTTCATGGAAATAAGATTTTGACTTAGATGTTTACCTATTAGGTAAGTTAATTATTCCTTGTCTAAGATTTAAATTGGGTTTCACAAAATAGGTTTCATATGTGAATAAAGGAAAGGATTGTATGAGTTATTGGACTTCTTGTACGAAATATTGCCTGAAGATGTTCCGTAACGTTACTAAGAAGCGTAATACTATTTGTAAAGACTATATGTATATGAGTGTGATGTATAAATAAATGGAGTTGTCTTTAAAATATTGAAGCCTTAATTTTCATTAAATGTGTACTCATTTGAATAAAATGTGGGAATATGATAGCTAAGGCTCCCTAGTGATTGTAAATTATACCAACGTGAATAAGAAACATTGGAAGAAAAAATGTCTTAACTCAACCCCCTCTCTTCCCCAAAAAACAAAATCAGAAAAAAATCCTATACCGTTTTGCTCGACTCGTTTTAGAATTACTTTTAGGCTTACAGCTTGCCCGGCTCGTTTTAGAATCTGTTCTTGTCTATGTTGAAGCAAAATTATTTATAAATTCACTTTAGAGTAGCCTTTGAAACTCATAGGAAAAAACTTTTCATTATTTCTGCGGAAGCTTTAGCAGAGACCACCCTTCTATTCCAGTTGTAACTTGACTACTTCTCTGGTCCAAACATTTCGAAAAAAAATGCGTTGGATTTAAACGGTGTACAACAAGGGTCTTTTCCTACCATGTGTCATATATTTGCTATGTATTTTATCTCTGCCTCTTACGTCCTAAGGTTTGACACTCAGCAAATGATGTGTCCGGTTTCTGAATCATATTTCCGGCGTCGTACGTGACACACGAGTAAGCAAACAGTCAACTTGCACATTCGTCTTCAAAAAGACGGAAACGGATTGGATATGAGACTCTCGTATGTTCTACTGGTTCTCACAATATTTGCGGTACCGAATATTCTGCCGGAGGGATATTGTAATTCAATGACAAAATAATTTTGATAAGAAATGAACTTTCGCGAGGTAAATGAATTGAGGTTACCTTTACTACTTACTTATTGCTGAGATACATTGCACTGATGCCGTGTAATCAAACTTAAGTAAAGTATTTGATTCCAAATCAATCTGCAAATAATATTATCATTCTCTTATTTACACACAAATGTGAAATATCGCAAGTTAATTTAAAAAATTTAATAATCAAATTCCAAATATCTTCAGTAATTGAAATTTTAACTCTCTATTTCATCAAATTTTTAAAAAAAAGTTTATGATGGATGTATTTCTGCACTAATTATTCTCACTATAAGGATTAGACTATCATTCGTTTAGTGTTTCTCTGATTCCCATCACTCCAAAGTAAATGTTGTTTATATCGAAAATTTTAATATCTTTCGCACTTGAAATAATAAATACAATATAGTTATTTGTAAAGACGTTATTGACAATAAAAATGAACTGAAGTTCAGTAAGTTACTCCTCGGTACATTCCGTGGTATTCATACTAGAACTGTAACATAATAGTAGCAATCAACAACAGTAGATGAAAATAAAGGAAATGTTTGCTGAATATGTCAATTATCAAAGCGATAGGGGAACTGAAGAGAGAGAATTTTATTGAGCCGGGATATTTCTTAGCGATTATTCAGAGGTTGTTGGTTAGGATGCAATTGCGCTTTGCTGTATTTCGAGCATATTTATTGGATCTTTTCTTGGATTGTTGGCATATCGATATCTTGGTATAGTCACATTTTATATGAATCCAGGGCAGACGAAGTTGATTCTTAAACGTTTTGGTTGAAGCATTTCCGAGATCCATTTGTTTATCTCTGCCGAAGAATTCTGTGATTAATTTATAAAACAATTCGAGTCTCTGTATGAAGGTAAAAAATCGAGTAGTTGAGAATCTTCTGGAACAAAGTATAACCTCGAATTACTGTAAGGCGAATGCCGAAGCAGTACCCTAACAAACGGGCCACAGACCGCGTGCGATCTTTCCTTCCACTTCTTTGTCCTATTCTCTCCCTTTATACACACACATACACTTACACTAACATGCACTACACTACCACATATTTCGGGAGACCGATCGGGAGCTCAGAGGTTGTCCCGGCTGGGGCAATGCCCCGCTAGTGGGAGAGTCCTGGTTAGAGGGAAACCCGCTAGCCGACGGTAGGTCGGCGCCGGATCTCGCCATCCAGCCGAGGGAAAACATGCACTACATTTACGGGGTTAATGACCTAAGCTGTTGACGCGCCCAGAATCACCAACCAACATTTCTGTACGGTAATGATACCCGAATGGTTTTGATATCCATGCCACGGTCTGTTTTGGAGGCTCCTAAAGGTTCAGATGCTCTTAGTAAGGATTCACTCCCGAGTGAGGATTTCCGGTCCCCGCCCACCGATCCAAACCACCGCCTCTAGCGCACCAAGCGGAGCGCCCGTGGTCGCGAGAGGACCGACGTGTGACCGAGCGCCCGCGCTCCCCTCACGCATACAGTGGGTCGAAATATCGCCAAAATAAAAATAATCACAATTTAAAAGATTTGTTCAAAAATATTTTTTAGTTAGCTACTAGTAAAAGTGGTTCTTTAAAGTTTGCTGTGGAATTCAATTTAGCTTGTAGTCTGCAAAGCTCATCATTTTACATTAAGAGAAATTCCGAAATAAAAGACTAGGATATGAACGTGGTTGCGAAGTTGGTTCCTGTTTTTGACGCCGTTGGGGGGGGGGTAGAAGAAATATAGGCACCTTCAATGGACGATTAACGGTAATTCTTATGCACATGCAAGTAGTTGGACGGCAAGCATTTGTGCCCGCTGTGTCTATCATCGACTCCTTACGAATCGACCGGAGTTTGAACTTTTGTACCCGGAGAAGGAAGGTAGGCTGTCTGACCACCAAACCATGGCGGGTGGTTTAGAACGGGATTAATAGAAGACAATGGTCTGCAGCAGAAAGAATCTGCTGAACAAAACCATGCAAAATGTTTTTCGAAAAGTCGCCCCCTCAAGGAACATGAAAAAATCAATATTATTAATTTTCAACGTGCTCGGATTTTCAAAGAACACCTACAAACAAGCTCAAGAACAACACATAAAATACTCGCTTACTACACTACACAACAATACACTACAATAGAGTAAAGATTTCCATTAGATCAGTCCCCATGAATACTGCAATAACATAGTACGGTAAATTCGGATTCGGGTGCACAGATTTTACATAACAGAAATAAAAAAGTTGTGTTCCATAATGCAACATGTAAATAGCAAATATTTAATAGCGGACGGCCTCCTACTTGCGGGCGTCGTACGGTATTACGTCAAGACATCAGGTAATTGATAAACAGTGACTTCACTTAGTCCAGTTGGATTCACCCAGTAAGCGCATTGGAAATAGTAATATAGATTACTTTGTAATTTTCCCCATGTTCAGTCCCTAGCAAAACCATAGACACCTTTCACATGGCCAGAAATTGCATAATTTTTTTAATTCGGCGCGCATTGTAACTTTGTAATATTCATTTTTTTTCTTCATATTCCTGGGTATCTAACGAAATCATTGACTTGTCACGTGTCCAGTGGCTTCTTAGATTCATTAGAAATTATCCGCTTATGGAAAATTAATAATATCGACTTTTCCGTTCATTTTCCCAAGTACGAAACGAAATCGTAGATCTCCCACATAACCAGATGATACGTAGTTTACTTTCAAATTCTGCGCACATTGGATATTAGTAATATTGATTTCTTTTCTGGGTATCTACGGAAATCGCGACCTCCTAAGCGTCCGGATGATATATGGTTTACTTTCAATTCTACGTGCATTGAAAATTATTAATTTTTTACTTAACTTATATTTTTTAAATTTTTTTATCGTGTGTTTGAGTATCTAGTGAAATCATAGACCTCTCCTATGACCTGAGGCTGCATAGTCTTCTTCTTCTTCTTCCTCCAAGGATTAGGCTCTAACGACCTGTTCCGTTTTTTCACTATCTCTTCTTTCCACTGCTCTATATCCTCGCAATTGCCTGTAGTCAGTCGTGTTCGGCATTCCACCCCCATCTTCGGTTTTTCTCAGAGTATCCAGCAATGTTTCAACCTTCAACTCCTTTCTTAGTTACATATAACTATAAGTATCTCTTATAATTACTTTAACTATAACTATAAGAGAGGATTACAACTGTCGTGTTGCTACATAGTTTTCTTCAAAACTCCGTGCGCATTGGAATTTAGTAATTCTTTTTTTTTATTATAGTCGCATCAACCAAAGGTTCTTAGCGACTTTTCAGTATTTTACATATTCGTATTTGATTATACATTATATATATATATATATATATATATATATATATATATATATTATAATCAAATAAAAAATGTAAATATAAAATCGTAATATGAAATATATAAAAATACTTAAAAGTCATAATATATATATATATATAATGTATAATCAAATACAAATATGTAAAATACTGAAAAGTCGCTAAGAACCTTGGTTGATGCGAATATATATTATAAAAAAAGCCTAAATTCCAATGCATCGTGACGTTTGGAAGAAAACTCATGTGCCCGAGAGGTAACCCTCTATAGTTATGTTAAAGTAATTGTGTAATATGTAATATATGTAATATATGTAATGTAATATATATATATATATATATATATATATATCACACACATATACATACATAGCACAATGTTTACAATAGAAATGAGGTGATTTCAACAGTACAAAACTTCACATCCAATCATGGCTGGTATGATATTATGTACAGGAAGTCACTTATATTTTATTAAATATACTAATGTTCTGGCAAAATCTGATGATTTGCTGTTGATTTCGTTTGGGCGATTTCGGCCCACTGTGCCCGTAGACAGGGGTGGGGGGGGGGTGGGCGCGGGCAGGTCGCGGGCGGGTCGGGTGTCCTCTCCTGCTCGTACGACGCCGCCGCCGCCGCCGCTGCCGCCTCGCCGCTTCCTGCTGCCTGCCGCTATTTCGAGCGCGGGGGTATTTCAGTCCCCCGGGGCGGGCGGGCGAGGGGCGGGCGATGGGCGACGCGCGCGGGCGCAGTGCAGCCGCCGCCGCCGGGGACGCGAGCGTGCGGGCGAGCACGCGTGCGCGACGGGTGCGTGCGTGCGTAGGTGGCTGCCGGCACGCGTGCAGCGGCGTGGCGCGCCGCCGAAGACGTTGAGGAAACGCAACGCGCGTGGTGACTCAAGCGACGGAGGTTGTGCTGTAAGTGTTTGCTCGTCTTTTGCTCTTCCATTGCTAGCGTCATCATTGATTTGGATTGATTGATTTTTTCGTGTTTCCGGGAGCGTCAACTGCTTTGGTCATTAGTCCCTTTAGTGTAATGCATGTTATTTCTCGGGAGATGGCGGTGATCTTCCCCCGCTGGATGGCGAGATCCGGCGCCGACCTACCGTCGGCTAGTGGGGTTTCCCCCTAACCAGGACTCTCCACCAACGGGCACCGCCCCAGCCGACAAGCTCTAAGCTCCGACCGGTCTCCCGGAATATGTGGTGGTGTAGTGCATGTTGGTAAGTGTGTGTAAGGGGAGAGGATAGGAGAAGGAAGAGGAAGGACAGATAGCGCGCGGTCCGTGGCCCGTTTTGGTGGGTACTGCTTCGGCATTCGTCTGGCGTTGATCGGAGAAACCACGGAATACTACCGATCAGAGCAGCCGGCCGCTAGAATTCTCCTCCAGACAGCGACTGAATTCGACCTAGCTGAAAAGCTAGTGTCGAAAATCCTGCCGCCGTCTGTACTCGAACCTAGGACCTCCCGGTCAGAGGCGCTGCAGTGACATCAGCTGATGCACTGAGCTACCGCTCCCGGTTGTTGATTGATTAGTGATTCCGGGTGCGACAACGACTAAGTTCATTAGTACCGTAAATGTAGTGCTTGTTATTTCCTCGTGATGTGGCGATGATCTTACCCCGCTGGATAGTGAGATCTAGCCCCGACCTACCGTTGGCTAGCCGGTTTTTCTCAACCAGGTACCTCTCACTAGTAGGTAACTGCCCCAGCCGGAACAAGCTGTAAGCCGGTCTTCCGACATCTGTGATAGTGTAGTTTATGTAAATGTAAGGGAGATGAGGATAGGATATGGAAGAGGAAGGTAAGATAGCGCATGGTCAAATGATGGATCGTTTGCTGTGTGAAAATGTTGTTTAACATTCCAAAATGCGCAACGGGATAATCTTTTAATTAATAACAAAATATACCGGCCGTTGGCGGAAATGTTTGTTTACGATAATGCTCTTATGTTCGATTAACGCATTAGTAAAATACTTATTGAATTTCATTTTATACTGCTATTTTTCTTAGTAATCAGAGACGCATTTTGTGGAAAAATACTTCGATGTAATTATTTCGATCAGTAACTATAATGCCTGGTGCTTGTGATTGTTTGCAGAATAATAAAGTATTATTAGATTGCTTAAATTACTTTTTATAACCTGAGGATAATTTCAGTATTCGTTCCATTGTATTGTTTCAGTAAAGAATTGGATAACGTGTTCAAAGAAACAAGCCACTTAAACACTTGCTCCCTCTTGTTACCTGCAGACGGACCAAAAAGGATAAAATACTATATACTGTTTCTGCTTAATTTATTTTTCTTTTCTTTTTTTGTAGTAAAACCGTGACTTCTCGAATCCAAGATCATGAATGCGAAAGTTATTATCACCTTAAAATTTAATATTTAATATTCCCATTAAATCAGAACATTTTTCTGTGTATATAATTGTATTAGAATAAATAAGAGGGATATTGGTATATTTGAATATACATAATATTTATCTTATTTTTATTCTCACTCCCTTGTATTTTTAATTATATTTCTGTAATTTAGATTACCGCTCGGGTACTTGTGATTTCTAAGATTCATATGGCACCAAACTTTATTTTCTTACATTCAACAAAAAATGAGGGAGGTTAAGTGATGTTATTTCTTGTGAATGCCATTTGACGTTGAGTTAATCACTTTTTTTTACAAAGAACCGAAAAACGAAATGCCAAAAGAATCTCAAAGAACTTATCCCACATTCACCTACAGCAACCCACCTACGTACTACCTTCCAACATGAGTCTAACGTGATTATGGTTCGTTCCACTATACATGTTTCCTGACTATAAGAACCAAGCACGTCTAAAGCTGTTGAAATGTTTGGATTCTCGTTCGCGCGGAGATGGTTGTTAAGGAAGTTGTTTAGCGTTGTTTATTTTCAATGGGCTTTTCCTATCCCCTGCCGTTACCCATGTATCAGAGATTAAGTTACATATGACCGCCGCGCCGGCTCTTTAATGAGTCCCCATCGGATGATGCATAGGAGGGATGTACAACTGGCCGTGTTTGCGTGGCCGGTGCGTTTTACAGACGTTGGTTGAAGTTTTCCACCTAATTATTAGATGTAGAACATTTACATTTACATATTGGCTCCTAAATTAACTGAATGACTATAGGTAATCAGTAAAATCTTTTGAAAAAGTTATAAAAACGTATATGATTAAAACATGGTTATGGTCACATTATCCCCTAGAAAATATATTTTAAATATTTAAATTTATTGGAGAGATTTTATATTATGGCTGGTTAAACTTGAGTGAGCTGAGTATGTTCCTTAGCATACTTAAACGAAGGAGCTAGAGTCCGTATCTCGCCTTAGAAATGGATAACGTCACAGAGGATGAATTCCCTTATTTATTATTGTGTAGCGATTGTGAGGAGCAATACAATTTGGGAATATGTAGGGCTTTCATCCCTGCGATTCTCATTTTAGTTTTGAGATCAAATCTGAGGGGCCTGATATTTCCGAGTCAGTGTAGATGCTCGATTTCTGATAACCAATTGTGATTATTGTAGATGACTTAAGATGCAGATCGTTGAAAAGCAGAGTTACCAGTTCTCAAAAAATTATAAAGAATTATAAAAAATATTGAATTAATTAAACGTATTCTTGTAGTTTATTGTAAGGGTAATTACTAATGTTTAATGGTCCGTATTCATAGCACACAAAAATACCCAAAGAATAAACACATTTTTTGTACAATATGCGGGCCACGAAGTCTGTAAGAAGGGGCCGCAACCCCAGTGTTGGAGGCATGGTGGGTGTAAATACGAAAAACGTCTGCAGCTATTCGCACTCACGTGGTGAATGGAGTAATTTATTTATCTCTGCTCTTTTCGGTCAGTAACGACGTGCCTACACGTAGTTGACCAACGCCATCTACACTTTAGCGTGTACATGTGGATGGCGTTGAATTGACACATAAGCTATGTGGCCATTGTCAGAAAATGTCTTAAACGTCTCCCATTGACCGCGTGAATTCGCTGAAGCTAAGCGAGTCCGTTTCGCTGCCGACGCTTTTCATACTTACCCTCTCCGACCACCCCCTACCCCGGCAGGGGGGAATCACAATGGCGTAGGTTGTCGTGGATTCTGATGGAGAAGTAGACGACACCCGGACCCTGAGCCTCACCACGTCGCTCACGTCGTTAGCCTGAAGGTGCAGGCAGTGAGAAGGCGTTGATAAGCTGTTTGTACCTGGGTCCGTCCGGTTACCCACCAGCGGGGCCTAAGGCGCGTCGACCTTTGGGTAGGGTGGGTGGATGAAGGATGCTTTTCGAAGTACTCTGGATCCTACACATAGAAGTCCGACGGGAAACCTGATACAAACCGTCAGGTTGCCCAGGTTCCGGCGATACCCGCGTCGATAGCCTAAAGGTATAGACAGTGGGGAGACGGGATGGTGGTTCCGAGCCTCCCGTTCGGGTGACCCCCAATTGGGCTCTCGGCTTCGTCATGGCAGTGGCCCGATACTCTGGGCAAAGAGGTGGGAACTTGTTCCAGGCGCATGTGAGTAGCGCATTGTTTGGACTCCAGTACTAGCCTGAATAGCTAGGAGCTCTGAGCTGGTAGAACGACCCGGCCCAGGCATTGTATGGGGAAGTTACCGTGAGGGTCAACTGCGTTGTGGCGGGACGCAAATACCAGCCCAAAGGCGTACAAAGGGATGCGGATTAGAGGCTAGCGCCCAGGTGCCCACCCTGGTCTGAATTCCTCCTGGTAACGGACAAGTGCGTGATAGTCTAAATCAAGTTAAACATACGCCCACCATCAGAGTTGAGTCTCCTCTTTACAGACTACGTGCATTTTCCTGGAGAAACGCGGCCTTCGCCCGCAACGCGTGTGGTTACCCCTGCTGCACGGCATCCTAAGTGGAATCGTAATCTATCCCGCGCGCGGCCTGCAATAAATGGCCGCCTTTATGCCTCCCGGCGAGCGCCGTTAGGCGAGGTCCTCGTAATCCGCGCGGGGCTCCGTTTCATCTCCGCATTGGACGCAATCGCCCGCGCGCACAAGGGGGCCGGGGGGGGCGGGCGCGGTCGCCATGTCCAGCTGCCGCTATCGCACCGCCCAGGCGCCGCGTCTAGTGCGGGGGCCTTTCCCGGCTCCGCATTGTGACGCAATCGCCCGCGCGCACAATGGCGGGCCGGGGAGGGGCGGGCGATCCGGCTGGGTTTAGTGAGAGCCAGCATTCCGCTGGCTCTGCAGCAACGCTGACACGGAGGTCTGACGATTCGAGTCTCGGAAGGGGCGAATTTTCGATAACAGCTACGTAGCTAGGTCGATTTCAGCCGCTGTCCGGAGGAGAATTCTTGCGGCCAGCTGCTCCAATCGGTAGTTTTCCGTGGTTTCTCCGAACACTGGGGTAGTACCCTAATAAACGGGCAACGGACCGCGCGCGATATTTCCTTCTCCTTGCTTGTTCTATAGTCACCCCTTACACACACACACACACACACACACACACACACACACACACTCACACACACCCGCTATCGCACCGCCCAGCGCGCCGCGTGCTACGTGCGGGTGGAGACCTTTGCCCTGGCGGCGACTCCACAGAGAAGACACGGGCTGCGTTTAGTGAGAGCCAGCATTCCGCTGGCTCTGCAGCAACGCTGACAGGGAGGGCTGACGATTCGAGTCGCGAAAGAGGCGAATTTTCGATAACAGCTACGTAGCTAGGTCGATATCAGCCGCTGTCCGGAGGAGAATTCTTGCGGCCAGCTGCTCCAATCGGTAGTTTTCCGTGGTTTCTCCGAACACTGGGGTAGTACCCTAATAAACGGGCAACGGACCGCGCGCGATATTTCCTTCTCCTTGCTTGTCATATAGTCACCCCTTACACACACACACACACACACACACACACACACCGCCATCGCACCGCCCAGGACGCCGCGTACTATGTGCGGGAGGAGACCTTTGACCTGGCGGCGACTCCAAAGAGAACACAACAGCTCGTATAGTGAGAGCCCGCATTCCGCTGCCTCTGCTACTACTCTGACAGGGAGTTCCGAGGAGTCGAGTCCCGAAGATGGCGAATTTTCGATAACAGCTACGTAGCTAGGTCGATTTCAGCCGATGTCCGGAGGAGAATTCTGCGGCCAGCTGCTCCAATCGGTAGTTTTCCGGGTTTCTCCGAACACCAGAGAAGTATCCTAACAAAAGAGTTTTGGGCAACGCGCTATCTTTTTCCTCCCTCTTCCTTGTCCTCTCCTCCCACACTTACGTGTACTACACTATTCCACATGCCGAGAGACCGGTCGGAAGATTAGAACGTGTCCCGACCGCGGTGGTGTCCTACTGAGGGAGACTCTACCTGGAAAAAGAACCAACGAGTAGTGAGTGCAAACCGGCGAGTATGGCGGCATCAAATTCAGACATCTAGCGCGAAGGAACTCCGCCACTTTCCGAGATAAAAGATCCTCACCATACGAACCAGAGTAATGACCTGTCCGGAAACCTGGCAGTTTACCTGCTCCGAAATATCAACTCTCCCACCAGCGGGGCACCGCCTCAGCCGGGACAAGTTTAAGCTCCCGACCGGTCTTCCGGAATATGTGGGAGTGTGGTGCATGTTCGTGTAAGTGTGTGTGTAAGGGGAGAGGATAGGACAAGGAAGAGGAAGGACAGGTCGCTCGCGGTCCGTTTGTTAGGGTACTGCTGCATTCGTCTGATTTTGATCGGAGAAATCACAGAAAACTACTGATCAGAGGAACCGGCCACTAGAATTCTCCTCCAGACAACGAATGAATTCGACATAGCTATAAAGCTAGTGTCGAAAATCCTGCCGCCGTCAGGACTGGAACCTAGGACCTCCCGGTCAGAGGCGCGGCAGTGGCATCAGTTGATGCACTAAGCTACCGCTCCCGGTCGGAAATTGTACAATACACACGTATTGTGAACGATATGAAGGTTTATGTCTGATTTCATCTCTAAAACCTTTATTACCTCTTCTGCTGTCAATACGTTTTTAACGACTTATCGTCGTTTTTTATCGTCGTTTTGTTTTGTTGGGAGTTACGGTGTTCGCGTCGTCAACTCTCGCTACAAACTGTAATACGCACATAAACATTATATATATGCTCACGTACACACGTTATCCACTGCTTGATGCGCCTGGAAACACGAAATAATCCATTAATCCTAGGGCACCATTACTTTGTAAAGTGATCTAAATTGAATAAAAATTAAAGTCGATTATTATGGCTATACGGACATTATTTGCTCATGATTTGCAGTTGAATTAATTATTTTATGTCAAACGACATCCTTTAATACTTCTCATAAACCAGTAAAATTTGCTTTGCCTTTTGTTTATTTGCTCTCTTATTACGTTATTAGTTGAAATGTTAATTCGGGAAAATATATTTTCAATTATACATAATATCTAAAACTGTGCTTTCACTGATCTTTTTGGGGAACGTGAGTACTCTAATAATCTTTTCTGAATGGTTCATCGCATTTCTTTTGACCACACTCAGTCCTATTATGTTTATTTAATACGTCTACAAGGTGGTCTGTTGGGATCGCTTGGAACGATTCGAACGACAAATTTAGTTCAGCCGCTCAACCGTATGCTAATTTCTTTGAGCAAGAAAGGGGAAATACGATCCTCGATCCTGGTTAAAATTGAATATTAAATCGACGGTCGAGAAAAAAATGTTCTGTTCGGCGGGTTTCTGTAGTTAGATTTGACATGAAAGAGGCTGTGGAGTTGGACCGGCTCCAAAAGCACGTCGGCTTGTTATTACGCAAGCGTTCATTTTGGCGGTCGTTTTTCGCAGCCGCAGCTTCCTGAAAACGACGCACCCACGCTTCGGGAACAAACGAATGACGAGAGAAAAAAAGGAAAATGGAAAAAAAAAAAAGAGCGGCGGTGTCGACGGTGGCGCCGCTCCGCGTAAACAGCGGTCACCTCAGTTGACAAACGCCTGCGTCGCTGCTAGCAGTGTTGCACGTGCCCATGGCCCCCTGTCATCCTAATTAACATCCGAGATGCTATCTTCCGACGCCTGCCGCCTCCCGGGCTCCCTATGTCGCTCGCTGCCCCGCAGACAAGATCGCGTGGTTGTGACTTTGCTTACTCGCGCAGTAACTGGCGCGATACTGTGGATGGTTGACTTGAGAAGAAAACGAGAGCGTTCGGTGTGGTAGATTTATTTTATGCAAAGAAACGTTTTCGAGAGCTATTTTAGCCAAAGCGTTTTCGAGGGCAATACTAGCTATTATGTGAGGGCTATTCTGTCTATTACATAATTTATTTTGTAAACTTCAGAATAAATTATGTGATTCAGAAATAGCTAAAGAATTTTCTTATTTAACTTTGGTATATATATATATATATATATATATATATATATATATATAAAGTATGAAATTCAATCGCTTTATCCCGTACCTCTCTAATATTTCTATCGTAATTGCTGAATTTCTATTTCGGTCATCAGATCTTCTCACTCATGTAGGCGCTGCCTTGCATTAGTCTCGACATTTTATTTCTGTTGTATTTTCAATCACTGTGCTACTAAGATACTGTTCTGTTCATTGTCGTGTAGCTCTGTATTCACCATGGCCAAACGAACCGAAAAAGTGTTCTTTTAACTTTTTCTATTCATCGCAGGCCTATGTTGTTGTTGTTGTTGTTTTGCACCCCCCTATTAGTCTCTCGTTTATTTCTCCTTTCGTTTCCGCTGTACACGTCCAGCAAACATTGACACACTATACTAAGCATTGTAGTGCTTCAGAATTGATCCCAGATTTCGGCTAATATCAAAAATGTATGGGCATAAATGTAGTTAAACGCTATCATTGTGTAATTACACTTCTTTAGATATTATTCGTACATAAAAGAAGAAACAAAGTATACAGTAATTAGATGTATTGTAACGAGTGTGGCAATCGACAACACTTACCGTTACATTTCCCATCACGTGCCCTTCAGTTCTTTTTCGGCGCTGTTATTCCCATCGCTTACACTCATTCTGCTGTTCCTCACTTCTCTCCCTTCTACTTTTCTTTCTGCTCGTCTCGAGGAGTCTCCGTCTATTCTCGTTTGGAGCGACCGACTTCCGCTGGCTGCCACCGTCTCTTGTAGCGTGACCGTCAAAGCGCCGCCGCTGCACACGGTGGCCAGGATGAACGAGAAGCTAAAATAAACCAGGAAATTTTAGAATATTTAATAAGATTTCAAGGGATCATATATTGTTCATACTTGAATGAGTTTAGAGTATATCATGACAGCGTCATTTTAAAGACACATCATGTTAAAAAATAACTTTTCAGATGATTGTGTACGATTTATTGTATATGTTGATTCAAATTTCTTGCATTTTCTCATTTATGATATTTTCTAGGAAAAGTATACAAAATTGAGGTAAATCGGAATATTGTATAATTAGTTACAGCAATTAGAGCAATTTTAATGGATATTGAAATGTTTGTCAAAATTCCTTACTGACAGTTTGATATTTTTAGATTATTGGAATAAATATCTAATTTATTATTATTTTATTTTCATTTTATTGGGATACTTTTTACAAATATGAAACTTCATTTTTTAGTTCTAAATTCTTTATTCTAATTCTAAATTCTTCTAAATTTCCAATGCGCCAGTTACTGCCCGAAAGTCTAAATAATTATTGACGGTTTGCTGTAATGAATTACAGTGGTCATTGTCATACAAAGAATCTGATTAACGCGATCCTATCTTATCACATTTTGTCAGAATTCGTTCAAATATATGCGTTATCTATAAACAAGTGCATATGTGCAATGCATATGCAAGTTTTATTTCGGTCCCGAGTTTCATGACTAACGGAATGAATATGTTTCTTGATTTTTCCCCCTACTTACTCCATGGAAACTATGTTTATTTTAAACAAGCTGCGAGCGGCCCGTGGCATATTGCTTAACGCTTACGATTCCTGGGATTCGAGTTCGATTCCCAATAACTCCATGTAGAATTTGTGGGAGACAAAGCGAGAGCTGGACAGGATTTCTAGGGGTTCCCCCAATTCGCCAGTCTCGCATTCTACCATTGCACCAACGACTTTCACCTCATCTCTATCATCTATTTATTAGATCACCAATGGGCTTCAATGACCCAGGTTATGAAAATGAGCTCCTAATAATACTTTAATAAGAAAAAAAGGAAACAAGTTTTGGTCTCGACCGGAATTCCTCTATTCGCTCCGGTATTCAATCGATATCCGCTCAGGTCTCCGATCTCGAAGGTTGTTTTGAGGGAGTATGAACTGAGTAGCAACTTTGCGGCCACCCACGCCACGCCACGCCACGCCACGCCACGCCACGCCATGCCACGCTGCGCCACGCCGCGCCACGCCTGGCCCCGCCACGCAACACCACGCCACGCGCCACACCGCGCCAAGATACGCTACGTCATACCCGCCCACGCCGACGCCACGCGCGCCTGGCCCCCCCGCCACGCGCCCGCGCCACCCGCCACGCTAGCGCCACCCGCCACGCTACACCGACGCCACGCGCCCAGCACCGCGCCACGCCACGCTACGCCCGTACCAGCCACGCTCACCCGCCTGGCCACACCGCGCCACGCCACACACGCCACACAGCCCGCCGCCCGCCAGCACGCCACGCAACGCCGCCGCCACCCTGGCCCGCACGCCACGCCACGCCTGGCCCCGCGACGCCACGCCTCGTCACGCCACGCCACGCCACGCCTGGCCCCGCCACGCCACGCGCCACGCCATGCCATGCCATGCCATGCCACGCCACGCCACGCCACGCCACGCCTCGCCGCGCCACGCCCGCCACATCCAGCCTCGTCCTGCCCCGCCTTTCCCGCTTCACCCCGCCTCGACGCTCCACGCCCCACCCGCCCCGACGCGCCCTGCCGTCGCCTGTTAGAGGCTCCGCGCGGGTTTCGCGACGTGGCATCAGATAGCGCACCCGACGCAGCGCGGCGCGCGTCCCCCGGCCCGCGCTCTGCAGGCGACGCGGCGCCGACGCGACGCCGACACTAAGGGGGCGGTCAGCGGGCGGCTGTGTTGCGTAACATTCGCGTTCGAGCGAGCACAGGCGTTTGCCACAGAGCATTTTTTATTTATTTTTATTTATTTATTTTACGTCAAAAAAAACAGTTAAAAACTGCGTATGACGTGCTATGGGGAAAAGTGAATTGTGTGCACATTTTCAAAATTCTGTGATCCCTACACTAAGTCATATACTACTTAAATTTTGAATTTTGAAAGGGAGAAAAAAAACAAAAACTCCCATGCAGTAAAATCTATTTTCAAAAATAAATAAGCAATAAATTTTGAATTTTAACAATTACTCCTACTAGTGCGCAAACCCCCTTGCACGGCGTTCGAAAGGTTCTGGTGATGACGATCGAAATTTTAAAGATGAGTAAAGCGCTGACCTGTAAACGTCACCAGGCTCCATTGTTAAGATATATTTTTTTTAGGAAATGCAGATACTCTTTGCACCACAATAAAGGTGTATTCGAAATAATTCGCTACAAATTCCTGATACACTCGCGGACTCTCCGGATCTAGGGTCAGCTAAACACTCCGCGATCCAAACACACGAAGTATAAGGAATAATCGTCCGTGCTCCGGGTTGGATTTGAATGGAGATCTTTGAACGCGTGTTCTTTCGATATTCGCCTCTGCTATTCCAGCAATGAAGATTATTTTGAAGTCAATTGTATTGTTTTGGCACGGCTTGTGTTATCTACTCTTGTAATGTGATGCGTTTTAAAGGTGTTTTGATCTGTTGACGTAGAGTCGTGACGTAAGTCTACAAATGCTTAGAAGTTTTGTGTCTGTAATGTGTCTTGTAGCAATAACGAAAAATTTTCGAAGTAAAATATCGTAGATGGTAAGAGTCAATGAAATATTAATGAATACCACTTAATATCAATTTCTTCGTAAAGGTGAATCAATTGACGAATGTTAAAATAGGGCGTGTCCATCCTTTTTATACGAAAGCCCAATTTCGTCCACATTATTCTTACAGGAAGCTCTAAATGCGAAAGTAAACTTTCGAAGAGGAAAAGTCCTCCCGTTCTCTCTAAGATCTTCTATCTTGTAGAAATTCCGTGATTTGCTATTCGCTGCAGTCCACACTTGGCTGCAAATTTTCCTACTGTTGACTGAAATGCAACTTCGCTTCACCGAGCGGTGAACTGGTGCTCGTAAAAGTATTTCATAGACACTGCAAGAATTAGCGCCCCCTTGGGCAGGCCAGGAAGCCTCGAGAAATGGGTCTTGGTTCTTCTCTCGTGAAAGTGTAGGTCGGAGATACAGGAGGCCATGCTTGTTTTTGCTCGAGATTTATCTGACCGCTGGGATTCTTTTCGTTGGTGTGAGTCATTCTCCCCGTCGCTCGTATTGAACGCGAGGGAAAAGGATCTTGAGATTTCGTGCTTGGTTTGTGGATGTGAAAATAGTTTTTGTCGGTACGTAGAATAGAGTGCTTGCAAGCATTCGCTGCAATAAATCTTCTACTTTATCGCGATACATATCGGAGTCGCAAAGGGTTTTACAAGGGATTGTGTGCACTTCCACGTGGTTGTGATTTGAAAATGTGGTGAAGCGAATTGATTTTTTTTTTATTTTGCGATGTTTCACCCACTGTGTAGTATGTTCATTACTATAGAATTATGCAAAAATCTTATTTATCTTGTTGGTTGAAACTAATTCTCGTGACCTTTCGCGCAAAGAGATCGAATTCTTAAATGTTTGTGTCGTATTGACATTTGTCTTGTATGAATAAATGGTCCTGTAATTTTTCATCTGGCATTCAGTTTGTCGTATTCTCAAACACATTTAAAGACTAGCTGTGAGAAATTATATTATGTCACATCTTACTTATGAGAGTTGAGAAGAATCCAACTGGCAAAATGTGAAGTTTCCAAGACATTTGGTTCTAGAGTGATTATTACCAACTGTCATCCCTGCCTGTACGTTCTCTCTCAACAACAAAGGTGGTTTCATCTATTCAGATGTCACCACCTTCATAGCTGTCACGTCACGTTCAGGGAAAACGTTTTACGACGTCTGACGTGTATAATATATTACACATTGTACCAACTCTGGAGGAGAGGAATACTTTTACTTTCGATGCATTTGATTTCGTTTTCATGGGATGGTCATCAGACAGAGCAGTGTCGGACGATCTAGATGAAAATTTCTTAACGGACTTGCATAAACTCGAGACTTAATGCGTAATATGTCCACATGGATGGATATGAGAGCTCGTAGGTAGGGTACCACAGTGTACTTCGATTCAAACGTAGGGCGAATTGACTTTTAATCAGCTGGAACTCTGTTATCCAATCGCGAGCTTCAGTATCGAAATTCAAGTTGCAACGAGGCCTCCGTTTGGATAACCACATCCAATCTGATCGCTGTCAATTCTTCCTACGCTTCAATCAAAGTATAATCACATGTGGAGGAAACAGCCTCAGCAGGAGGTAGGGAGCGACTGTGGGCACTGAATGACGCATAGACACAGAATAGAAAAAACTGTACAGTACCATTGATTTCACTCGTAAAGTACTCCGTTGGTTGGTTGGTAGTGATTCCGGGCGCGTCAACTACTGAGGTAATTAGTCCCGTAAGTGTAGTGTATGCTTTTCTTTGTGAGGTGGTGGTGTTCTTCCGCGCGATTGGCGAGATTCGGCGCCGACCTACGGCAAACGGGGGTTTCCCCAACCAGGTATGTCCCACCAGGGGGGCACCGCTCTAGCCAGGAAAGGTTCTAAGTCCCCGACCGGTCTGCCGGCATGTGCAGTTGTGTAGCGCATGCGAATGTGTGTGTGTGTGTGTGTGTGTGTGTAAGAAGTGAGGATAGGACAAGGAAGAGATAGGAATGATCACGCGCAGTCCGTGGCCCGTTTGTTAGGGTACTGCTCCGGCATTGGCCTGGTGTTGATCGGAGAAACCACGCAAAACTACCGATCAGAACAGCCGGCCTGTAATGAACACGTAAGTGCCTGTGATTTGTCAGGGAATTTCATTCTAAGCAGCGGTTTGCCAACGTGCGCGGCCAGCCCAGTCACTGTCAGTGCCGCAGCCTTCGCCGGCCTTTGGCAGGGGCGCTGCCTCTCTTTCCGGCGCGGCGCGACTGGCGGGACTCTGGGCGGAGCGCGCCCAGCGCCAGGACTAAAAATACCCCGCTAATTAGCCCCGGAATTGATCGGTCTCCTGGCCCGCTCCGCGCCCTCCGCCCGCCCCGCGGATGTCCGCTCAACGCGCCCTCTGGCGCCGCCCGACACGCCGCGACATCCCCGCCCCCTGCCGGCGAAGACGACGCCGATACCGGGAGCGGTAGCTCAGTGCATCAACTGATGTCACTGCAGCGCCTCTGACCGGGAGGTCCTAGGTTCCCACTCCCCACGGTGGCAGGATTTTCGACACTAGCTTTTCAGCTAGGTCGAATTCAGTCGCTGTCTGGAGGAGAATTCTAGCGGCTGGCTGCTCTGATCGGGAGTTTTGCGTGGGTTTCTCCGATCACCACCAGGTGAATGCCGGAGCAGTACCCTAACAAACGGGCCACGGACCGCGCGCGATCTGTCCTTCCTCTTCCTTGTCCTATCCTGTCCTTTACACACACACTTACACTAACATGCACTACACTTCCACATATTCCGGGAGACCGGTCGGAAGCATAGAGCTTGTTCCGGCTGGGGCGGTGCCCCGCTGGTGGGAGAGTCCTGGTTAGGGGGAGACCCCACTAGCCGACGTGGTCGGCGCCGGATCTCGCCATGCAGCGGGGGAAGATCACCGCCATTTCCCGAGAAAAAACATCCACTACACTAACGGGACTAATGACCAAAGCAGTTGACGCGCCCAGAAACACGAAACAATCACTCAATCAATCAAGCTTCCTCCGTCATCTATGCCACCGCCACCGTCGTGCACATCACCACCACCGTCGCTGCAATCATGATCCATCAACACCATCGCCGCCGTTTCAATCGTGATCTAAGTTAACACGATCGCCACCGCTTCCAACGTGATTTAAGTCATCGCCGGCGTCATCATCGACGCCGGTTCCCTCCTTTACATTCAATAGTTTGAATATATATCGCCTTCCCCTTTTTAGTGTAAATGTGTGTTCTTTGAAAGCTAGTGCCATTTAGCGGAAAACACATTTAATCTCTACGTTGCATAAAACTCATGTGTATATACTCGGATAGGTGAAAATCAGAATAGCAACTATCTTAAAAGGAAAATCTTTAAGAATATGCGATCATAGAGAAGAATAGCATACATTCTTCCAGTTTTGAGCAATTTTGACAAAAGAACATTTTTTAATAAATAATCAACATGATATAAAAAGCAAACGATTAACTGAGGAGAATCCAAAATACTTTTTTTTAGAAAATTGGGTCAATCGATATCACCCCAATCACTTCGACTCAATCACTTTCCTCCGCACCGCCGCTGCCGCATCTAGAAAGTAATCAAGGGGGTGGTTCCCCCGGCACGTGACGTCATCTCCTCGCATGTGACCTCCACCTCACCTACAGAATTCGAGTCTGCTCTGAAATCCCGCTACCTGACACACCCGGCAAATGACCCGTGACGCCCGCCGCTTCTGCCAGTAGCGGCTCGATATCCTCTTGAAGGCGCCCGCCGGCGCCGCGGCCTCTCCTTCTTAATGAAGCAGTGACAGCCTCGACTAGGTTACTGATGTCGCTCCCAGACGTTGCTGCCTCCGATGTGACCGCCGCTGTCTTCCAGACGACGGCGACGCGACTCCGTTGATTTCGCCCACAACGTGACAGACACCGCCGACAACACAGCCGTTCTAGAGCCAACCTTTAGCCTCCATTGTCTAGACCTTATGAAATGTTGCATCTAGACCTTATAAATTGCTATGTTATAAAATTAAAAATGGCTAACTTTAAATAATGTTTAGAGAATTGAATTTTAGTAGAAAATCCATTATTTTATTATCCTTTCACGTGTAAATATATGCGAAATCTTTTCCCGGACAGTTATGACAGTTCGAATTAGACATTGATGTTATAACGGCCACCGCATTCAGTGCCAAGTTCAAATCCAGGGAGCGAGGTCAGATTAATATCTTAAGGATCCCTAAACACATCCACATGTCTGTTTGAAATGAATACGAAAATAAGTCGTAACATTTGCAATTAAAAACTCAATAGTAAAATGTGTTTACGTACGAATATAAAATTTTTGTTTAAACATTTTGGAGGCACCTATTCATCGAGGGCCCTAAGAACATTATTTGTCTCGTGCATTAAATCCACCCCTGCCTGCACCTTTGACTCCGCCTCTCGACGCACATCGCCTTGAACGAAGCTCTTTGGCCGGCGGCGCCCTACTAGACGCCTCTCTCCATCACGGCGCGGCGCCGCAAACGACGACACGGGCGCCACCGCCACCGCCACCGCCACCGCCACCGCCACCGCCACCGCCACCTCCACCTCCACCTCCACCTCCACCGCCACCTCCACCCACCCCACTCCACTCCACCGCCACCCCATCCACATCCACCTCCACATCCCCCCTTCACCTTCACCTTCACCTTCACCTTCACCTTCACCTTCACCTCCACCTCCCTCCACCTCCGCG
Source organism: Teleogryllus oceanicus (assembly GCA_964035755.1). Taxonomy (NCBI): domain Eukaryota; kingdom Metazoa; phylum Arthropoda; class Insecta; order Orthoptera; family Gryllidae; genus Teleogryllus; species Teleogryllus oceanicus. The sequence continues at coordinate 111,016,092 of CAXIVR010000007.1, forward strand.
TCCAGCTTCACCTCCACCTACCCTCCACCGCTACCCCCACCACCACCACCGCCACCGTCACCACCACCACCACCACCACCCACCCCACCTGCACCTCCATCGCCACCAACACCGACACCTTCGTATCATCCCCGCTAAGGCTGCTCATTTCCACTGGCATATTGACTGACACGGAAATGTGGAAAAACTAGCTGATGTTTAAGAAACTCCGTCGGAATTCCGCAAACTATCGAATGGAGATGTTTAACTCCAGATATTTCAATCTTTTGTATATATGTGTTCTGGTGGAAGAATGAGTACTGTCTGGACTAATCATTTTAAAGGATCGCGATTTTAAATCTCTCCCGAAAAAATGGCTGTTCGTCTCGGGAGTTATGTGTGTGATGTGCTGGTAACTGGGCAAAGTTGAAGAACCAAGAAGTGTATAATGCCATAACTGAACGCGAGTATTGCTTATTTCCAACGTTTAAATCTAATCATTTTAAAGGTTTTCAAAATCAGACGTAATCGTCCTAATAGCGAATTATTATAATTAGCTGAAATGCTTTAATAAATCCTTGTTGTTATTTCATAAGTTTAAATGCTAAGTCTTAAAAAAATTTGATACCATTGACAAGCCGATCGTTTAAGTGTACTATTATGTTCGTTTTCCACAAGAAAAGGATATCTTTCGGGAAAGAAAACGCAATTTTACATCCGGTCGTGTCGTGGAGCGAATGAATAGTCTCCCCCCAGCGCAGGTACGCTGTCTGCGTCGTCCCCTCCACTGAGGGCGGGGCTGCAGACGACGCCGTCGCGCGCCGCCCGGAACCTCTCCGGCGCGCGCCGCCGCGCCGCCGCCGCCGCCGCCGCCGCCGCCGCCGCCGTCGCCGCCACCGCCACTGCCTCTGCCGCCAACACCGCCGCCGCCTCCCCGCCGTTGCCCTAGCACCACCACCACCGCCCCCGCCGTCGCCGCTAGCACTACCACCACCACCCCCTACCTCCAACCACACCACCTACCACCACCCACCACGCAACCTCGCCATCTCTCACCTCTCAACCTCACCATCCACTCCACCATTACTACCTCAGCTACCGCGGACGCCACCACCACCTCTACCACCACAACCGCCATCACTTCGTCTCATCCACTGTCGCGGCCGCCGCCACCACCGTCTCCGAGTCTCTAGACCGTCGCGCTCGCAGGTAGAGTAAAAGGCGACGTTACGGCGAACAGCTGGCCCAGTGGAGCAGTGGGATTCCGGTATTTTTACCCTCAAGTTCGAGAGCGCTGGCACTCACTCAGGATTCTCCCGCCGGCTGCGCCGAGACTTTTCTGTTTTCACACAGGGAACGCCACTTTATTGTAAAATTAATGTCCTTATTCTTTTGTCCTCCGTTTCTAAAAGTCTCCAGAAGTATTTCTCTGCATTTTCTAAGCCGTTAATTCTCAACGGTACGGGAATAAAATTACAATTTAGCCTGCGAGTTGTGGTTTGTTCCCTGAATGTTTAATGGACCGCTTATTCATTTGTAGGAACTCCAGTACCCATTTAGTGACCAAAACAAAGTGTGTTTGTTTAGTGAAGTGTTGCGGTGCACTTAAGAACGATGGTCTCAATTATAATGAAATAAATGTCATTCCCGCGTTAGTGGTTGCTTTTTATACCTGTTATGTACCCCGAATGAACTACCATTATCGTTTATTTCTCACGTCTTGCAACCCCCGTGATCACTCCAGCGTCCTTAATGCAGTTGAAGTCCAAATCAAATCACGACTGCAATCACGTCCAGGAAATGGATGGACCTTATGGCTTAAAGCTCCTTCCTCGTCTATACCCGGCTCTCGAGTATGGCACTTATCATCATTACCATCATCATCATCATCATTTATACAGTATCATTTGTGAATGTTCTTTCGTCCGAAGAAATTGAATCGTTGAGGGACGTAATAATATCATTTTCCTTACGATATAAGCCGACCGTCACATTCTCGCACGTTCCGCAAACCCTTTCTTCCTTTGTCTCTTGATCTCTCCTTCCCCGCCGGCACCATAATCGTAAGCTCGGCGGGAGGGAAGCATAGAAAAGGGCCTCTCAGACGCGAAATGTCCCCGGAATGTAATGGCGCCGAGCCGCGCGGCGCACGCGACCGGCCGCAGGGACCTGCCCTTTCTGGCGCCCTCCACCTCCACCCTCCACCCTCCAGCCCACCCACCTCGTCATCACGAGGCGCCGTGCACTGGGCCGAAATACAATAACGCTCAGCAAAAGAACGAAAAAAATGTGTGGAAAATAAAATATTATTTCAGGCTTGTATGATGTCGTTGATATAAGAAGAAATAGAATGTGTGAGATACGATTAACCACAAATTTAGTCACTTTTTTATAAAACTTTTAAAGATATTTACTTGCATGTATTTGGAGACAGGATATGAACGTAATAAAGAGAAAATGTAAATAGTTGATACAAAACTTGGATTCTTGAAAGGCATTCAGCAGGAAGTGTGCTGCAATGTATGAAATCGATGGGAAGAAGATATCAATAGATATGAATGGAAAGTATGAAAATAACATACAAAAGAAATATGAATATATAAGAAGTTGGATTTTAACGAATCATGAGTAATTTAAGAACATTTTGTTAAATAATATAATGTTACGCGTATGGTATTCAAAAGTTTACCTTTAGACTTATGATCATTCAATTTTATAAATGTTTATGATTGAAAATATCAGGCATTAGTGCATTGATGAAAATAACGTTTTAATGAACTCTTTTCTTTTGTTTGAGAAAAAGGCTTTTTGAAATGAAAGAAAAATGGTTATCATGCTATATTCATATATCTAATATTTCTACATATTGAGGTTCATGATATCATGCGAAATGTGAAAGATAAAGAAAACAAGTTAAACGCCCAGGAATTCGAGTTTTGAGCGTATATAAAAATTCTTGTTTAGGTTTCAGAGTGTGAGGCAATCGAATTATTGCGATACGAGTTATCAGAAATTCGGGTTATAAATCTTTCCAGAAATTGCAGTTGTAAGCATCCATATATCCAGAAATAAGCAGTTCTTAAAGTTTTTAAAAAAATCCATAAATTCGAGAAATCGAGGTTTTAAGCTATGTAGATATTCGAGTTATCGAGGTTTGAGGTATCTAGGAATTCGACTTATCGAGGTTTAAGATATTCATGAGATCCAGTTACGGAGGCTTCAAAATGAGCGACTTCACTCCTTAAGTAAAGTATAAAGGCAGGAATATTTTTACTTGAAAAGGGATTTTCCTGGACCTACCATTGGGACCAGTGTGTAACAGAGAGCGCCGCAGCAATTTGGAAAAGGTTCAAGGGGTGGCGCGCGGCGCGGGCGGGTAAAGTGTCGGCGGGGCGAGTGGGGGGGGGCGAAGGGCCGCTCCAATTAATCCGACGGGGACCACGTTTGTTCGATTCTCTTCTTCGTTTTGCGGTAGAGCGCGCCTACATCTCTTCCTGCAGGCGGCGCGGCGGGCAAAAGGGAGCCTCTGCAGGGACTAATGTTGCGAGAGCAATGGGGCTCTCTGCTTTCGCCGGAGGCATTACTCACTGCGCCTGAAAGCATTGTGCAATGTGAGAATTATTGGTCGGAATGTAATGTACGATCGTTCTCTTGGTGAGACTTTCTTTTAAACTGGCTAATAGGTTTTTTATTATGTAGAAAATATCGTCAGGAAACTATAAAGCAGCATCTGTTTTAGATTGCAGACACATTTAAAACTATACGTACAACACCTTCAACAATTTTATATGAATAAATAGAACATGTACTTGATTAACAGTATAATAATAATAATAATAATAATAATAATAATTATTATTATTATAACAACAATGCCAAATAATAATCATTTTATTTTTTAAGACTAAGGGCGTGGAAAAAATCTAATTGTTAGTGCCATTATAAAAATTTGAAATAAATTGCCGTAATTACATTGATACTGTAATAACATGTGACCAACATACGTGTTCATTAACATCAGTCTTTGCTTTTAAGAAGAGGCGGTAATACGTCTAGACCATCGGAAATAAAGAGGATGTTCTCTTATTCTGCAGTGAGCGAAATCATTATTTCTCCTTACGAACTTAGTAAGAAAGGAACTAGAAGGGATTGAGAAGCTACCGCATGTCTTTTTAACAACTTTTGTATCTTTCTGTGTCCGTTCTTACTTCTTTAAAATAAGTCGTTTGTCGTGTCTAATAACCTTTCTGTAAAGATCCTAGTTTTCTAATTGCACATTTAATGTGTAAGAATTTTCTTTTAAAACATGATAGCCATGTTACGCGAACCATGACACATTCTTATTGCTACAATTTTTTTTCGCAATTCCCGCATCACCAATGTAATCCCTTTACGTCGTAGAAGGTACAGGAAGGGTGTAGATCTTGCTCCTGTCGTAACATCCCTTTTGTCGAAGCGTCGGGATCTTTTGAACTTCCGTCCTTTGTTCTGCAGAATCAAAGCTGTCTCCGCCCATACAGGAAACGTCATTGGCTTCAACGCCAATGCTCATCCATAAACGAAGCAAGTCTCTAGAACTCCTTCGTATAAAAAATATTTATGTTTTTTAATATTAGAAATATAAAACCTGTTTAAATATCTATTATTTTGAAGTTACAATTTCACTGGAGAATATTTGTTTTGTGTTCTAAATAATTAGATTATTAACTCCAGAGAAGGTACAATATTTGTAGAAAATTAACAATTCATGTATATATTTGTAAATTTGTTTATGTATTATACAAGTGCAGGTTGTGATAAGGTAATTTGCGTCCGTCCATCTGTCACTCTCCAAGGAAGTGGCTCAGGGCGTAAGACACTGATTTCGCATTCGGGAGATCCGGGTTCAATCCCCGTGCCGGCCAACGTGATCGGGGTTTTAGAGTGGTCTCTCGGTCATCCAGGTGAATGCTGGAATGGTTCCACTCAAACGCCACTACCACCAAACCGATGTCGCTAGTCGAATTCGTGAACTACTTGAAGTAAGGAAGGTTAAGGGAATTCAAGACCTCGCGGGTTCCTGGATGGGTGATCATCTGCGAACCCCGACATATGGCGCCAAGGCAAATTTATACGGGGCATATAATGGTACATCTGCAAAAACAAATACAAAATCCGTCACTCAAGATTACCTTCCTTCCGGTCGACTAATCTGAGTAAATAGGGGGTCATTCGATGCACCTCGTTCCCCGGGCGAGTAATCACCATTTTTCTGATCAATCCAAGTTCTTTTAACGTGTTTGTGGGGTATTTTAAGCAAGTGAAACGCGTTTTGGGAAACTAAAGGCACATTCAGGGAGCGAGGAATGACCCGTTCGATTCCGCTCGACAAGAATCAAATGGCAGTATTATCAGCTGGATCCCTCTAGAATATTCTGGGAGAATTAAAAAAAAACGCGTTTCAATGTACCTACGTTGAAACGCGTTTCGATGTTTTCAATGTACCTCCATTGGTGAAATGTTCTGAATTACTCTACTACCTTTCTGGCATTATATGAACCGTTACGACTTGATATATAAGATTATCGACAATTAAATCTAAACCTGTAATGAAGTAAACATTTCAAAAAATTAAGTTTTGCATGGCATATCATAAAGCGGAATCAGGCAACCACATAACATGTGAAGTGTAAAGATGTAATCATGTGAAGTGTAAAGATGTATTCTGCACGACGCGTGGTTTCATTCTAAATGGCAATAGTTGCTATCTGTGACAGCAGAGTGTGCTGCTAATGCCACACCCTCTTAATTCGCATTTGTACTGTAGATCTATCCACCGACTTGATGTTGTACCTGAGAATACAGAGTTAGGAGAGCGCTCTCCACCACAGTTGGAAACAATTTCCATTTATGCTGATCACTCGAACACGAAACTAAACACATGATTACACACGATAATTCTGGTGGAGTAGAGTTTTCCGATGTCAATAACGTAACGTTGCTGTTCACAAATGTTCAGATGCTCAGAACTGTGTTCATATTGAGTACAATATTGTGTTTCACACAGTGTAAAACTGTCTATTATTAACTCTTTTACTGGTAAGGTGGATGTCTTGTAATAAACTGAGGGGGGGGGGAATGTTTAGGTATAAATATTTTTAATACTTAAAGATCTTTTTGAGTGCATAGCGTTCATCATCAGAACTAATCTCAATATATGTACAAAAAGTTATAACTTTACAAATTAAAATATGAAATGACGTGTATGGAAGTGGAATTGTTTATATGGGAAATGGAAGTGTGAATTGAAATCATGTACAATTGATTATTCAGTTCATGTATTCAATTTCTCACACATTCAGTTCGATTTCAAATACTCAATTTCATATTTAAATAGTCTCATACTCAATTTCATATTTTCATTTTTATAATTTCTTGTACAAACGTTCAGAGGAGCCCTGATGATTGTTACGCGATCGAAATTATCTTCAGTGTTAAAAATATTGATATATAAAGGACATATTTTTTCGCCAACCTCTATTATTGTAGCTCTGGGTTTACGTACTGTACTAGTTAGCCTCTTTGCGCTACCTGTAGAAGCAACGCAACAGGTGAATGACTGTTCGCCGGTGGCGTGAGCTTGGCATTCGCGGCAACTGGCCCAGAGGGGGAGGGGGCGTTCGACCCGACCTGCCGGAACAGGACGATGACGCCGACCTGACGTCTCCGGCGGAAAAGCAGTGGGCCACCGACCTGTCCCGAAGGGCCCCGGTGCAAATGCCAGCGGGAACTAACCTTTGCTAAGCGACTCTCCGGATGGCCTCCGGCGCGTTAGGGGTTGCGGGGCGGGGGGACACCTGTTGACTAGGCGCTTGAGAGGTGTTGGGTCTCTCTCAGTCTATTGGGGAGGGGGAATTTAACACCGCGGTGCTGTCTATTCTTTATTGACATGCCAGTACCTTATGCGCCTTATGATATCATCTTCATTGATTGATTGATTAGTGTTTCCGAGCTCGTCAACTCCTACGATTATTGATTTGATTTCATTTTTTCGTTTTTCCGGGCACGTCAACTGCTTTGGCCATGTCTTTCTCTCGGCATGCCTTTCTCTCGGGAGATGCGCGGTCAGGAGATCCCCCGCTGGATGGAGAGATCCTGCGCCGACTTACCGTTGGCTAGTGGGGTTTCCCTCTAACCAGGACTCTCCCACCAGCGATGCACCGGCCCAGACGTGACAAGCTCTAAGCTCCCGACCGGCCTCCTGGAATATGTGGTAGTGTAGTGATTGTTAGTGTAAGTGTGTGTGTAAGGAGAGGATAGGACAAGGAAGAGGAAGGACAATCGCGGTCCGTTTGTTAGGTTCTGGCATCTCGTCCATGTCTGATGGGAGAACACGAAACTACGGATCAGTGCTGGGCAATTCTCCTCCAGATAGCGATTGAATTGACTCAGCTGAAGCTAGTGTCGAAAATCTTGCTCACCAGGACTCGAACCTAGGACCTCCTGGTCAGAGGTGCTGCAGTGACATCAGTTGATGCGCTGAGCTACCACTCCCGGTCCCACGATTATTAATTCTTTAAGTGTAGTATATGATTTTCCGTGGGAGTGGGCGGCAATCTTCCCCTACTAGATGGCGAGTACTAGAACTGACCCTCACGTCGACATGCGGGGGTTTTCCTCAACCAGGTATCTGGGGGGGGGGGGGCACCAACACACCCGAACAAGCCCTAAGCTTCTGACTGGTCTCCCGACGTGTGTGGTAGTGTAGTTCATATAAGTGTAAGCATCTGTAAGTAAAGGGTGAGGATGGAATGAAGAAGAGGAAAGAATGATCGCGCGCGATCGGTGGCCATTTGTTTGAGCACTGCTGTTCCATTCCCCGCTGTTGATCGAAGAAAACACGGAGAACTACCAATCTGTGCAGGCGACTGCTAGAACTGTCCTTGAGACTGTGGTTTCGACTTACCTATGTAGCTATTGTCGAAAATCCTGCCATCGTCGGGACTTCAACCCTACGACATCCTGGTCATAGACACTGGAGTGACATCATTGATGCGATGAGCCTAAACCTGTGATACTATCTTAAATAACTGAATGATTTTGATGGTAGGTAATTATGAGGATATGCATGCATGGTGATAGAGTATGGTGGATTGATTGATTAATTGTTAGTGATTCCAGGGCGTCAACTACTGAGGTCATTAGTCCCGTAATTGTAGTGCATGTTAAGCTTCGTCCTGTCTCCCGGCATAAGTGGTAGTGAAGCGCATATTTGTGTGTGTTAGGGTTGAGGATAAATCATGGAAGAGGAAGAAAAGATCGTGCGCGGTCCGTGTCCCGTTTGTTAGTGTACTACTCCGGCATTTGCCCGATGTTGGTCGAAGAAACCAGGGAAAACTACCGAACAGAGCAGCCGACCTTCAGAAAAAACTGTGGAATGAGAGGCAGGGCAAACTGGGGAACCGCGAGAAAACATTCCGCGAGCCCGCGAAACACCACAACAACCTAATGATGGAAGGCGAACACTATGACCTCTACATCACGTGAAGAAGAAATGTTCAGGTTTTGTAATTAATATATTCATTAGATAAAATGTCCATTACATAATTTAATATTTCTTTTCTATGTAATATTATCTAATTACGTCCAAGTCTTTATAAACATCCTTATTGCACTTCGTTTATCTCGATCTTATTTTGTATTTCCAACAATAATTTGCATCAAATAAGTGTCTTCTGGTGGGCGTGTGTGCCAAGGAAATACAAATACAACCACTCGGACTCCAGCCGAAGACGTATATAAAGGTAGCCCCTCCCAACGCGCATTATCGTTTCCTGTCAATTTCTCGTAGACCTTTCCGCCTCTAATTGCTGTCACCGGCGGCTGTACCATCCGGATCATTAGGCCCCGACGTCCATTCGAGAGATAAATGGAATCCGGCGCTACTCACGTTTCCTGCTCATGAGTCTCCTTCTGCCGCTTTCCAACTCCTCTCCGGGAAGAAGTAATTCCGAATCAGATGATTAAGATTTTCTGTTATAGCGCTCGCCATACCCCACGCCCTCGTAGAAGTGGTCGACCATACATCAGCTTCCAGCTGCGAGGTGGGTCTGAGAGGCTACAGTGGGTTGCGATGGAGCTGAAAGAAAATCGATTCAAGGGGTTTCATATGTGTAATTTAGGGGGTTTTACGTGTAAAATTCACATTATATAATTTGTAAATAATCCTATTGTAATATTATGAAATATTTCATCTTTATTAAGATACAAAATAACGAATTTTCGTTTAAACACTGGCAATATTTATGGTTTATTATTTTCAATATTATTTCAATTCAATTCAGTTTTTCCTGTAGTTTGAAATTTTATTCAATAAATATTATTCTTTTTTTAATTTCTTACATGCATAATTTATATTTTTTTTTAATTTTTAAAACCTTTTTTCCATTCCATTAAAATATATGCAAAATTATTAAGGTTAAAAATTATTAAGGTTAGTTGTGCGAATGTTTCTATAACCAGGAACTGTTTACTTGTTGGCATTTTAATTTTTTTTAATGCTGTCATATTCACGATTGAAAGCGGGCACATCTGCCAAGTCTTGATATATCGCTATTTAAGGGGAAAGATTTTCGCAAAATAACAACTTGAGATAGCAATGTTACAGCATTTTGAAGTTAGACGTTCCCATTGAAAATCCATGCGTATTATTTTTTAGTCCAGTGATTCGTGTCGTGTGCTCTCTTTGTTAAACTGTACAGGTCCAAATGTGGTTTTACATTTTTAAATTGGACAGAAAGACAGTGTGCCAGGAACGGTTCTCCGCACCGAACTCAGTCAGGACCTTATACTTAAAAGTTACATTTCTATTGGTAGCAACCAGGTCACTGGTAACCAGTGAAATAACACTTCCAGCAACTGTTACGATTGTGATGAATACGTCATGTACGTTTCTTTTGTTACAAACTGCAGCTCGCGCTACCAACATAATTTCTGTTGCTAGCTCTCACTAGAAAGGTGCCACTGCAGGGAGGCTTTCATGGCGCACTGTACTTACAAAATTACAGAATATAGTGGACTCGGATATAGTGAATCCTCGGCTGTAGTGAACTTAAGTCACTGGTCCCGTTTCAGTTACTATACAAATAACATATGAAGATTCGATTATAGTGAATTTAAACCTCAGTTATAATGAACCTTGGTTATAGAAATACGACCTGGAAATTAATTCCATTCTGGAAATGAATATATGCCTCATACCACAAATTCCAACACCAGACAGCGTGAAAAAGCATTCGCCAAAGGTCATACAATGGAAGAGTGGAACTTACAAATGTGCAAGAAGCATTGAAGGGGTGAAAACTCAATACGATTCTTACATACGTACAGTGGGCAATGCAGAATCAAATATGGAGAGAGCACGAACTCTGGAGAAGGATCTAGAGAAATTTCTAATGAAAATGTACGAAGCAGACAATTGAAAAGAATTGCTATTTTAAAGACAAATAAAGATATTGAAATTTTCAGTTTGGGCTGTTAATGTATTTTACAGAATCTCTATATTAATAAAATCATTGTGGAGAAATTCTATTTAATTTTGACATCATCCGATATAATGAACTTTTGTTATAGCGAACCAAAAGTGTTATTTCCCACACGTTCACTATAACTGGAGTCGACTGTATTCAGTTTTGTCATTTGCACGAAAAGTTTTCTTCTATAGCCCGCTTTGTCAGCCATTTTCGCCCACTGCATGCGCTGGAGGCACGTGATCCTCCCGCCCCTCTGATGTCTCGCCAGGCGCCTTTGTGCTGTTCTCGACACTCGTCGAGCGCTTAATATCCCAAAGCCTTCTTCCTGGGCTCCCGGCGGCGACGCTGTCGCATTTATTTATACCTTTTTTAAAATAATCGCAGCAGACGCAGAGCGCTTGTGTATACTTCGCGCCGCTCTCGTGTAAGCTTCCGAAACATAAGAACGCGGAAATCATCAAAATTCGAAATGTGTTATACCGAAATCTATAGTATTAATGTCGGTGCCTGAGGATGTCATAAACACTATACTTTTTAAAGGAGTTCTGGCATCGATTTAAGAAATCAAATTTAGTTTTTGTGTACATTTCAGCGGTGGAATGTGACAACTATGCTAATTGTAAGCGTGTACTTTTCTTATTTTTTATAATGTTTGATTTTGTTCAATTAGTTGAATATCCTGAATAACGTGATGGAATTCCAACATTCATTTTCATCTTCATATTGTTTTTTAATGATTTTTTCTGTTTTTAATTATAGCGTGAATGACTCGTCAATAACACAGCCGTTTACATTCTCATTGAACTTAAAATGAATCTTAGAAGATATTATCCTCGTGCATTATTGCATGACGTATTTTAAATAGACTGGTCTCATCTTATGTTCTCAACGTTCATTAAAATAAAGTTCTCGTTGTTACACACTCGCGTCTCAATAGTTAGTTTTGTAAAAATTTGGTGTATATTCAGGTCTCTGCTTTCTAGCATGTATTTTTCCGTTGTGTAACAAATTGGTCGATTAATGTATCTAGAAAATTTGAGTAGGTGAAAAACCTGCCTCCGTGGTTCAGTCTTCATCTTTCCTACATCATCTCCACTTATTCGATTTAAGTCGAAAATGGGTAAACTTTTGTCAGGAGCGGGACTCGGAAGGCCCGAATTACAGTAGTTCCGAGTGCCGAGGGTGAGGGCTTGCCTCGACTCCCAAGTCGCAGCCTTTGCCGCCAGTCTCAACTTCTCGGTGGTCTTCCTTAATATTTGGGATGAGAGCTCCAGTTGCAGCGCCCTGGGTGTACTACATCCTCGCACGCACCTCCGCCTCGGAAACATCTCCCGGGGTGGCTACATGCGCACGTGGTATGCCGATTAGGAATTCCAGCTCGCTGGTCTTCGGACTAACTCTCCTGTTGGCTTACCCGCCATTTCACCTGCCCCTCTCGCCCGTTACCCTCTCGCCCGCCCTCTCGCCCGCCCTCTCGCCCGCCCTCTCGCCCGCCCTCTCGCCGCCCTCGCCCGCCCTCTCGCCCGCCCTCTCGCCCGCCCTCTCGCCCGCCCTCTCGCCCGCCCTCTCGCCCGCCCTCTCGCCCGCCCTCTCGCCCGCCCTCTCGCCCGCCCTCTCGCCCGCCCTCTCGCCCGCCCTCTCGCCCGCCCTCTCGCCCGCCCTCTCGCCCGCCCTCTCGCCCGCCCTCTCGCCCGCCCTCTCGCCCGCCCTCTCGCCCGCCCTCTCGCCCGCCCTCTCGCCCGCCCTCCGCCCGCCCTCTCGCCCGCCCTCTCGCCCGCCCTCTCGCCCGCCCTCTCGCCCGCCCTCTCGCCCGCCCTCTCGCCCGCCCTCTCGCCCGCCCTCTCGCCCGCCCTCTCGCCCGCCCTCTCGCCCGCCCTCTCGCCCGCCCTCTCGCCCGCCCTCTCGCCCGCCCTCTCGCCCGCCCTCTCGCCCGCCCTCTCGCCCGCCCTCTCGCCCGCCCTCTCGCCCGCCCTCCTCCCACCCTCTCGCCCTGCACCCGCGATGCGCCTTGCTCGGCGGCGGACTTACGAGGACTTAATTACAGCTTAATGAGAGCCGCCCGCCGCCCCGGTGATTTACGTCCCCGCGAGGGCGGTTGGCTTGCAGGCGTCGCGGCGCCGAGGACGGCGGCGGCGGCGGGGACGAAGCCTCTGACGGGCCGCGTGCTCCGAACCTTGGCCTGGTTTCGAGGCGCCGCCGTATGAAGTCACCGTCTTCGCGGTGCCGTGACTGTTGGCGCTGTATTCTAAGTGACGGGAAATATTCGAAATATTTTACAGTGTTTCCGTTAGTGATACATGAGGATGTCCTAAAATCGGATGTTTGTTCCCAAATAGTGTTCCGCAGAAATCTTTCAAAGGGTTTCTCGAGAAAACAAGACAACGTTCAAAACAGACATTAAAATTAAACTTAAACATAATGCCTAATGAACATCTTTTGAGTTTGTAATAAAATTTTCTATATACACTGTTGACTGATGAAGTAGGACTACATTGTATTTGTTAAAAGTCGCTGTGGTCATATAACGACTACTGTATTTTGAATTTGAAACGTATATTTTCATTTTTGGGTGTTAGTCTGTATGAAGCCTCAAGGGTATTTGCTTTTTTTCTCAAAAAGGACGTCAAATTTTCGGATTATTGTTTAACGTATACAAAAATACTTCTAAAAATGGCAAAGCTCCAATTTTTGTCAAATTCTCTTGATTTTCGAAAGTTCAAAAAGTTCAATTTTGGGGGGTCTTTATACAACTACAATATTGAACGTAGATTTTAGTATTTTGAATAAAATCTTTTCTTCAGAATTATATCTTTATAGTATACAGGTTTTATTGAAGTGCAATTTATTGTCGCGTTATCTTGCGGGAAATGAAGGCAAAATTAAATTCAAGATTTTCTCAAAAACGGTTCCATTTTCCTTGTTGTTGTTTTTTAAGATTATGCAAAGTATGGTTTTTAACTGATTGTGCAAAGTGGAGTATGCAAAGACGGAGTCGACTGTATTTTGTAAGAAGCAGATCTGAAACCTTTGTCGTAAAAAAAATGAAGTGCTACTACTATGTTATGCTAAATGGTTAGGCTAAATGCCCTGAGCCTCGCCACCAATAAAGACATTTAAAGACATTTAAGTTTAAATTGGAGTATGGAAATGGACTGTCCTTACCCAGCGGCGAGCCGCCGCGCCGCGCCGTCTGCCGCCCGAAGCGACTCATCGTCCGCCGGAAACGGGCCGGCCGTCTCCCGGGAGATATCGCGTTCCGGCGAAGCGTCCGCGCCGGGGAAAGCCACCCGGGGAGGATGCAGCGCCGGCGTGTGCTGCGGGCAGCCGCGTGCGCCAGGGGGAGGGGTGTCTAGAACGATGACGGACGCTTTATTTGGGCTCGCTTCGCAACAGTTGGATGGCTCGCGGTTGGCAGGAAGGTCTCGCAGTGTCGAAAGTTGCGTGATGGTCGGTTTGGAGTTCTTGGGTCTGGCCATGGGAACTTTGATATTGAATGCAGTGAATGGCCTTCCGAAGATACAAATGACAGTTTTGCGACACATTTGTGGGTTGAAATCCCACGTAAGCCATGGATGTTTTCCCTTTTGAAATGTAGCGTGGTAAATGAATGCAAATCGAGGCGGTGTCACTCACGATTTCATAATTTCTCAGAAGAACCAAGTGCAAGTTCTCTCGTTCATGGTTGGCCACTTAAGGACAAGTTGTTAGAAGAAGAAGATAAAGAAGAAGAAGAAGCGATCATATGATTTTACGGTTAATCACAATCAAGGAAAATAAAGACATAGAACAATAGATAGGAAACTAAGAATTCAGGAAGCATAGTGGAACAAAGACACAACTTACATACATGCTTTATTGCAAATAATATACATTTTATGATAAGATCGTAATTTTTGCTCTGTGTAATGTGAAGCATACAATGTCGTTCTCATTAACTCTTGTGATACTTTGGAAGGTATAATAAAGTAGTATAATCAAAAACTCATATCGCATTCAATTTAGGAAAAGAATTAATAAAACATCTGGCTGTGATTCCGTTTTAAGAAAATGTGGAAAAGACCGAAAAGAGGACCCGTAAGTTACTTTTTATTGCATCGTTGTCGTTTTATTTGATACTCAAGAAATGTTGAGAAACAGATCAAGACTCCACAACATCATTAACTCCACGACAAAAATAATGCAATTTGAAGTGACCAATCAAGAGATAATAATTTCTGACGAAATTGTATTATCTTCATTATTTAAACCAATTCAAAATTCTTTTATTCAGCATAATTTTGCTCCAGAAACTTGAAAGTAGATTAATTACCTTCAAGCTAAATAGAAATGAATTGTGAAGATATTACATTATGATCTGTTGCTCCCCAAACATCTTTTCTTATTCCGAAAAACAAAGCAGCAGATGTACCGCAAGAATTAACAGTCCATTTCGAACCAAACGCTGCAAATAAACGAAAATCAAAACAGAAGCACGTTAGCTCACAAAGGACCTTAAGAACCGGAGATGGATGCGCGGAATGTCCAAGCAGCGCGCCTTTGAAAGCGACTCGACCAGACAAGCGCTTCTGGACGGACGCCCGAGATGATGGAACGGTTTTCAAGTGCCCACGATGCTGTTGTGGCGATATCGTCGAGAAAAATGGTAAAATAATCGGGCAGAAGCTGCAGGCGCTTGCGCAAGCTAAACGTTGCCACAATCTCCCACCGCTCTGCGCGGAGGCTGCGCCGTCGAGTGGGTGGGCGCGGAGGCTTGAAGCTACGATCGTTGGTTGCTTTGGTGATTGCGGGCGCGTCAACAGCTTACGTCATTAGTCCCTTAAGTGTAGTGTATGTTTTTTTTCCTCTGGAGATACTGTGATCTTTCCCCCGCTGGATGGCCATATCTGGCGCCAGGCCGTCGGCTAGTGGGGTTTCCTCCTAACCAGGACTCTCCCACCAGCGAAGCACCACCGCAGCCGGGACAAGCTCTAGCTCCGACCGGTCTCCCGGCAATGTGGTAGTGTAGTGCATGTTAGTGTGTTTGTATGTGTGTATGTAAGGGGAGAGGATAGGACAAGGAAGAGAAAGGAAGGATCGCGCGCGGTCCGTAGCCCCTTTGTTAGAGTACTGCTCCGGCATTCGCCTGGTGATGATCGGAGAAACCACGGAAAACTACCGATCAGAGCAGCCGACCGCTAGAATTTTCCACCAGGCAGCGACTAAATTTGACCTACCTGAAAAGCCTGTCGAAAATCTTGCCGCCGTCAGGTCTTGAACCTAGGAGCTCCTGGTCAGAGGCGCTGCAGTGACATCAGTTGATACACTGAGTTACCGCTCCCGATAAGCTACGATCGTCTGAAGCGTGGATATGCTAGGACTGCAGGCATTGCGTGAACGCCTAGAGCTTCTATAATTTGGACAGGGTGGCCACATTCTAGAAACCATTGAAAATCAGGGAAGATCAGGGAATTTCATTACTTTGGAAAAATCAGAGAAAAATGGGGAATTTGTGGGAAAATCATTAGAAGTCAGAGAAAGTAGTGAGTTGGTTATAAAACTAGACATGGTTTGCTTCTTTTTTCGGTCTTTTATTCAGCCAACTGCTGGTCACGGTTTGCGTTCCGATGGCACGTAATACTACACAATATTTGACCATACAGTAGACCAACACACTTGCGGGTTCCTCTGATCTGGGGACAGCAGAACGCGAGGCCCTCCGCGACGAGACATACATGAAAGACAAGGGACATGCCCAAGGAGGGACTCGAACCCGCGACCCTTCTAACCAAAGCGCTGTGTCGGTACACGCTCTTAGCCATCTCGGCCATCCAGGTCGGCTAAACTAGACATTAATTCTCAAAAAAATATTACATCTTATTTTTGTCAATTTCTATTTATTGGGTCGTTTTTATGTGTACTTTATCACGGCGAAATCCGAGTGCTGACAAATTAATATCTGAGTGGTTCTAATATTGACTTTAAATAGTGTGAAATACTATACGAATCTTATCAATGAAACATTTTTTAAATGTTCATGAATTAATTAAAGGAAAGGAATTTTAAATGCCATAGAGGTGGAACCATGCAATGACTGTGCAGAAGAAAATGACATCTCAGAAAGATTATTTTGCAGAAGTACGATTTAAACCTGAATGGAGCCGTTTATTTTGCAGTCAAGGGGTTGTATCCTTTATACCACATGTCTTGCGAACTACGTTTGTGAAATTTGTATAAGTAAAATATAACATTTTCTAATTAAAACCTAAACTACAATACGACGAATTTTGACATTTGTCACTTTTTTGGGCACCGAGGACATAGTCTTGAATTCTACCAACAAATCTGGATGTGGCTTGTGAATGAAATTGATGGTATCTTTGAGCGTTTGAAAAGTCCCTGTTGTAGTTTCCAGAAAAGATGATTCTAAGTAGGGAGTCATTCCTCTACAATGCCGCTCTGTGTCATCCTTTTGATTACGTTATCTTGTGACGCTCCTGAAGGTGATGGCAATGAAAGGTCCTTAACTCTGAGAATAACTTTGTCACTGAGCTCATTTTTGAGTACTCGTTCATAGAACTATTCCTGTAAAACATTTACTCAGAAGTCAATTTCAGAATATTGTAGGCATAGGGCAGTTCGTCGTGTCTCTCTTTATGCATCTTTAATGATCGTGTTTGTGTTGTTGAGACCGATCCTAAATATACTTACATGCTGATAAAAGTCCTAGCCCTCAAAGAGACTCAAATCCTTTGTGTATTATTATATTAGACAACTATGTAAACGAAGAAGCATATCAAGAAATATCAATTTTTAAAAATTTTGAAAATTAAAGAAAAATCAGTTTAAGACTTGTGTAAATTAGTATTATTATCTCTACAAATATTTAAAATACTAGAGTCGATCATTATATAAACCTATTAGGATAGGATTTCAAAGTTTGGAATGTCTCCAATTTTTCAATATTCTTGTGATTTGAAATTTGAAAATTTCTCAAGTCTTATAACCTAATTTCCATTCCCTATGAGTATCCAGATATTTCATCCAAAATCATTTAAGATTAGGAATGTGAATGTATACTAAACAAAACAATTCACAATTAAAAGCGGAAACTCAGGAATTATATTAGAACCAGGCTAGTTCCAAGAATTTGAAAATATGCAAACAGCAGTAAAACAATCAAATGGCCAACTGCGGTTGCCGAAATTTTGAATGGTCTGTTAAATTGCAAGTATCTTTTTAAATACGTGAACATTACATAATTCTCTTCGCTTCTATAAGTATATTGGGAGGACCTTCATCTAGTTCAACAGAGTACTGAATTCTGACATTTTGTAAACGATGCCATCCCGTTATGAGTCAACGTTGCTGGGGCTGTATATAAAATGAGTAGAGCATTAGTCATGGTATGTGTTGACGTAGAGTTAAACAAGACCGTCTCAGAGACAGCTAGGTTGATGCGCAATTCTTTCATCCTCAGTCATTACTTACCTTCTTTCCCTCGTACTTTCCTCATTAACCAGTTCTTTATACTCCAATGTTCCAAATGTTTAAGATATATTACTTGTCTTATTCAACGGTAATACAATCAATTGGAGCGGTAAAGTTTCTGAACAGTAAGGTATTGTCTTCGATAAATGACACATTGCTTTATTGTTTCGATGCAGCGACAATGAAACCATTATCTCCGGGCACAAGTTCTATATGACCTGGTTTCTTATAGGGTTGTGTGTATGTAGGTGTGTGTGCGGGTGTGTATGCTTGTGTGAGTGGGAGGGGGTGTTTGTGTTTGTCCGTGTGAGCGCTCGCGCGAAAGGAATATTTTCATGGATTACTGTTTTGATAACTATTGACATTGACATAAATCTATAGCAAGTTTGAAAATGCATCACCCTTTATTAAAAGACTCCTTTATTTTTAGATCAAAAGATCTTAATTTTTTCCGTGGTCTTAATTCTTTACGTGAAGGGTAGATTTATTTTTAAATAATGAGCTTTATGCTGTTCACTATTTGCGCCCCACAAGTTCGTCTCTCAGAACCGGACCATCTCCATCTTTTTTCCCCATTTTGCTTAATTTTTCCTGCTTTCTCATCCCGCTTTCTGTTTTATCCTTCCAAGTTCTCATTTCAACCTTCCTTCCAGTTTCACGTATTTTTCTCCCTCTCGTAATATTTTTTCCCAAGGGTACAATTTCTAGAAAACAGGCAAATCAGAGAAATTGAATACTCTGTAAAAGGCTGAGGAAAATTAAGGAATTTGTTGCATTATCATTGTCAGTTAGGGAAAATTTGGAGACTAGATATTTTTCCTTAAAAAAATTAGTCCAGCAAAAAAGTGATTCAATTTTTATTTGTTGAGTTTTTTTAATATTTTTTATACTTTATCATAATGAAATCAAAGAGCTGATATATTATCAGGTTTGCTTTAATATTTAAAAAGAATAGTATGAAATACTCTCGTAATCTTATCAGTGAAAAATAAAGAAATGCACTGGAAAACCGGAAAAAGTTAGGGAAATTCGTTCCAGAAAATGAGTGGTAACCACCTCCTTCGTTTCCTCTTCTCCTCATCCTCTTTCTACACATGTACTTTCTTGAGTTTTCCTCTCCGTCGTCCTATTCCACCTTGTTCATTGAGCCTCGTTCGAATAATGGATTTGCGATCCCGGGTGCGTCAATTTCTAAGATAATTTACTCCCTTGGGTGTAGTGCATGTTTTTTTCCTCGAGAGGAGGCGGTGATCGTACCCCGCTGGATGGCGAGATCCAGTGCCGACGTAGGTCGGCTAATGGGGATTTTCCCCTACTAGGTATCTCCTACCAGGGGGCCACCGCCCCAGCCGGGACAAGCTGTGAGCTCCCGACCGGTCTCCCGGCATGTGTGATAGTGTAGTGCATGTAAGTGTAAGTGTGTGTAAGTAAGGGATGAGTATAGGAAAAGGAAGTGGTAGAAAAGATCGCATGCGGTACGTGGCCCGTCTGTTACGGTATTCGCCTTGTTTCAATCGGAGAAACCACGGAAAATACCGATCAGAGCAGCCGGCCGCTAGAATTCTCCTCCAGACAGCGATTGAATACGACCTAGCTGAAAAGCTAAATGTCGAAAATCCTGCCCCCGTCGGGACTCGAAGCTAGGACGCCCCGGTCGGAGGCCTTTCTGTGGCATCAGTTGACGCCCTGAGCCACCTATGTGGGCTGGGCTGGGCGTCGTCGGATCGCGCGGAGCCAACGCACCGGGCGCCCTCGGGTGCGCGTGGTGGCTTCCGAACGGCGCCGCGTGCATCCCAGAGGCGCCAGCCGACGCGCGCCGAGCTCCAGATGGCGCCTTTGCGCAACGTGCCCCTGCCCGGAAAGCCCCCCACACACCACACCACACACACCACACACACACACACACACACACCGCACGCGCGCGACCGACCGACCGAACGAACGAACGAACGAAGAAACAAAGAAAGACAAAGAAAGAAAAGAACGAACGAACGAACGAACGAAGAAAGAAACAAATGAACGAACGAACAAATAAAGAAACGAACGAAAGAACAAAGAAAGAAACGAACGAACGAACGAACAAAGAAACAAACGAACACACACCACACACACACGTGCCGCATTGGAAGACCTTTTTCACGAACAGCTAAACGCAAGGGTGAGTTAATATATACTGAGCTATTCGTTACCACGTACTTAGGGTCCAGTACTTTCTTAAAACCATTGTCAATAAGTTCATAAAGAAATGTTTAATTATTTGATGATCTGTTTAAAAACATAAATTGAATTCAGGTTGTGAAACGCAGATAATGCGTATTTAAAATTTGTTGTGCCGAAATGTAAGAGAGATGATATGATGATGATGATGATGATGATGATGATGATGGGAAGGAAACTCGCGCAGGTGCGCGGCTTGTTGAACAGGGTGCTGCTTTAGTATTCGCATGGAAGTGATCAGAGAAAGCATGGAAACCTCTGATCACAGCAGTCGGACTACGTATTCGATTCCAACAGGCGCCATAAACTGATACATAGTTATTTATGATACAAGAGGTAACATTTTTCTTTTTATTTGAAAGTAGGAAATGTTGCGACACGAGTCAGATAGGCCGAGTGGCGCCATTCTACCAGCAAAATAAAATCACTTTTACCTCGTGCGCCGCATACGTTTTTTGTTCTAATTCAGGTACACAAATTAATTATGTACCATGTTACATTAAGGTCAGGTGTAGCTGATCCGATGAAAGTAATTGGTTTTCTTTGCTGCATTCACAAATGTATCTGAACAATTGAGCATCGTCCCACCTTTACACTAGTGCTAAATAAATAATGAATTTTACGCTTGTGCAAAAGCAACCGCCTTTTCTAGTCGCTGTCTGAAATGGTATTTGAGATACAAGTGTCCAAATTGGCATTTTATTTTGTAAGTAAATAAGGTTGCGACACGAAAGCGATAGGCCTAGTTGCGTAATCCTATGAGCAAAATAAAATCTTTTGTCACGTGTCATACACTGTTTCTTAAACAGCCTTACTGATTTTCATTCTCAAGTATACAAATTAACCCTGTAAAGCCCAAGGTAACTTGTGCGCATAACGCTCGCCCATTATCATCGCGACGGGGCGCGCAGTCATTGGTGGCGGTTCATTGGCCATGTGGTACATTATGGTACATAGTTGCTGATGCGGTTAGAAGAAATGTGTTGTTTTCTGTGTTGCATTAATAGTTGTACCTGAACATTCGAAATCTCCTCACTTGTAGCACTGGTGCTAAATAATGAATGTTCTGCTCGCTGTGCACGCCCTTAAATTAACCGCCTTTACTAGTGGTTGTCTAAAAACTAAATTTCCAACACTTTGCCAGAATCGAATCCGCGGCCTCCCAAACACCGCCTCGCTCGAGCTGTTAGGCGATCTCTTTTCTCTCTCCGCTACCGGTATTGGTTAAATAGTATACGGAAAGTCAAATAAAACACGGTCAAGGTAACTCGTCTCTATCTGTGAAGAAGTTCTCGTGCCCCGCAGACTCCGTCCTCCCACCAGACTGCGCTGTCGGCGCGTGGGCGTGCACGCGTGCGTGAGTGCGTGGGCGCTGTTTATTTTCGTGGACTATGCGCGCGCTCGCTGTTTGACCGCACGATGCCAGGCTTCCCGCCGGAGCAAGCACTCGCTGCGAATTTGTTTGAGATGATGAGGAGGCTGCGAAGTGAGGGTCTTCCTGTTGTTTACGATCAACCAGGTTCTTTTCTCTTTACTCGTGGCCCATTTTCAAGACATAGGGAAGCTCAAATAAAATGTTCTGTTCTTTTTATCGTGTACTATATGCTTACTTACCAGAGTGTCCGACATTTTGCATGTGAACCGATGTTGTTTATTTCTTATTCGCGCAAATGTTTTCTAATTCGTGCATTTCAATTTTAACAATTTTTATATAAAAATACTGTTTTCAGCTATTACATTGTACACACATATCCCTCAGATGTTTATACAAAGCATTCCATCGCTTCGGATCCATGTATTAATAAAATCCAGCACGTGGGGAGATAAGAAATTATTTATAAATGATAACCAGACATTTACAGAGAGATTTCAAAGAAAGGATTCAGGGTCAGATGGCAGGAAAAGAGAGGCGTATCTCGTGGATTTATTTATAATTAAAAGGAATATTTTGAAGACATTCTAGATCTCAATTTTAAAACGCGTATTGCGTAAGTAAATTTCGCTTATATTTTTCAAAATTAAATTTTAAAATTTTAAGTTAATATACATTTAAAAATAGGAAAATCAATGTAATTATGGAATCAATCAATGGAAGTTTGTTCACAGCGAAGGAGTTGCTATTTTATACACTGCCGAGCATAGGAGAGAACCAAAAATTACAACAAAAATGGTTGATATTTCCGGGCACGTGAACTACTTTGGTCATTACCGTTAGTGTAGTGAATGTTTTATTGCGGGGGCTGACGGTGTTCTTCCCATGCTCGAAGTTCACCATCCGGCGACGACCTACACGTCGCTTTGTAAGATTCTTCCATCCAGGAATCTCACCAGCAGGGCACCGCCCCAGTCGGCACAAGCTCTAAGCTCCCGACATGTGCGGTAGTGTAATGCATGTAGGTGAAAATATGTGTACGTAAATTGTGAGTAGAGGACAAGGAAGAGAAAGGAAATGTTGCGCGCGGTCCGTGGCCCGTTTGTTAGCTTCTGCATTTGCCTGGTGATGATAATAGAAACCACGGAAAACTGACGATCAAGGCAACCGACCACTAGAATTGTCCTACAGACAGCTATTGAATTCAACTTCGGGGTGTAGCTAGCATTGAAAACCCGAATAGTGGAAACCCTGATGCGGTGTTGTTGATGTTTCGTATATGAAGAAATAAAAGGAATCATCTCCCTCAACTGAATGTTTTTTAGAGAACATGTTTATTCTGTAAATAAATTGTAAATCCACCAACGTCGGGAATCGAACCCCCAGGTTCCGGCCAGAACCAACAGCAATGCTGACTTGGAGATAAACTCAGCCGGTAGCAACAACAACAAAAAATGTGAAAACTTTTTATGGTATCCACTAAGCAGTTGCGTGCGACTGTCGCAGAGCGCATCTCTGGAGCGGGTTGCCCGGCGCCAGGCGCGAGGGCTGTTTATGTTGCTTGCGACTGCCGGGGGCGTTCACGGCGCCCTCGTGCGATCGCGGCGCACTCTCCGCCGCTTTTATACTTGCGTTTTCGTAACGTGGCCGATGACATTAGGTTATTTTTACGCCTCCCGCCTTATAAAAGGAATATTTGTTAATTAATTCGCGAACGTCCTTCTCAACGGGGCTCATGGCCTCTAACATGTGCGTATCACTGTTATAAATTTTAATTTTATATGCAGTGCATCAACGGATGTCACTGTAGCACCTCTGACCGGGAGGTACTAGGTTCGAGTCACGACGGCAGAAGGATTTTCGACACTAGCTTTTCATCTAGGTCGAATTCAGTCGCTCTCTGGGGGGGGGTCTAGCGGCCGGCTGCTCTGATCGGTAGTTTTCCGTGGTTTCTACGATCAACACCAGGCGAATGACGAGTCAGTACCCTAACAAACGGGCCGGGCACGCGATCTTTCCTTCCTCTTCCTTATTCTATCCTATCCTCTCCCCTTGCACTACACTACCACATATCCCGGGAGACCGGTCGAGAGCTTAGAGCTTGTCCCGGCTGGGGCGGTGCCCCGCTGGTGGGAGAGTCCTGATTAGGGGGAAACTCCGCTAGCCGACAGTAGGTCTGCGCCGGATCTCGCCATCCAGCAGGGGAAGATCACTGCCATCTCCCGAGGAAAAAGCATGCACTACACTTACGGCACTAATGACCTAAGCTGTTGACGCGCCCGGAATCACTAGCCAAACCAACCAATACGGCAGGTGTAAAACTGACCTAATGTCATTGGCCACGTTATAAAAAGCGAAGTATAGAGCGAGACTATAGCGATCGCTTGCCTCCGCGGCTGACGTGCGGAGCTGCGCGAGGCGGCGCAGACGTAAACATTCGCGGTTGGGCGTCTGCGCAGAGACTGCGACGGCGGGACCGCGGCGGCAGATGGGTGTGTCGTTAGCGACGGAATGTGAATCGTTCGCTCGAAACTGTTTGGTTGCGGTGTGCCGTTGGTGTTTTCTTTGCGAGCCTGAAGATGAGGAAGGGTTTCAGTTGTGGTAATTTCTTCCACGTTCATGACTGCAAGGTCGCTTTTCTGTAATATGAAAATTAATAATAAGTGATAATATCATTGAACGAGTTCTCATTTTTAAGTATCTAGACTCTGACATTTCATACTCGGTGAAGTTGATAAAGAAAGGAAAACAGAGCGTTTTAATTACATACGTAAAATAATTAAAAGAACTCCAATAAAGAGGTAAAGAAAGACGCCCTCCTAAAATATTAAAAAAAAGTTGTGCCAACTGATCTCTGTAGAAGAGAAACTTAACTACTGAAAAGCCGAATTCTGCAGCAGGATTCAGACTTCTGATATGAGATTTTTGAGATTATTATTGGTCATTAGGCGAGAAAAGAGAATAAGAAATCATGTATGGAATAAGTAACTGATTTTTAATTTAAATGAAAAATATAAGAATTCAGGAACAAATGAACAAACTATTTACAAAGAATGGATAATTCGTGAACACCAAAATAAATCACTCAATACCACTCTAAAGGAAATCAGTGTTGGAACTGCCGAAAAAAATTAAGGGTCAATGAATGCGCAACGAATCTACAGTGCTCCAGAAAGAATAGTGTATTACGTCTATAATCAATTTAAACTGTAAGTCACGTGGGGAGATGTAAACTAAGGTTTCAAATAAAATCTTTGAATGTGTACATTGCATTTTCCTGACAAAACAAATAAACACTGTATAAACACCGCGTGAAAACGCTCTTATGACTGGACCATAATTAATTTGACTTAATTTTTTGTATGTGATTTTTCTGTCTCTGACAGTTTTCTCGACACTATTTGATGCATTTGTAAAGTTTAAAAGAGATCTGCTTTGCATTGTAAGCAATTTGATGTAGTTCTCACAAGCCGTATTAGCTTCATGGTATAATACGTGTTTCTAAAAATTTTCTCCACTGTAAATTAAATTCTCGCAAATGTGATTCGAGGACACGATTTCCATCACACTAAGCCTCCAACAGTGTTCTTGAAATGTTGATTCTTCCCGGCACGAGGAGGACTTCGTTGTAAACGGTTGTTCCTTAGAACCTGCTCGCGCCGCGACACCCATCGGCGAGTCCCAAGGCACTTCTTGAAATTCACACGCGTCGCTGGGTGCAAATTGCTACGCGGCCTGTCCACATCGCGTGTGCACTGCGGCGGAAAATTACCTACCGGAAGTGTGAAAGGAAAAACAATCGATTTTGGGTAAGTGGTATCGGGAGAAAAAATTACGTCGAGAAACTTCTCGCATGGAATGATTGTAGACACGATTAATAGTTTTTGGCTTCGTGCATGTGCGTTTTAACTTCTTTTCGTCATTGTAAGATATTTGTACGGTTACGAAATGTTATTTAAATTTGTCCTTTGAAATTGTCTTAGTCGTTTCCATTACGTGTGTAGTAGTATGTAACGAGGTCTTTGAGAGGTCTTTGAGAGAAGGGAAATGACTCCACTTTCGTGCTCCACATAATTTCAAATGCATATAAATTATTCCAAACCACATAAAATTTTGAGCAAGTAATTTACAAAGAAGTTTTTGCCTCAAATGATATTAAAATTGTTGATCCCATGATTATTCAGTTTCGTCTTTTTCTCCAGAACTGAAATTTATGTTAAATAATCTTCACAATTCATCTTTAGAAACCATTTTTTTTCTGTTAGAAATGCGAATAAAACAGAGATTCAGCAGTAAAGAGGCGATTTGTTTCAATATATTAAAATTATTTTTAGTTTTAAAACAAGTAAATACTAACCATGCTAATCTTTTCATACATCCGTTTCAAAGAAGAGACCTTCACAATGATTAAAATCGACGCGACCCCACCATCTTTATTCAGTTTCGGGTGTATCTCTCTGCCGTAAAACTTCTTCACTGTTGGTCTTTGGAAACCCTTTCTATTCCCGGCAGGAATTCCGTGCACGTCAAGTGAGCGGTGATTCGCAGTGTCTGGGAACTGGATGTAAAGCGCTTGGGATTTTTGAACTTGGCCCAAAGTGTTTCGCGGAAATGCTTCCTGTGTAAAGAGTGGAAGAGGCATCCTCCGCGTCTCCCGAGACAAGGCTGAAATAGGAGAGAGACAGAGAGAGGGGGGGAGAGAGGTGGGATGAAGAGAGAGGGTAGGGAGAAAGAGAGAGAAAAGAGAGGGGAAGGAGGAAGAGAGAGAAAAGAGATGAGAACTAACACATTCGATGACTATATCAACGCTGTCTGTCCTTGTTTAATATGTTTACTGTCCGTTACGAAATATATAGGGATCTTCAGACGTATCGACAATAAACTACAATAATAACGACGGAATATACTTAAAATAAAGATTAAATCTCTTTGTAAGATAAATTGAAAGATATGTGTTTTTTATTACAAATTCACAAATATTGAAATGGAATACCGTATGTAGGATTTGTAAAAATACTCGCAGGATAGGACAGGAATTCTACATGGAAATCATATACGATGCAAGAACTTGCTATAAACAATTAATGCACTTCGTATATGATCCTTCAAACAGTTAACTCGTTAACACCCAAATTAATTTTATGCACATGGCGCTCGCCTATTGTCGTCGAGTCCGTGCGCGCACATAGTTGGAGCTCTTTAGTAGCATGTTACTGCAACTTTTAGTGCTAATCTCTCTCTGTAGGGTTTTATCCAGCCGACAGCCGGTTACCCTTTACGTCCCGATGGGACGCATATTCGACCATACACTAGACACCAACACACTTGCGGGCTTCTCTGATCTGGGGTCAGCAGAACGCGAGGCCCTCCGCGACAACACATACATACAAAGACAAGGGACAAACAACCATGCCCAAGGTGGGACTCGAACCCGCGACCCTTTGGACCGAAGCGCTAAATCGGTACTCGCTCTTAGCCACCTCGGCCATCCAGGTCGGCTTAGTGCTAATCCTTGGTATAAATAATTAATGTGCATCAGATATGATTCCTCGAACAGTGAACGTGTTAATCCAGCGCCATCACTGCAGAGCTGCGGAGCGTCCGGGGGCGCCGGGGGGGGGGGGCGTGGCCGCGGGCGCGGGCGCGTGGGCGCCCTTGTAAGGCGGCGCAGGAGTCGTGACGTCACATGGCGGCGGCGGCGGCGGGCGGCGGCCGTGGCCGTGTGGCGGCTCTCGCGTCCCTGCGGAACGCCTGGCTTTCGTTCTTTCGCTCGTTCGCCCTCTCCGCCCGCCCCGCACGCCCGATTTCTCTTCTTTAATCGGCGGCGGACTAGCGCTCTGCGTTTCACGCGCGTTTGAACATTGCACACACTTTCTCAGTGTGCGGATCGCCTTCGCCGCCGACGCTCGTGCTGCCTTGGAATCTTTTTGCTCGGGTTTTTCCTTTTGTTGGTTCCGTTGAACGCCACGTCCTTTCGTTGACTCGCTGTTCGTTTTCTTTGCTGGGGACTGATGTGGTCGTCGCTTCTCTATGCGGGAATACTTCTTTTCGCAAGCTTATTCCGATTTGTTGTCTTATTGGTAGATGTTTAACATAAATGATACGTTTATAATTTCATATATTAAATTCATATACGAATATATATTTCATTTCATTACTTCAATGAAATGTTGATTTATTCATTCGTCTTTTTATTACCTTGTGTTCCTTTCATTTTCCTAGGATGTATGAAGAATTTTTCGCCTCCTTCCGTGTTTTACGACTTTTTGCAGTCTCCTTCGTTTACATTTCATTTACAGATTTTTTGAAGGTGTTTAGTTTTTTCTTTCGTCCTATTTGGTTCTGTCGTCTTTGCCTCGTCTTTTCTCTCGTCGTGCGTCTTCCTCGTTATCCCTTTGTCTCTCGTTCACTCGCTCTTTGCCTCCTTTCTTTCGTCTTCATGATCTCCTTCACTTTCTATTTCGCCTTTCCCTTTTAACCTTCCTTTGGTTTTCCTTTCGGTCTTTTTCCCCTTTTTTCCCCAACCCCTCCTTCCCTTTTCCCTTGCTTCCGTCTCCCCTCAGTTTTTCTGTCAAACCCAAGCTGTTGCGATGCAACTTGCTCCCGTGAGGTCTCGTCAGGCATTCAGCTCCCGTGTTAAAGTCGCTTTAGGCTAGCGACTTTTTTCTGTACAAATGGTAAAATAGTAGAGCTTGATCGGAAAACTGCATCGCTCCGTGAAATGTAATCCTCTCCAGCTAGATGAGCTGAGGCGCCAATAGCTAATTTCTCATAGTGCTAGTTTAGCGTCCGCAATCAGATATTAGGGATAGTTGTTCATCAATGTTTACAATATCATTTAAAAGTAATATTGTGGGGGGAAAAATGCAAATCAAGTAGAAAAGTAAATAAATTTATGTTTTTATGAATGGTATCATCAAACGCTTGATAAATATCTACGCATTAATAAAATCTATCTTCGTGGAGAAATTATTTAATTTTAAATCATCGGATGTAATGAACATTGATATAGTGATTAAACCTGTTAGTCCCCAGAAGTTCACTCAACCGACGTGTTCTGTGTTACATAATAGAGCTTATCTTATTACTGCCACAACCTATCCCTTAAGATGTCTTGAAGATCTATCCCAAACGCAACGATTGCGCAGGTCTTGTTTCCTGTTCGCGCGTGAGCCGCTCGGCGGGGGCGTTGGCGTTAGCCGAGCCGGTGGTCCGAGGGTCAGTGCGTTCGGGGTCTAGGCCACGCGACTGTTGAGGTGAAGGCGAAGGCCGCGGAGAGGAGCCATCAGGTCCCACTATGTGTGATGACTCTCCTTAGCGAAGGCCGTTTGTGGGGCGTAATGGACCTCAGGAAGCTTCGCATTAAGGAGAATGACTTTTGATTGTAACGTCTGCAAATATTGTGTACATTTTTACTGCAAGCCTCAGTGCATGGAGGTTAGTGCATCGTCTAGGTACGTTAGTCGAAGGTTGTGTGTTCGAGTTCTCTTATCACAGCACCATGTAGATGTTACTTAGGTTGTTTCTCTTACGATATCTTAACTATTTCATCAAAACCATTAACTTACTACTAATCCATCATTCATAATTACTCTCACTTTCACCTATTGAATGAATGGGAATGACACACCATGATGATGATTTGCTTCTTAGGAAAGGGGACGTTATAAAGACTTGTGTTCTCCTTCGCCAATCAGCAAAGAATATCGCACTCCGAATCATAAATTATATTTTTATTAATCATTTCTGGCTAAATCTTCTATTGAATTGTAGCATCATAGAAAGAAGAAAACCTATCCAAATGCAGAATGTCTATAGGAGAGGCAGTTTGCCTGGTTGTTGCTAGAGTAAATCAATGTGCAGTGTAGAATTAATATCTTAACAAGGCTTTAACATGAGCGAACAATAGAGCCCCTTTATATTATTCATGTTTTTAAAACAATTAAAATGAATATAAAAATAAACCATAATCTGTGCAATTAAAGAAATAACATTAACCTATTTTCCTGCAATTTTAAACTGAAGTAAACCGGGAGCTGTAGTTCAGTGCATCAACTGATGTTACTGCAGCGCCTCTGACCGGGAGGTCCTAGGTTCGAGTCCTGACGGCGGCAGGATTTTCGACACTAGCTTTTCACCTAGGTCGAATTCAGTCGCTGTCTTGAGGAGAATTCAGTGGCCGGCTGCTCTGATCGGTAGTTTTCCGTGGTTTCTCCGATCAACACCAGGCGAATGCCGGAGCAGTACCCTACGAAACGGGCCACGGACCGCGCGCGATCTGTCCTTTCCATTCCTTATCCTATCCTCTCCCCTTACACACACACTTACACTAACATGCACTACACTGCTACATATTCCGGGAGACCGGTCGGGAGTTTAGAGCTTGTCCCGGCTGGGGTGATGCCCCGCTGGTGGGAGACTCCTGGTTAGGGGTATACCCCACTAGCCGGCAGTAGGTCGGTGCCGGATCTCGCCATCCAGCGAGGGGAAAATCACCGCCATCTCCCGAGAAAAAAAAAACGCGCTACACAATCGGGACTAATGACCAAAGCAGTTGACGCGCCCGGAAACACGAAAATAAACCAAACCAAACTAAACTGAAGTAAAATTTGGTTTTAAAAGTATTAGCGAGGGCCTTACCCTCGGGCTTCGTCTGGTTGTGCATGTATGCACCCCTGCCCGCGCCGCACAGTGCCATCGCTTTGGTAAGTGCGCAGTGACGCGCGCGTGAGCTTGCCCGTAAGTCACGCATCGCGCCTTGTGCGTCGCGTGGGGCGTGGCGCGTCGTACGGCGGAGCGGAACGTGGCAGGCACGGCGCGGGACGGGAAGGGGCGGGGTTCGGTACGGACGCTGCACTCTTGTGACTCCGAAGGGCGAACTGGGACGAGGCAGAACCTAGGGTGGATCGGGGAGGAACAGGTGGGTTTCGGTAAGCGCGCTGTGCTCTTGTTGCTCCGGGGCGAAGGGGGGGGGGAAGGGGGGGGGGAGGGGGGGGCTGAGGTGGAGCAGAGAGGGCTGGAATGCGAGGCGCTGCGGGGCGCTGCGATGTGATGCGATGCGATGCAATACGGACGGTGCAGAGCAGTGCGTTGCGTTGGGAGAACTAGGGAAAAGAACTGCTGAATGGTAAAGGAGGAGGATACTTCCAGGGCAAGTGAGTACGACAAGACACGACTCCTCAGAAACGTCCCCTTCCCCCTCCCCCAAGAAAGAAAATTACATTTCATTTTTTATTATGCGTTTATTTATATTACATTCCTTGAATGTTTTATAAGTGCACTAGTACTATGATGTTCTGAGCCTCGAGAAACCATGGAATTATTTCTTATAGTTCAAGAGCTTTTTATTAATTCTAATATCTCACACAAAAACAAGCAAACTAGCAAAATTATAGGTTCAACTAAGACTTTTAACGGTTATAATAATCAAATTCATGATAAATATTTTAGCCAACAAAAATAGTGCTGCTTTATAAAAAAATTATACTATTATTATGTTATTTATATTATAGGGTTTGGTTCTGTTTTACATTTTGATTACGGAGATTCTATTTGGATAGTACGTGATTCTATTTGGATAGTACGTGATTCTATTTGGATAGTACGTGATTCTATTTGGATAGTACGTGATTCTATTTGAATACGTGATTTATTGATTTGATTCTATTTGGATATACGTTATTCATTTTGATTATAAGTTGATTCATTTGGTATACTTGATCCTATTTGGATAATCATTGGCTCTATCTGAATTGTAAGTTGAGAAGTAAGAAGCCAGCGAGTGCCGCTGCGACTGGGAGGGGAAGGCGCCGTGCGCGACGAGGTGTCGGGTGAGACAGCGGGTGTCGAGTGGCTGCACCCAGATGCGTCCAGATGCGTCTCCCCTTTCTGCAATCTGCGTCACTCCGCTCCGGAGTGTTTGTGAACAGGGTGCAACGCCTCCCAGCCAAGAGATAGTGTTCCCTTATTGCAGTTTGCGCTCTCGGTACAAGTACGCGGTGCAGTTGTGATGGCGAACTACATATGCTCAGGGTAATCACGTTTTCTTATCTCACCGTTTTGTGTGGTTTTATTTCGTGGCGCTGAACATAAATGCGGTATTGTGGTTGTAGGGCAAATCAGTAATGCGGTTATATTTTCTTCACAGAAATTCTTGGAATGAAAAGAGTTGACGATTTGCTATCTGACTCCAATTACATGGACATATTGCGTTTGTTCATGCATCTGTGAAAAGGTCATGCAACGCTTGGATGTTCTTTTCTATTAAATGAATTTAAATGATAAATTATGCGTTCTTTCCCTTACTCTTCTAATATAGTCATAAAGAAAGTCTTTTACATCACTCTTTCTGCTACGTCCTCCACATACAGTCGACTCCGGTTGTAGTGAACGTCTGAAGACTAGCATGTTTGGTTCACTATATCACTTTATTCGATGATTTCAAAATTAAATGGAATTTCTCTACAATGATTGGTTGTATTAATATTCCGCAAAATTCATTAACAACACGAAATGAAAATTTCAGTATTTTTTATTTGTACGTAAAAAATGAGATCTTTTGAATGGTTTGCTTCGTACATTTTTCATTAAATCCATCTCCAGAGTTCTTGCTCCCTCTATACTTGATTCTGCATTGTCCTCTGTCTCTTATGTATTGCAATTTAGTCGTGATACCTTTCAATACCTCTTGTATTGTTGGAACACCATCCCACTCTCTGAAGGACCTTTTAATCGCCTAATGACATAAAAGATCAAATTAATTTCTCGATACCATTTATTTCCTACGTTCACTATAGCCTAGGTTCAGATTCACTATAACCGAATTTTCTAATGCTTGTTTGCAATGCAAGTGAAACTGTAATAGTGACTTAAGTTCACTATAACCGAGGGTTCACTATATCCGAGTTCACTATAACCGGAGTCGACTGTGCTTAAGGGAACAAAAGAAATGGAACTACTAAATCCACTATCAAAGCATGAAACCTTCTTACCAGTTTCTGTGCAGTCTCGGAAACACGACACCTGAGTGGTTGTACCGTATGGTGCGAACAGGAAGCGGACTCTGTTTTTACTAACCCAGCTCCACCGCACCGCCTAGGCTGCTGCGACTGCAGCGGTTGTTGGTTTCTAACCTGTGGTTCGCAAGCTTTGTAAAGGATGCATTTCCCGTGCGTTCAATATAATGGTATTATGAAGTTAAGGCTATTCCTACCCCCAGGCCGACCGGCTGATATTAGCTCATAGCCACTGCTGTCGCTGTATCTGCAACGACTCTGACCGGAAGGTCCAAGGCCTCCAGACTCGAAATTGTATTTTTGTAACCCCCAGCTAAGTAGGTAGGTCGAATTCAGTTGTCTCTTGACGAGAATTCTAACGCCCGGCTGCTCTGATTTGATTTTTACCATAGTTTCACCAATCAACACCTGACGTATGGCGGAGAAATACCTCAACAAATGGCTACGACCCGCCCGATCTTTCCTTCCTCTCCCTCGCCCTATCCTCACCCCCTTATTTACACACCCATGTACTACTCTAGCGCACTCGCCGGAAGAACAGTTGGGAGCTTAGAGCTTGTCCCGTCTAGAGGGGATCGTAGGGGGGATTCCCCAGCAAGGCGCCTTGTAAGTCGGTGCCGGATCTCTACCCAGCAGGGGAGGTACACCGCCACCAGGAATAAAAAACATTCAACACACTAACGGGACCTACGACACTAACACACAAACGGGACGAATGAACCTTAACAAGAAATCAACCAACAAGCAATCAATCAACAAATCAACCAATAAATCAACGGAGGCTGGCCGCGGTGGGGGGTGAGGCGGAAGCGCGCGGCCGGCGGCGACCGCGAGGCGCGCGGGTCGCGCGCAATGAGGCAGTGCTCTTGCGCGACCGTTGCGCCGCCGCCGCCGTGCGCAGCAGCCGGAATGCGGCTGCGCCTGCGCTGCGGAAGGCGGCTCGCCGGGCCAACCGCCCGCGTAAGGGACGGGCAGTCTGCGCAGCGGCCGAGCCGTCTGGGTCGCGGGGTCTTCGAGCGAGAGGGTGCCCTATATATATATATATATATATATATATATATATATATATATGGCACCCATATATAAATAAAGGGAGAATTGCGCTCAAAGAAATCGTTTGCGCAGTGCGCAGGGTTCCGGAATTGCCTTTAAAGGTGTGCGATACAATGTTTAAATCGCTAGTTCTCCCAGCAATGAATTATGGGGCAGGAATCTGGGGAGTGGATACGATAGATCGACTAGAAAGCGTCGAAACAGATTATTTCAAATTAATTCTCGGAGTCTCTAGATTCGCAGCAAATGCCGGAGTCCTAAGAGAGGTCGGTAGTGTAGGAATTTGGAAAGATTTTAAAATGAAATAATATATATATATATATTTATATATATATTATATATATATATATTGGGGAATGAAACAGAGTGTGGTACCAGGGCCGGATGACTGACTCCGGACGCGTAAACTGCTAAGCTCATTACTCCCGTAAGTGTAGGGCATGTTTTTTCTGTCGGGAGAGGTGGCGGTGATCTTCCCCTGCAGGATGGGGATATTCATCACCCGCCTACCTGTCGGCCAGCGGGTTTTCCCCAACCAGGTATCACCCACCAGCGGGGCACCGTCTCAGCCGGGGCAAGCTCTAAGCTCCCCACAAGTATGGTAGTGTAGTGTGTCTAAGTTTGCGTGAGTAAGGAGTGAGGAATTGACAAGGAGGGAGACTGAAAGATCGCGCGCGGTCCGTGACTCCTTTGTTAGGGTACTGCTCCGGCATTCGCCTGGTGTTGGTAGGAGAAACCTTGGAAAAATGCCTATCAGAGCAGCCGGTCGTTAGAATTCTCCTCCAAACAGCGGCGGAATTCGATCTAGCTGACAAGCCAATGTCGAAAATCTTTCCACGCCATGGGGATTCGAACAGGGCCAGATGAATACCTTATATGATCAGAAAGCCTAAGGATGACCAATCTATGGGGCCTCCAAATCATATTCAAACATTAAAACAAGTTATAAAAATAAATATGATCGGTCCCAGTTGGGACAAAAATAGAGCTGTAGCTTTCCATTTCAATCGTCTCGGTGTCTATATCTGTGTGACGAAACAAAAAGCCAGGCGCGCCAAGTATTCTACATACCATGATAGGAATGTGTAATGCTCACCACATGTCTCCCTTACACTCAGGCGTGGATAATAAATAAAAACAGGGCACTGGCCTGGGAATTAGCTGACAAAAGTCGCATCAATTCGACACAATGATACCAAATACATACATACAAGTATGTATGAAAAAACTATTATCTTCCCAGTTAGTAAAAAGTGTAGTTAAGTTTCATTATTTATGTTTTAGAATCTGGATTAAATTTATACATTTTAATAGTTAAACAAGTACATTACTTTATATTTTTATAACGTAATATAAAATTTGGTTTAAAACCATTGGGGGTCGTCGTAACACGTATAGTTTGCTTATATATTATTAATTTTCCTCTGAGTCTGCCCAATTTGCTTTTTGTGGGAGTGTTTATTATTTGGTGGAATTTTGAAAGTCCGGGTAACATCGCACCGTAGATATGGTTGCCATCTTTTCACTCGTTTTAACGCGTCCTGCTGTAGATTCTACACTCATGCAGAAGAACGAAGCGTTAGCAACTTAGACGAGAGTCAAGAACTTGCCAAACTAAGATAGTATTTACACTGGCCGGAATAAAAATAAAGTTTTAGATTGGTTAGTCCCATTACATGTTGGAATATTTGACGAGTGAATTCATAATCATAAAATTAAATTAAACTGTGGTGGGTCAGTTAATTACGAACTCTCCAACAAACCGTCGGCTTTGATGTTTATCCTCGGATCTCCAGTTAACTTTCTCCTTAACTTATGCAAAAAAATTCGACGATCTTGATCTGAACGATTAGATGTGAGAGTGGATCAAACATTGCGGTGACGAACCTGTCTGTGTCATTCCAGTAGCTATCTCTTGCCATGTGTCATGTTTTCAGAGATCATGCACAAAAAAACGCAATTTCATATTCAACGCGGGGCAAGGGCTATCTTTCACAAGTAATTACCATATGTTTATGTAGATATTAATCTAAAGTCATATCTTCTGTATTTACGCATATTTTTTTTGTGATTTTTGACATTTTGTGATTTCAGTTTAACATCGCCTCTCTTATTCGTTTTTTAATTATTCTTTCTTGAGTCAAACTTTTTATGATGTCTCGCGGAGAAAATTCTTCAAGAATATGAAATTCATAGGAAATGGGTTACGGAAGTAATCATCAAGCACACAAATATTAAATGTGGCAGAACCAAAGAATGTGTGGGTGTGTGTGTATATATATATATATATATATATATATATATATATATATATATATAGTGTTCTGTGACAAAATTTTAGGGACATTTTAGGGACAAGCGACACAATGTAAACAGACCAACAGCTTATATCATCCTTTCTTCACGCAACGAAGTACACAAAAATCAGAATTTGAAAATTTACCACTTGCTCGACTCGGAAATTGTCTCTTCGGGACGGGCGGATGGCGTGTTATTTAGTGGAAGGAGCGAGTGGGTGAGTAGGCAGGGAAGCAGTTAGGCGAGCGAGAAGGTATGCCTATGGATGAAGGGAGGGAATGGGGGGAGAAAGAGCGGACGATCAGCCTTGCGGGGGCGAGGGGGGAGAATGAATATGGAGTGTGAGTGGTAGGCAACCAAGGTGGTCAGGCTAACGAGACGATGAGTAGAAACTCATGAGGGTGGGGCATGCGGGCGAATAGACAGACAAGCGCTGAGTCCGGAAGGAGGCAAGCGAACAGGCGAATCGATTGGCATGCGAACACGGAATCGAGTGGTGACCCCCGGAAGGCGGGCGAGGGCGGCGAGCGGCAGGCACGAGCGGCGGGAGCGGTAGACGGGCGAGTCGATAGGCAGGCGAGCAGTTGGGCGAGTGGTCAGGCAGGCGAGCGAGCGTCCGAGTGGTCGGGCCGGCGAGCGAGCGCGTCCCAGTGGGCAGGCAGGCGAGGGGGTGTGCGAGTGGTCAGGCAGGCGGTCGAGCGAGCGAGTGGGCAGGCAAGGGAGCAGTTGGGCGAGTGGTCAGGCAGGCGAGCGAGCGTCCGAGTGGGCAGGCAGGCGAGCAGTTGGGCGAGTGGTCAGGTAGGCGAGCGAGCGTCCGAGTGGTCAGGCAGGCGAGCGAGCGTCCGAGTGGGCAGGCAGGCGAGCAGTTGGGCGAGTGGTCAGGCAGGCGAGCGGGCGGGCGGGCACGCGTTCGTCCCGCGGCGCCGGGCCGGATCGCGGGAAAGCCGCTTGGAAAGCGTTGAGCGGCGGCGATCTCTTCCTCCCGGTGAGGCGAGCGCGGGGGGTGGCGGGGGGCGGCGGGGTGATGTCTTCGTTTTCACTCCGGCGGCGCCAGGAAGACCCCGCCAGCGTGCGCCGGAGACTGCGTTGTATCGCGCGCGCCATTACACCTGTTTTTGTCGCGGGGCGGAACCGCAACACCGTTTTTGTACACAGGCGCGGAAATTCGCTCAGTGGGTCGGTCCAACGCCCGCGACGGTTTACCGCTTCCTGAGTGCGTTCTTTTGTTTCTTTTTTGGCTTTTTTTTCATATTTTTTGTTGGTTTGTTACGAAATTACTCGTATTGGAAGTGCAGGTTTTATGATTTCGTAGAGCCGTTATTGAGTGCTGTTTATTCGACGTACGATTGAAATGCTGTATTGTCAACTGTAATTTATCTTCTTTGGAATGCGTAAGTGATTGATTGTTGTTGGTTCGATTTTGTATGTAATGATGTGTTGATCATATTTTTGTTTTTTAATTTCTTCGAATATTCTTATTTGTATCATAAAACAAAAAAAATGAAAAAGGAAAAGATTGATGGCAGCATGCATGTTATGTAAATCGACGTTTGCCTTTATGCACATGTATATGTTTTTTGAATAAGAATGAATATATTGTGTATTGTGACGGTTTGACTACATAAATGTGACGTGCTAGTGGAACGCCGTGCTACATGTGTGCCTTTCTGTTGCCCGCAGACGACGCTGAAGTGAACCACACCTTCGGACCGCTGGACGGCTCCCTGTACGCCACCATCAGCAAGAAACAACAGCAGCAACAGGCCCAGCTGCAGCAAGCGCAGCTGCAGCACGCGTCCGCGGCGGCCAGCCCGGGCTCCATGACGGCGTCGGCGGGCGCCGGCGGCAGTCCCGGGGCGGCGCGGGGGCGGCGACGGGCGGGGCGGGCGGGCGGCGCCGGGGCGGGGCGGGCGGCACGGCCGTCATCGGCAGCCCGCACACCGTCTCCATGGACTCGGGCATCTCCTCCGCGGGCAACGGCCTGCACGGCGGCGGCAGCGGGGCGGTGGGCGGGGCCGCGGGCGGCGGGGCGAAGGCCTCGCCCGCGCCCCCGGCCACGCCCCTCAGCCCCGAGGAGCACCACCGCGCGCTGGATGAGCTGCTCAACGACATGCTGCTCACCGTGGAGAACATCCCCGACCTCCCGGCGCCGGCCTCGGCCGCGCACCAGCAGCGCTACCGCAGCCACGTGGTCACGCTGGACGAGCTGCCGCCGCCGCCGCACTTCCAGGTACGAACACACTCCCCCGAGGGAAAAGTGTCATCATTTAACCCAATGACTCTAATGTAACGCGTTACCCAGTACATTAAGCGTACTAAAATTATTGCCACTTACGATGCTTACGAGTTTGGTTTGATTGATTGAATGATTTTTTCGTCTTTCCGGGCGCGTCAACTGCTTTGGTCATTAGTCCCGTTAGTGTAGTGCATGTTTTTTTCTGAGAGATGGGTGATTTTCCCCCGCTGGATGGCGAGATCCGCGATTTTTTCGTGTTTCTGGGGCGTGAGGCACCGCCCAGCCGGGACTAGCTCTAAGCTCCCGACCGGTCTCCCGGAATATGTGTAGTGTAGCGCATGTTAGTGTAAGTGAGTGTGAGAGGATAGGACAAGGAGAGGAAGGCAAGATTGCGCGTGGTCCGTGGCCCGTTTGTTAGGGTACTGCTCCGGCATTCGCCTGGTGTTGATCGAAGAAACCACGGAAAACTATCGATCAGAGCAGCCGGCCGCTAGAATTCTCCTCCAGACAGCGACGGAATTCGACCTAGCTGAAAAGCTAGTGTCGAAAATCCTGCTTACGAGTTTGGATCGGAACGTGCTCCGAAGTATAAACTCTGTCTTATGAAAGAATATTGTTACCAACTTTACTAAAAGAGGTCTGTACTCCATATTTGTCAAGAGCGTTACAACGTACAGTTCAGAATTCTGTGAGGTTGATAAAACAACAAGAGAGAAGTTGCTGGCACTTGAAATGAACAAATGAGGTATACGTTGCTGTTGCAGCAGACATTAAAGAATCAGGAACGATGATATAAGAATCAACCAACTGACATAGTTCAACGCAACAACTGTTGCCATTGTTGGACCTCTAGCCGAGAGGTCCTAGGGTTCGAGTCCCGACCGTGGAGGACACAGGAGATATAGATGGATCAATTCAGCCGCTCTGTGAAGAAGAACTCTAGCGCCCGGCTGCTCTTATCCGTTTTCCGTGGTTTCTCGAATTAATTCCAGGCGAATGCCGGACCTTAATAAACGGGAAACGGACCGCTCGCGATCTTTTCTTCCTCAACCTTCTCTTATCTCCTCTCCCCTTGCTCACACACACGCGTGCGCTCTACACTTCACCACAGTGCCACACATACACACACACACACACACACACACACATGTCGTGACGTCGGTCAGAAGATTAGAGCTTGTCCTGCCTGGAACTGTCTCTGCTGGCGGTGATCCCTAGAGGATGAAACTCCTGAAAACCCGGCGCCGGATCTTACGTTCCAACAGAAGAACACCGCCACTTTCCGGGATATAATATACAGTCCACTTGCTGGACTACATTGACGTGTTCGGAAACACACAAATCAATCAACTAACACAGTAAATGTGCCGTGTCGGAAGCTGAAAATAGGGAGAATAAATTGAAAGAGGAAATATAAAGAAATAAGAAGTTCATATTTGAAGAATTGAGTGCCAACTCGACATTTTAGTTCGGCAAAGAAAAATAAAATTTTCGACAAAAAATCCCCTGCTATCGACCAATTAATCGGCGACTTGTTTCCTAAGCCTTGCAATTTATGCCTCAACATGTGCTCATTTATAGTCCTCGACGGCGAATTTCAGTTGCAGAGGGGCGCAAAGAACGTAAAATATGAAGCTCATTTCAAATTGAAATAGAAAAATGTAACAAATTAGTAATGTGACTCTCGCTTAAAATTGATTGTATCGGATATTGCAATGCATCTTGTTCATTCAAATTTTAGCACAGTATTGTAAATATCTTTCTCGGGTGCGTGCACGTTGTATGCAACGTCAAGTCCTTATGTATAGATGACACTACAGTAGAAAATGGCGCATAATTCATAGATCTAGGCCATATAATTTAAAAATATGTTCTCGTTGAAATAATATTAGAGCCGTTGAATTGCAACTGTCACTGTGAACAGGAAAATCTTCACTATTCTATGAAGATAAAAATTGTAATTTGTATTCCATTTTGATTGATATTATGTAAAATTTTCACAACAGACAAAATGTCTGGTATTGTCATTTGTATGAGATGCATGTATTACGTAATCTTCAAGTTAAAAATATGTATATTTAAACTCCTAATGGAAATCAGGAAAATAGTTTGATTAGAATACAATTTATTAATAATTAATAATCAGCAGTAACACTTAATTGTATCAATAATTAATTATGTATACATTATTATAAATTAAACTTATCTTGTATTTTATATTTACATATACAATTCCTTTTCTATTGAATGTTGTAGTTATATATCGGTAAACCGTTTATTAATAAGATTAATATTCACATAGAATGGTGGATTACTGTTTTTTGAATCAAGTTTTTCATTTCAATCCCCCTTTCACCCAAAAAAATTTTAATACTCATAGTTGAGACAGTTTGAATTTCAAGAAGACACTCGTTTAAGCGAACACAAAAGAAACACTGCACTAAGCGGTAGAGCTTCTCTTCTAGCTTTGATGTAGAAAAGTGTTAAAATCGTTAGTGCTCAGTACGTCAGAATCGTCTTTTCTTAAGCGTATACTTTGAAAAATACTCCGAACTATGACGCTGCAATTTCTTTGAGAGCTGAATTCACTACCATAATGGGAATTTTTCCAGTGTAGTTTACATCCAATCTGATTACGCCAACTAGCTCCGGGCGACGTCAGATTTTCCGGTGCCGAGAAGGAAAACCCTTGTCTTACTTTAGCTCTTGTCATTTCCCTGCCACCTGTGCTGGTTGCAGCAACATCCGTGGCATGTCTCTGATCTAAATGTAGACTTCACTTCAGAACGGATGTCTGTGCTGTTGCAATAGCGGAAGATAATAATTGCAACCAACGACCGTTTTTGCCACTTGGAAAATTACTATATGGAAACCGGGATGTATTTACGTTCAACACTCAGATATTATTTTGCCTCTTGGCTCTCTTTTTTGTGCGAAAGCTCACAAAATGCTCAGTTAATAAACGAAAGGGCCAATGCAAGATTATTTTAAAATCATCTTGGCAAAAAGTTAATGCTATTCTACTTCACTTCAAAAGAAATTATTCGATTCGAA
Source organism: Teleogryllus oceanicus (assembly GCA_964035755.1). NCBI lineage: Eukaryota > Metazoa > Arthropoda > Insecta > Orthoptera > Gryllidae > Teleogryllus > Teleogryllus oceanicus. Next base: position 111,057,294 of record CAXIVR010000007.1, read on the forward strand.
AAAATGATTTTATAAATAATATTTCTTATCGAATTTTGATTATTTTTCATCAGTTTCTTTCAACTGTTTTCAAAATGTGAGGCAGGAACACATTGGAAATAAGACAGATGTGTGGTTTATGTTCAATTAACTTTTCAAGTTCGTTATAAATCAAGTTGTAAAAAATGCATGTGCGTCAATGCTTTAATTTCCCAATGGTTTCAATAAATCCTTTCTTTCTCTGCATTGAAACGTGAGGCTGTAGATTTAGCGTCCAGTCGACTTGTGTTTTTTAATAAATACGTTTTCGTTTATAAACGAATGCTGAATTTATATGTATTTATATTTGTTGATTTATAGTTTTACTACATATTCAATTGGAATATTTAATAACTTTCATTGCCATAGAAAATCAGAAAACACTACATTAGTGAATGTGTGTCGTCGGCTGCTGGTGAAGACCTAAAGCCTAATGAATCTCCTCCCCCTCTTGAGTGCACATTGATAATAAAGTATTGAAGTTACGTAGTGGGTATTGGCTAGTCACTGTAAGACGAAACTCTGTTCCAAGAGACTTTTTTAGGGAACCGTACCGCTCAGTCTTACGTTTTAGTGTATTAAAATTAAATTGATAATGTGATGAATCAAAGCTCAATTTCCAATAGGTTCCGTCGTTCCATTTGGCGGCCGCGCCATCTACTTCCTTTGGGTTCCGCAATCGCCCTTTATTCACAGCGATGCACTCGCCCCCCCCGCCCCCCCCCCCCGCACCTGCCCGCACCGCCCCCTCCTCCCGCACCGCCCCGCTCCCCCCACAGCCACGCCCCTTCCCGCACCGCCACGCTCCTCCCCGCACCGCCACGCTCCTCCCCGCACCGTCCCACTCCTCCCGCACCGCACCGCTCCTCCCCACCGCCCTCCTCCTCGCACCGCCCGCTCCTTCCCGCACCGCCCCTCCTCCCGCACAGCACGCCCTCCCCGCACAGCCACGACCCTCCCGCACCGACCTGCTCCTCCCGCACCGCCCGCTCCTCCCGGCACCGCCCGCTCATCCCGCACCGCCCGCTCCTCCCGCACCGCCCGCTCCTCCGCACCGCACCGCTCCTCCCCACACCGCCTCGCTCCTCCTCGCACCGCCCCGCTCCTTCCGCCCCGCCCCGCTCCTCCCGCACAGCCACGCCCCTCCCGCACAGCCACGCCCTCCCGCACCGACCCGCTCCTCCCGCACCGCCCGCTCCTCCCGGCACCGCCCCGCTCATCCCCGCACCGCCACGCTCCTCCCGCACCGCCCTGCTCCTCCTGCACGCACCGCCTCCCACACCGCCTCGCTCCTCGCACCGCCCCTGCCCTTCCCGCACCGCCCGCTCCTCCCCGCACAGCCACGCCCTCCCACAGCCACGCCCTCCCGCACCGACCTGCTCCTCCCCGCACCGCCCCGCTCCTCCCGGCACCGCCCGCTCCTCCCACACCGCCACGCTCCTCCCGCACCGCCACGCTCCTCCCGCACCGCCCGCTCCTCCCGCACCGCACCGCTCCTCCCCACACCGCCCGCTCCTCCTCGCACCGCCCCGCTCCTTCCCGCACCGCCCTGCTCCTCCCGCACAGCCACGCCCTCCCGCACAGCCACGCCCTCCCCGCACCGACCGCTCCTCCCGCACCGCCCTGCTCCTCCCGGCACCGCCCGCTCATCCCCGCACCGCCACGCTCCTCCCGCACCGCCCGCTCCTCCCGCACCGCACCGCTCCTCCCACACCGCCCCGCTCCTCCTCGCACCGCCCTGCTCCTTCCGCACCGCCCCGCTCCTCCCCGCACAGCCACGCCCTCCCGCACAGCCACGCCCTCCCGCACCGACCTGCTCCTCCCGCACCGCCCTGCTCCTCCCGGCACCGCCCCGCTCCTCCCCCACCGCCACGCTCCTTCCCGCACCGCCACGCTCCTCCCCGCACCGCCCCGCTCCTCCCCGCACCGTCACCGCTCCTCCCCACACCGCCCCGCTCCTTCCTCGCACCGCCCCGCTCATCCCCGCACCGCCACGCTCCTCCCGCACCGCCCCGCTCCTCCCGCACCGCACCGCTCCTCCCACACCGCCCCGCTCCTCCTCGCACCGCCCGCTCCTTCCGCACCGCCCCGCTCCTCCCCGCACAGCCACGCCCTCCCCGCACAGCCACGCCCTCCCGCACCGACCCGCTCCTCCCGCACCGCCTCGCTCCTCCCCGCCCCGCCCCGCTCCTCCCCGCCCCGCCCCGCTCTTGCCCGCACCGCTCCTCTCCGCACCGCTCCCCTCCGCTCCGCCCCGCTCCTCTCCGACCCGCTCCTCTCCGCCCAGCTCCCCTCGCTCCGCCCCGCTCTTCTCCGACCCGCTCCTCTCCGCCCAGCTCCTCCGCCCCGCTCTCTCCGCCCGCTCCTCTCCGCCCCCCCCCCTCCCCGCTCCCCCGCCTCGCTCGCTCCCCCTGCCCCGTCCTCCCCGCCCCCTCGCGGGCCTGGCCAGATCGAGCGTTGACGACCGCCTCCAACGCCTCCGGTGGCGTCGCGACGTTGGGCTGGGCTGCCCTGGCGCCGTGCCAGCGCCGCTCCTTCCTCCCCCCCAACCCTCCCCACCCCTTCCCACCCACGGCCCCCTGCACCACCCGCACCTTTCCCGGAGCGCGGCGGTGGCGCAACCTCGTTCCTCAAGCCAACCAGAGGTCGGGAGTCGAACGAGGGGCTCACGCCAGGGTGCTCCGATTGCGACAGTCGCCGACTCCTCTTATCCAACGGGTCCTGTGGAGCGATTGCGGATAATTTTGTGGTGCATGGTCCAAGGGGCTAAAGTCACTTTTTGGTCGTTTTTTTTACACAATATTGACAAGAAGAGCGAACGATTTTGTTTAGTAATAAAGGTTTATAACTAGCAGCAATACCCCCTGTGCTCCTAGGTATAAACATTTACATGTAATACCAAACGAAAGCTTTCGTCCTCTTGTCAGTTTTGTGCGGAAAACTAAAAATGGCCTAAAAGTGACTTAGGCCCTATGGTCATGCATCGAACAACGGTTCCACATTCTGTTGCCTGAATAAACAGCGGAAAAGGCGGGAAGGATATTTCTCTTCTCTAGAGTTACGGGAGTACTGCAAAGGGAAGAACGTTCTTATTTTGGCATTCACCAAATGGAAGCCAGGAACCACAGCAATTCTGTGAGATAGGGTGTTCCGAGGCCTCTAGTAAAATCAGCGGACCACGTTGGTCCTCAGATTACCCAAGCAACTAACAGAGAATGTAGTTCTGTTCGACTAATAACGATTGATAAATATGGAACTTTTCGGATGAAATTATTTGGTTAAAAATATCAGGTTATTAATTAGAAGTTGCATTGGCTACATTTTCGTCTCTTATTTCCTGATATCTACCAAGCAGACGAAATCCAAACTGCCCCTGTCTTCATCCAGTTGGGTGAACATGTATTGTTTATTCGCTCAAATTTTTTCCACACTACCAACCAGTATTCCAATATATAACGAAAATAATCATTAGTAGTTTGACTAATTGTTAAGTGACTGAACCCACGTTCTGACACTTTTCAATGCAAGGGTGCCATACGTGTTGTTATTGGGCGTTTCTCGAACATTGTTCTAGCTCCCCCCAATGTTTTCGTTGTATCTTTCTGCCTGCATTCTTCCTTTCCTTTCGGGTTCTTCCTCTCTACTTTCCTCGTGAACTCAAGTATTAAGGAAAATGCATTTCTGTTCAAAAAATTAAATTTATTCCAGACCGTCTAGAAAATCACGCATTATTATACAGTAGTCGGACATGAAAGTTCCAATTTATTGAACACCAGCCTGGAAACCTACCGAAAACTAATAGGTACCAACCCCGAACAGAAAAACCAAACAGATTATTCTCGTGATCGTCTTCTAAATTTGTATAACAAACGAACAATTGTCATAAAATTGAGGTTCGAGTAAAACATTGTACATCACCGGCAAAATGACTTTAGAAACGACGATCTAGATGCATCGGCTCGCCTGATATTTCCATCTACTCTGAAACATACTTTCTGCTGTTATCTAAACTACTATTTGTGTTATGATTGATTGATTGATTGACTGATTTTTCGTGTTTCGCCCAACTGCTGGTCATTAGCCGTTAGTGTAGATATTGCTTTCCGGAGATGGCATGATCTTTCCGCTGGATGCGGGTCGACACCGACTACCATCAGCGTGGGTTTCCCCCTAACCAGGACTCTCCCACCAGTGAGGCACCGCCCCAGCCGAGACAAGCTCTAAACTCCCGACCGGTCCCCCGGAATATGTGATAGTGTGGTGCATGTTAGTGTAAGTGTGTGTGTGTAAGAAGAGAGGATAGGATAAGGAAGAGGATGGATAGATCGCGCGCGGTCCGTGTCCCGTTTGGTAGGGTACTGCTCCGGCATTCGCCTGGTGTTGATCGGAGAAACCATGGAAAACTACCGATCAGAGCAGCCGGCCGCTAGAATTCGCCTCCAGACAGCGACTGAATTCGACCTAGCTGAAAAACTAGTGTCGAAAATCCTGCCGTTGTCAGGACTCGAACCTACGACCTCCCGGTCAGAGGCGCTACAGTGAGGCTTGTATATTCTTCCCGAGACTTTTGAAGTGCGACCCCTCATGGCGTGTGCCTCAATCAGACCCCGCCAACGGCAATCGCGTTGACCTTTGCTTTGCCCCTCGCGGCGCCACTCTTGAGATTCGGCGCGGTCGTGCAAAAGGCGGGGCCTCTTTAATCGCAGGCTTTGAATCACGAGAATAAAATCCACGCTAATTACTGCCTTGGGAGCTGGATACGCCGTTTTTCACTGGTCGCCGCCGGCGCAAAAGCCACCGCTGCCGCTACTGCCGTTGCTGTAGCCGTCACAACCTACAGCAATGCCGCCCTCAAGAGCAGCAATAGCACCACCACTAACATCATCATTCCACCCGATCAATACCACCACCTTCACTACCACCACCATCCACCCCAACCCACCAACACTCCCAGCAATAACATCGTCACTGCCACTTCGATCTCAATCGACATCGCTAGTCACCATCACCACCATAGCAATAACATCACTATGCCACCATTGATGCCTCCACAATATCAAAAATTTCGTCGTTGCCATCATTATCAATGACATCATCTTTATCAACAACCCACCACCATTTGAACGTTCTCCGCCGCTCTCGCCGATGAAGAAGAAATGTTCTCCTCTGCCAGTAACACTATCACATCACGGCACCCAGAAACAAAACCAACACCACTATTTCCACTCACAACATTGGTGCTGCCACCATTACCAGCAATATTCCGGGAGACCGGTCGGAACTTACCATTCACTACGAAACACAACGCCACCACTTCAACCATCTCCGTCGCCTCAGTGACACCCGCCACTCCACCCCCAACCCCACATTATCGTCTTCATTATTTATACCGCCGTCATCACCTCCATAAACATCCCTCAACACCTCCACACCGGAGCGGTAGCCAGAGCATCAACTGATGTCACTGCAGCGCCTCTGACCGGGAGATCCTAGGTTCGAATCCTGAAGGCGGCAGGATTTTCGACAATAGCTTTCCAGCTAGGTCGAATTCAGTCGCTGTCTGGAGGAGAATTCTAGGGCCGGCTGCTCTGATCTAGTTTTCCGTGTTTCTCCGATCAACACCAGGCGAATGCCGGAGCAGTACCCTATCAAACAGGCCACGGACCGCGCGTGATCTATCCTTCCTCTTCCTTGTCCTATCCTCTCCCCTTACACACACACTTACACCAACAAGCACTACACTACCACATATCCCGGGAGACCGGTCGGGAGCTTAAAGCTTGTCCTGGCTGGGGCGGTGTCCCGCTGGTGGGAGAGTCCTGGTTAGGGGGAAAACCCCACTAGCCGACGGTAGGTTGGCGCCGGATATCGCCATCCAGCGAGGGAAGATCACCGCCATCTCCCGAAAAATAAACATGCACTACACTAACGAGACTAATGACCAGAGCAATTGACGCGCCCGGAAACACGAAAAAATCAATCAATCAACTATTCCCACTCACAACATCGCTGCTCCCACCATTACCAGCACTACCTTAACAACATGAAACACAACGCCACCACTTCAACCACCTCCGTCCCTCCAGTGACACCCCCATACCCCCCCAACCCCATCATATCGTCTTCATATTTATACCGCCGTCATCACCTCCATCAACACCTCCACCACCCCACTACCACTACACCCACCACGTCCTTCCCGCGGCTTGTTTGACGCGCCGAACGGCTGACACCTTTCCTCGTTTCGCGTTTTTGCCCTTTTCACGTTAATTGCACGTTTGGCCGACGCGCCCAAGGCTTGCGTGCCGCTTTTGTTTTCTTGCCGCCCCTGCGATTCCCTTCTATTTCACGCGCCAGACTCGCCTTGATGTCGCTTGCATGACCAGTACGTCTTGGTCCGTCAGCTTAAGGACAGATTGAGAAGTGAAAGGATCGCAGTACAACCTATCTAATTGGTTTGTTAGGAGAGTGTGTACGGAGAGAGACTATTTCTGTATTGAAACCTGATATATGACGAATTAAAGCAAATTTCTGAAATGTAAAATAATGAATAGGCTTTGCATTTCATTCCTTTTCCACAACAAATTTTCATTCAATAATTTTTTCCACATACACCTACTGTATCTCTTACGTTAGGGATTATTGTTTTGAATTTCAATGTTAGTCATTATTATTTTATCAGTTAATCATTTAAATTACCACTGTTGCCTTTCGAATTATTAAAATTGAGAAATTCCTAAATATTTAACAGTGGTTTTAACCTTAAAAAAATTAGAATAATATTTTGTTGCGTACACTTACTCGATTAAATGTATACCAGCTACCGGAAGGAGTAAACGAAACGCGAAAGTAGTGTCAGATTTAGTCCCTGGACTAAATTGCAACGCCCACAGAAATGTTTCTGGAAAGCTACGTGAAACGACGACGTCTAATTTTGGAGAGTAGTCTAGGAAAAAGGCAGATGTGGGTCGAATGTGGGTTGACCCCGTTGCGTGACCGCAGCGAGAGAATGAGCGTAGTTCCAGGCGCAGCGAAGCGATCTCCCGACCTGCGGCTCGCGGCAGATGCCATCTCGCAAACCACCACCACCACCACCACCACCACCACCATCGCCCGCCGCCGCCGCCGCCGCCGCCGCCGCCACTGCACGCCGCCCGCCCCCAAACTTCCTTCCATATCCTTCCATCCTCTACCTCCCCAGTGCTCAGTTTCATCTCCCACTCCAAGAAAAGGATAAGATCCTCACCTTCCGTCTCATCAAGCGTCTCATCTTCCCGTCTTTCTATCCCATCGTTTCCCATTCTCCCGTCTCTTTATTCTTCCGTTTCATCTATCAAACTTATATTCCTTACATTATTTTCCCGTTTCATTGACTTTCATCATACCCCTCGTCTCGTCATTTTGCGTCTTGTCAGCTCGCTCTATCATATTCCTGAATTTTTCACTTTTCCCTGTTTTCCTTACACCTTGTTTCCATCTCCTCGTCTCCTCACCCCATTTTCCCCCGTTTCAGTTCCCCGTCTCGTATTTATCCTGGTTTCCGTCACATCAACTCCCCTTCTTCCCAACTCTTTATCTCCCCATTCCCCGTTTTTAAACCTACTTTCATTTCTTCATGTCGTCTCCCCGTCCCATCTCCCGAATCTGCTCATTTCCCTGCCTCTTCATGCTTTCCCTTTCCAAATTCTGTTCTCCCACTGACTTTCCACATCCCTTGTGGATCCAAGAAAAGGGCTTAGGGGACCATGCGCCCCCCCCTTTGGTCGATATTTTTTGTAATGTTACTCAGAGTACTTATTGTTTTAAATTTATCTATCTTTTGTTTGTTGACAATAGAATTGTTTACCGGAGAGAGGAATTATTATTTTCTGGCCTCGTTGAGACACTGTTTCTTAATTCTTGGAAAGCGTGAGGATGTTTTTCCTGGTGATTAAACATTTAGGGCTAAAGGGAGGCGTAGGAAGAAGTTGCGGTTTAATTGTTTTGTGAACGATATCAGGGATTGAATGCCAAGATCGCGATGAAGTTGGTTATTTCGGACAAACCAGGGAGCGTTTGTAATTTTACGGAGAAATTTATTTTGAAATCTGTAGACGATTAAAATTAGCACGGGGCGATGTAAAGTATTTTGAGGAGGCGTAAGTCATTGTGGGAGAATGATAGTGTTGTGTGTACTTCTACCAAAACAGTGTGTCCCTTCGAGATTATGAGCTGGCGGGAGAGGGGTGCACTGTCATCCAATCGTGAGCTTCGTTACGCCTAACTTTTTCGTTTTAAATCGATGGGATGACAGTGTACCCCTCACTTTTCAGTTCGTGGCCTTGGAGAAACACTATTTTAATCGAAGTGTAATAGTGCAGATTTTGTGACTTCAGAGACGAGTGTACGGAAAATAGTTATTTATGATACAAGTGGTAAAAGTGAACTTTTATTTTGCGAGTAGGAAAGATTGCGACACGAGGCTACTAGGACGAATGGCACAATCCTATGAGCAAAATACTTAGCCTCACAAAATACAAAATAGTAGAGCCTTCCTGACTTTTTGTCGTCTTAGGTTATTTTGATCTTTACGGTCAGACGAAAGACTTTTGTTTTCTTTGTTACATTCACAGCTTTATCAGAACACTTCAGAATCGTGTCAGTTTTAGAACTAGTGCTAAAAATTATACTTTTTGTACGCTAGGCGTACCATGAAAGGTTCTCTTTTAGTTTGGCTGTCCAAAAATAATTCTGTTATAACCAGGGCTCGGATTCTCATGATACCATCTTTTCATGTACTCTAGACGTAGCTAACTTGTAAATGAATGTATACACTGCATATCAGCACATACAGGTGTTAGAAATGTAATGTTATTGGGTCATTTTTTGCCGTTTTTCAATTTTAAGTCATTTTTTGGACATTTGCCGTCATTTTTCCGCATTTTGTTTCTTTTTCGTGTTTTTTGTTAGTGAATGTTTTAAGAATTTACGATGACACACTGAAACAATGTTTTTATTGTATCATCAGTTCATGACGAGATTCACTACTGGAGTGCGCTGTTTTTCAAACTCTCGAAATTACACGGATCTTCGGCAACTTCTTCGATCTTTCAAAACTGACAGTTGGAAGATCGGAGTTAAGGATCACATTTTCTCATAAAATAATGAATTTATATCAAATATCATTTTATTTAAATAAATTGTTTTTAAAATTGTAAAATTCACTGAATAATTTTACAATTTTTACACATATATTACATGTATTTTTTTTAAAGTTCGGTCATATTCCCGTTATTTTTAAGTAATTTAGGTCATTTTCGTCTTATTTTTTAAGTCATTTTATAGGTAATTTTAAAGACGTTTTAGGCTATGGGAATCCGAGCCCATGGCTATAACCGGTACCGGTACCCGGTGCCTCCCCGGAGCGCGTCGAGAGTCGCGTTCGACGCGATGCGACGCGCGCAGCAGATAACCCCTCGGGGCGCGTCGCGTCGGGCGCTTTGTAGGACCCCGCCGCCCTCGCGCAGCAGATCACTTTCCCCGGCGCGCAGACGGCTTGCACTCTGCGCGCGGGGTCGCGCCTCGGCGACTCGCCGCTTGCCCATGTCGCTACGTCGTTGAGCTTTTTGATCTTCTTTTTTTCCTCCCTCGAGCTCTTTTGTTTAACATGCGCTGGTGTGTGCTTTGTGCCGTCGCCGAGTCAGTTTGCTTACGACTTAATTTCCTCCCCTTTTCTAGGTTGGACATCTCTCTACGTAAATTGTCGTATTTCATTTAATTGTGATAAAAACGTATGTATTAAAAACAAATATTGGGAACTGATAGCCTTACCCCATGATTGTTTCTGTCATTTCTTTAGAAAATGTTGACCTTGGAGGGTTTATTTTCCTAGATTCTTTATAAATTCATAAATTTCATTTTGTTAATAAATGTAGAGTAATATTCGTAGGTGTATAATATTTACGTTATCTTCGCGGGGAAAGGGTTTATTATTGTAAGTATACTTCTGTGATCTCTTGGAATGATTTGCATTGAACCTCGTTAACTCCTCTTTGCATGACTCATTACTCAGCTCCCCGAGCTGTAGTTACGAAATGTTAATGAGACGTACTTATTTTCTTGGCCACTGGAGAGGATAAGCGTTCGAAAAATGACTTATCGTTTGTAACTCTTCTACTTCTTAACAAATAATTACTCTATTTTTTAGGGAATTAAGCTCCATTTCCGTGGTATGTGCGTCTTTAGCGTCCTTAAGAGAATAAACTCTTAATTGAAGGCCCATCCACTCCCAAGAATGAAAGTATGATGGATCTAAAAGAATATTTCACGCTATTGATTGAAGCACCAAAAATTTATCAAAAGGGGGAAAAGTGATAAAATTTGGAATACTGTGGAGCAGTAATCGGCCCTCAGATGCTAATATTTCAAAATATGTTTTGAATTTTGTGCAATAGTGTTAGCCGGCTCTAACCTTCCCTAATTCTTTCCTTACAAAACACTCGTTTGTGAGTGTTTTGAAATGACCTCTTCATTCCCCCTCATTCTGCCTCCACTCCCCTCCAATCATTTTTCGTTTTCACAACCTGTTTACCACGGCCCGCGCCTTACCGCCTTCTTCGTGGGTTAACCCCTCTCCCGTGGGAAACTCAAGGATCGCCAAACTAATCGACATGCCAGATCTGTCCTATCGAAAGATCTCGTTCAGGTCGATGGAAAAGGAGAAGCCAAATATGTTAGTAAAAACATCAATGTAATACTTATTAATTCGAAATAATACATTGATAAAACGACAATATGTAAACATTTTCCCCCATTTTATTTACAGTTCAAGTAAAAAATTGATTTGAGAGAGATAGTGTTCTTTCTCTCGACGTCTTGTTCACATGAAATAGTCAACAACATAAAAACAATTCTAATTTTATATAAGAAATATTAGGGTGCATGTAACAAGTTTTTAATTTTAATTCTCCATATATTGCAAATCAATTTTGCCTTCTATAATTTACATATCATATTTATATGTGCACATCTTCCTAATATTTACCGTACTCTCCTCTTTGAAATAATTTGTAATGCATATTCTGAAAATAGAGTTGGTTTCACATGAAAATTCTAACACTTTAAATGCAGGAACAATTTGATCCATTACTTCACATTATTTGCAGTTCTGCCTGTAATGTGAGAAGGCCTAAACTCTTTTCTCAGTTTAGGCGAGTGAGGAGACTGATCCTTTCCTGTCCTCTCCCAAACTGGTCAGGTGATTAAGGATGGTTTTGCCTTTATTTTCCCCGAAGTAAACAGTGTAAGGTGATCATGAGAGGTGAATGATCCCGCCAGTTCATCTCTGCAGTGGCTTAGGTGGCTCAGGGCATCAGCTGATGTCATTGTAGTGCCTGTGACCGGGAGGGCCTGGGGTTTGAGTTCCCACGATGGCAGGATTTTACACTCTAGCTACATAGCTAGGTGGAATCCAGCCGATATTTGGAGGTGAATTCTAGCGGATAGTTGCTCTGATCGTTGTTTGTTTTATTTTTCGATCAACACCAGGTGAATGCCTGAGCAGTACCCTTACGAACGGACCACGCGCTATCTTTCTTTCCTTTTCCTTATTCTATCCTGCTCACTTACAAGAACTTCACTACATATCGCAAAACCGGTCAGGAGCTTAGAGCTTGTTCCGGCTCGAGCTGCTCCATCCTGGAAGAAGATATCTGGGTGGAGGAAATCCCGCAAGCTGGCGGGTAGGTCGGCGCAGGATCTCACCAACCAGCAAGGGAGGAAACCACTCTGTCTCTCGTAACGAAACATGTACCAGACTTACGGGACTAATGGCCATCTCTGATCGGTAGTTTTCTGTGGTTTCTCCGATCAACACCAGGCGAATGCTGGGGCAGTGCCCTACCAAACGGGCCACGGACCGCGCGTGATCTGTCCTTCCTCTTCCTTGTCCTCTCCTCTCCCTTACACCCACATTTACACTAACACGCCCTACCACATATTCCGGAAGAACGGTCGGGAGCTTAGAGCTTGTCCCAGCTGGGCCGGAGCCCTGTTGGTGGGAGAGTCCTGGTTAGGGGGAACCCCACTAGCCGACGGTAGGTCGGCGCCGGATCTCGCCATCCAGCGGAGGAAGATGACCGCCATCTCCGGAGAAAAAACATGCACTACACTAACGGGACTAATGACCAAAGCAGTTGATGTGCCCAGAAACCCGAAAAAATCAATCAATCAATAATGACCATCGCAGTTAACGCGCCTCGAATCACGAAATAACCAAACTGAGGACTAGGGATGTCTCTTGGCTGTCCGGGACAAGCCGCGTCGATTAGTCGTTTCGCCCAACATATTGTGGCCTTCCTCAGAGCGTACTGCATATATACTTAGCAGTACGCTCTGAGGAAGGCCACAACATGTTGGCCGAAACGTCAGCTACGACCAATCCGACGCGGCTTGTCCCGGACAGCCAAGAGACCTACTCCGGCCGCGGAAGCCTACGTAATCATACGAGGACTAGGGAAGCCTGCTGGAAGAGCCTGCGCCTCCGAGTGGGGCTTGGAGACCCCTAGGATACAGCAAGTGCGTAGGCCCGCGCGCCAGGTGTCCGCCGCCATCGCCACCGCCTCGCGCGCGCGGCCCACGTGCGGCCTGTATTCGGAAGAGCGCGGCGGTGGCGGCGGCGGGAGAGGGGCGGGGCCGCGCGTGCGGAGGGCGCGCAGCCCCAAATACGTGCAGCGCCAGTAATTTATGCCGCGACGCGCAGCCGTTGTTTCCGAAGGCGCGGCGGCGCGGCGTGGGCGCAGCGCGCGCAGACGCAACGTCGATTTGGTAGTGGCTCCCAGCCGAGTCGCCGCCACGGCCACTCGCCGTGTGGACAGCGCGGAACGGGACAGGTTGTATTAAATGCCGTGCGAAGTAGGATGCCTCTCGTTTAAGGGTAAAGGTACACGTGAGAATAACAACAGGACGGAGTTTTTTCGTGTAGCGAATCGTAAATCATGATGCACTTTAGAGGCAATCACTTGACCTGTTTCGTTTGATGTCTTAAAAGAGTGTTGTACAACGTCTGTTTTAAGACTATGAACAATGGAATTACAGGTAGTTCCGAACTGTGACAGTAATGTGAGCTGTAAACGCCAAATTTCCGTAATGCGGCATTCTCCTGGTTCGCATTTGTTCACCAAGGACTACCAACATCATGTAGCATTGGGAGACGATTGAGTTTGCACTCTCAGTGGTTCCATTTGTTGTCAGGAGACTTGTAGCGTAGACGATGCCCGTCACCTAACTACACACGATTTTGGTCGAGTATTGTTTTCTGTTATATCCGTGTCATAACGTAAATTTCGCGCATGCCCAGAGGGTTCGAAAGTGGGCTCATATCGTATATGATACAGTGATTCTCACTATGCAAGAATATTTCTTATCTTGGCTGTCCGTAGACGCTCGCATTCAACTAGCGTTGGCAAGTTGAGTTGTATTCTGGGACCTTCTTCAAGATTAAATGTTCTAGCTTTTCGTGCATTTACTACTCGCAGGCCTGCGTGACAATCTTCGGATGTGGGGCAAAAGAGGACGATAGAATAGCCGAATTAATTTTGCTCGTATAGCGCTCGCCCATTGTCGCATTCGGACGCTCAGAGACATTGTTGGATCTCTCTGTTAGTGTTTCTACAATAGTTTGCATGTGTTTATGCATGCTTTGCAACTTTTCTAACTAAATCATTGTTATGTTGGTAAACTATACTACTACAGCGCTTCAATGTGCCAACCACTGTTTATACAAAAAAAACAATTTCTAAAAGAAGTAACAAAACTGTTAGCTCTTAGCCGCATATAGTCCGCCAAATTCGGGCTTGACCTCATTGCTTTACACATGCCTCTCTCTCCTTCTTAACAACAGACAAATAGCAGCTAAGCACAGCATTAGCGAGAGAGCTAATTCAGACCCGACGGCATCAAAAATTTGTCACCGTCGGGTCTGGAACTAAGGACCTCGATCGACGATGCTTCATTTACGAACTCGCAACTGCTTATGGTAACTTATGGACTATCAGGTGTGTAAGAAAGTTTGCGCAGTTTGTTTTATGTGTGCGGAAAAGAAGCTGGTTGTGATAATGTTTTCTTCGACCATTGGGGGGAAAAGTCTGCAGAATGAGTAAATTATTTTAAAGAGATAACGTGTAGTAATTTAGAAACTGCTTTTTAGTAACGAAAAAAATAGCTTGGATTGATTCATATGACGGGAAATCAATACCAAACGTGCAGTTTTTAAATTTTAAAATAGCTAGTTTCTGTGCAATTTCATTGACTTTGTACATATACATCCCTTTGTACAAGAAAGAAATTGCAATTTTGACATCATTTTTCTGTGTTTGAATTACATTACTTTCTTTCACTTGTTAAACCTTCAAAAATAAAGAATATGCAAAGGTCTGCTTAATCGTTTGTCTTCCAAATACGCCAAGTAATGTAAGTACAAGTAATATCAATGCTGTCATTAGTATTTAAAAATGTAATACGATAACGAACAAAGGCGTATTAAGAGAAATACTACCGTTACTTTTATGAACTCGTAAAATATTTTAATGTGTTCTTGGTTTTCGGAAGTTTGTTTAGAGCGATGTTTTGATCTCTGGACCGTTGTCAAAAATCTGACATAATACAGTTGATGAAGTCTTTGGCGATTTGCCATCATTTCGTATACTTAGCAGCGGAAGTGCGATCATTAAAGAGGAGCTTAAAATTAGTTTTTTTTTTCGTGGTGTATTAACATACTGTAAACAGGAAGATATGACGAGAGATATTACCGTCCAGTTCTTCTTTATGACGCTTAGTTCGAACTAAAGTGGAGAGAACACTGCCTGTTATTGTGTTTGGGGATTAAGGACAAAGCTTTTCTCCATTCATTCAAAATAGTAGGACAGGAATTAAGTGGACATTGTCCAGACATGTTCCACATTAAATATACAGGCTAACGGCCGGAATTCGTATGCTCAAATGTGAAATTCATTTATATCGTGCGTGCATTTTCTATGCTTCACTAGTGCGCCGAGAAGAGATGTTGTGTGTCACCATTGCGAGTTGTAGAGCGCCTGCAAATCCGGTTACGTCCATTGCGTGCAAAAGAGCTTGCATGTAGAATAGTTCAACTTTAGCAGTGGATGAGCATGCGAATAATTCAATCATTCGTACACTTTGTGGTTCATTAACTTCTGCTCAGATTGTTTCACTTGTGTGAAAAAAAATTAGAATTTATACTTGATATTTTATTTATTGGAATTCATTCTGTATTAGCTGCTTTTTGTGTTCTATCTCAGTACGTCATTTTTTTAGATCATAACTTCAAATACATCATAAAAAATCCATAACTTTACTACAAAACCTTACGAATTTGATCCGGATATTAGTAACCGCTATTTGCTACAGTTCTGAAGTGTTTTGCTAAAAGACTTCAGGACCGGGAACCTGAACATGCTCGTCAACATCGTTGATATTTATAGAACACTGAGACAAAAGGTGGAAATCTCAACAACATTAGTATAGTTACAATGAATATGCGTGTATGAAAAAAAGGGAAATTCTAGATTGAAGTGATGACTAAGTGAATTGTCAGCAGTAATGCAATAAACGTCCATGTTGCTACATCTAATTGAATAATCTGTTTGGGTTGTTTTATCCCTTACGTCCTGTAAGCACCATTCAGAAATCTGTGGTCTGCGTTCTCTGAGGCTCTCGGCTGCCCGAGTGACGCGAGTCAAGGGCAGTGATGTCCATCACTCGGTTCTAGTGAACTTACGTGTCTGGTCCCCTTTCGCTAACGTTACAAATAAGAATAAGAAAACTCGGTTACAGTGAACCTAACAAAATGCAAACGTCCTGAAAATAATTCCCTCTTAGAAAAGAATATATCGCCTGAGTGCCACAAATTCCAACACTAGGCAACTTGAATTCCAACAGTGCAAGAGGCATTGAAGGGTGTCAAGACTGCATAACGATAGTTACACACAGAGGTCAATGTAGAATCACTTATGGAGAGAACACGAAATCTGGAGAAGAATCTAGAGAAATTACAAATGAAAAAGTATGAAGCAAACAATTGAAATCAAATTGATTTTTTTACGCACAAATAAAGGATATTGAAATTTTCAGTTCGTGCTGTTACTGTGTTTTGCTGTATCTCTATGTTAATAAAATTAATATTTATGGAGAAATTCTGTTTAATTTTGACATCGGATATAGTGAACCTCGGATATAGCAAACTAAAAATTTTACTCCCCATAAGTTTACTATAACCAGAGTTGACTGTATTTTTCTCATCGCCGTTCGAACAGCTGAATCCCTAGTATTAAAATTAATCTTTATGGAGCAATTCTGTTTAATTTTGACGTCATCGGATATAGTGAACCTCAGATATAGTGAAATAAAAATATTAGTCCCCAGAAGTTCACTATAACTGAAGTCGACTGACTTTTTCTCATCGCGTTGATAGCTGAACCCTCAGTATTAAAATTAATTTTATGGAAATTCTGTTTAATTTTGATGCCATTGTATAAGTGAACCTCGGGTATAGTGAACTAAAAATTTAGTCCCCAGAAGTTACTATAACCGGAGTCGACTGTACTGTTCTCATCGCCGTTCGATCAGCTGAACCCCTCAGTATTAAAATTAATCTTTATGGATAAATTCTGTTAATTTTGATGTCATCGTATACAGTGAACTAAAAATGTTAGTCCCCAGAAGTTCCTATAACCGGAGTCGACTGTACTGTTCTCATCGCCTTCGTCAGTATTAAAATTAATCTTTATGGATAAATTCTGTTAATTTTGATGTCGTGTTGCAGGAGCGCTCGCAGGAGCACCACCGCAGCGGGGTGTCCACCTCGGCCTGCTGGCAGTACCCGTCGCCCGCGCGCGGCGCGCCGCTGCAGCCGCCGTCTTCGCTGCCCTCGGCCACCGCCGCCGCGCCGCCGCCGCCGTGCCTCCGCCGCCGCCCGCGAGCGGTGACGTCAGCGGCGCGCGCCCGCCCCGCCGCCGCCGCGCCGACCGCCTCCCCGCCGGCCGCCTTCTCCTCTCAGTCGCTCAACGGCTACCTCCCGACGCAGCCGCAACCGCCGCCGCCGCAGCAGCCGCCCCTGCCGCCGCCCGCCCAGCCGCTCGACGCCCTGGAGGTGCACCGCTACATCGACGAGGGCGCCACCACGTCTTCCTCCGAAGCCGCGGGCGACGAGACCAACATCCCGTACCACGCCCGCCAGGACAGCCGGCCCTTCACGTACGGCGCCATCCCCAGCGGGCCGGGCATGCTGCAGATGCACACGGGGCTCGCCAGCCCCAGCCTGGTGCGCAAGGCGAGCTTCCGCGGCGGGGCCGGCGGGTCGCCGTCGGCCGCCGCCGCCGCCGCCACCCCCGCCACGCCCCCGTCGCCCGCCGGCCCGCCGGCGGCGGCGCCCGCCAGTCGCCCCTGGCCAAGGCGTCGCCCCCGCCGCCCGCCGACTTCGGAGACCTGCCCGACGACCGGCGTAGCCCCTCGCGGGCCGACTACCGCTTCAGCAACGGCTCCTCCAGCACCTCCCCGCGCTCGCCCGAGTTCCACGATGGGTGAGTACTCCCCCTCTCTCAACACACACACTATTCTATTTATTCATTTTTTAATTGGTTATTGAAGGTCGCATTAACATCTAGGTCATTAGCGACCACTATTGGTGAAGTCGTAGGCTTCCGCGGCCAGAGTCATGTAGATGATCTTGGCTGTCCAGGTGACGCCGCGTCGAAGGCTGTGTTGCCGACGTTTCGACCATCTTATCGTGGTCTTCCTCAGGGCTGTTGTGCGAAACGTCGGCAACACAGCCTTCGACGCGGCGTCACCTGGACAGCCAAGATCATCTAGACCACTATTGGTGTTAACGGTATGGTATCTATGATGATGACATGATATGACTATGATAAGGGGTGAAAGGACGAACACAAATACAACCATGCCCGAGGCGGGACTCGAACCCGCGACCCATCGGTCCGAGACAGTACTGCCTTACCGATCTAGGCCACCGGGACGACTTATTCATTTTTATTTTAGCAATTACGAATTGTTCTGCGCCTATGCTGCAGCATTTCTCAAATTATACGTAATATTATTTACAAAACATTTCTGAACAATTAGTCAAATTAAATATAATACAATTATTTCTTCGTGATTCCTTCCTTAATAACAGACTTCATAAAACAAATAGTTGAAGCCACGATAAAAAAATTAACTGATGAATGAAGAATGAAATTAGTAATAATAATCAACTCTATTGAGCTCCCACGTTTATCTTCGATAATAATCATCCATGTACGATACATTTTCCAGACATGCCCCTATGGAAGAGATCTAGAAATCACCACTCCTTTTTCTCGGGATTAGTCGGAACATTTTTTCGGCACCCTGCAAAGTTTGATTGTCGAGTTCCGAAGATGAATAGAGAATAAACTTATAATCCCCATGTCTCAGTCAAATATTCGTTGATTTGATTTTGATGAGTCCGTTTTTTTTAATACGTAGACACGTTTTTCTTCCCACAACAAATACTCGAGTTCGTGGCATGGTTATGTAGTGCAGTTGTGATCTCACCGCATCTGCGGTTGTTGTGGGGACCGGTTCCGCTCATGCTCTGTTTCATCTCATGTGACATTATCATGTCATCCCTGAGACGCTTTCTCTGGCACAAGTCTCCTGTAACCACGAAAAACGCCATTAAGTATTAAAATTTCCAACACTATCTTTATTTTCGTCTGGATCTTGAGCAGGCGTGTTCAGAAATAACTTGAGAATATTGTTTTCTCTTTTTACAACCGTTTACAATCTGCTGTCGTAGGCACATTGCCTAGATTGCGTAAGCCCCAATCCACCGCTGGCCCTCGTCCATTCATAAATTGGGACGAGCTCTTCAGCTGATCCTCTTCGCATGTGGACCATAGCCTGGAGCTCATTCTTCAGTGTTACGGATATTCTTTTGACAGTGCCTTTGATCATCTCAGCTCAATTGTTTGACTGTTCTATGTATTAGGATACGTTAATGAAAAATAGGATACGTTGTTGTGAAAAATTGCATATATTTCAGGATTGCAAAACAGCCCTAAAGAGTTTGTTGCTAAATCATTTCTTAATAGTACATAGGTTTGACTTAAACGTGTTTATTGCAAATGAAATGGAGGATAAATAGTATCAACGAATGGTCTTTTCGTAGACACCATAGTAAAAAGAAGTTTTGTAATGTTCTGTGGGCGTCTATTGATTCAATAACTTCTGGATTTGAGTAGATAGAGTATATTCGCTCTCATTCTTTCAAACGTTATGAAAAAATATGAAGTGTACAAATATTACAATTTCCATTCATCTATCGTACTGCAGAATATATCACTATTGCAATAATGAAACGATGATTTAAATGACATTGAGTTTCGCTGTGTTTGGACGTAGCTTTCCACATCGCATTCTCAAGTTCATTCCCATCAGTTCAGGGTATTACCATTGGTATTTTCTTTTTGTTAGCATTCCAGACAGGTACCTTCATTGATGAAACGATATTATTAACCGTGCCGGGTCCACTTTAGTCTTCAATCGCAAGAGGTGAAATGGTGAATCCACTGGTGAAAGCGTGCGTTTCAGTGCCAAGTCCTCCGCTGGGCTCACCAGGAAGCTCGTTGGCCTGGCCTCTCGAATCTCTTCTCCCGAGGGGTTGGAAACCGGGGCGATCAAGGGCAAAGACCGGAAGTTCCAGGTGCCGCAGGCCGTCCGTCCCCCCGGGGGGGAGCTCCCATTGTGCAGTTTCCGACGCCTACAACCCTGCCGTCTCCGTCGCCGTCACAGTTAGGAGACTTTCCCAAAGCCCCCTGGGCGCCCTTCTGCCGCGTCATTGGCGGGCCCTCTCCGCTGGCGCCTCATGCCTTCGCCCGGCGAGCCCGAATCGCGAAAGGATCTCGCCGCGCCACAATGGAGCTTCGGAGCGACTTATCGCGCAGGTCGGGTCGCGTCGGAGAGATCGTGATGGGACGCGGAAGGAAAGAGGATTTCACGGAGTACGTAGCTGGATTTCGTGCGAATGTTCGTACAAGTTCATCGGAAGTTGATGCAAACTCTCTTCGAAATTTTTGGAACGATTGTAAAGGACTTGCAAACAGGAATGCAACCAATTTAATTCTTTCAAAAATCAAGTTTTTTTTCCCTTTGATTATACTTTGGTTTCATTGTTGATATTTACAGATTGAATTTTGACTTTTAGAAAAGAGAAATATACAATAATTGTTTCAAGAAGATTTTAATGTTGTCGGAAGTTCAACGTCTTATCGTTCAGATAAGGAGTCACTTCGAGATCACTTTATTCCAGTCCAGTACTCATGACCAACCTACCTTGAACGTACTTGTTCAGAATTTAAAATCTATCATTCGTATCGTCATATCGTTATATGGAAAAGAGGAATTCGCGGATAGTAGAAACACACACACAAACACTCAAACACACAAATACACAAACACACACAAACCAATACACAAACACACACAAACCAATACACAAACACACACAAACCAATACACAAACACACACACCAATACACAAACACACACAAACAAACACAAACAAACAAACTTCGAAAATGATCTTGAACCATTGGCGAATCCACGGGGGGCAAGCCTTGGGGGACGTGTCGCCCCCCCAAATGCTTACAGTTTTCGTTTGTTACCTCCCTTTATTTGGCAAAATTGATGTAAATATTTTTGTTGGAATTGTGTAATTAATTAAAAAATAATATTCTATAGTATCATATATGCACTACAAAAATAATATACTATATAATAACAAATAAGTTCATTATTTATCAAAAATCTGTGATCCCCCCCCCCCCCAAAAAAAAGATCGCCTGAATCCGCCCCCGCCTAGAGCCACCCGAATTAATTTTCTGCGTATAGAGCAGGTGCCGCACAGTGTGTGACGCCAAGGGGTGTAGAACGTCCGACCCTGAAGGTCGCACGCGGCTGATTCACCCCCGCAGCCTTTGGCGGAGGCCGAACTTCTTGCGTCTGGGGCCAGTGACCGCCGCTGGCACCTGGGCGCGGGTTCGAAACCCACGGACGGGTCGCGTCGCCTTAAAAGACGCTCGGCGCGCCGGAACGTGGCTCGGCGCGCCCCGCCGCGTTTCCCCGGAATCTCCTTGAGATCCACGAGGACCTCAACAGGCAAGACGCCTCTTATACCAGGTGTGCTTTTTGCTGATGTCGCCGTCTCTTGCTTGTGTTCGCTGAGAAATGCAGCGGTCAGATCAAAATATTTTCACTTCTGCGTCCTGGAGTGAATGATTCGACCTCCGCATGTGGGGTTTGTGGCTGTTGAATATGGTCTGGTTCCGCGAGTTTCTCCCCTTTGCTTCATCATCATGGTCATTCTCTCAGATATAATGGAATATAATAAATACTCGTTGCCTTTGCGAATCCCTTTAATATTTTGTAATATGTGAGGTATAGTTGGCAAGTAACATTTTATATTCTTGTTCATAAGTGTTCCGTTGAAGCAACAGCGGTCGATGACGACAAACGCCGATTAACTACGTCATAAAACGATATTGAGTAATATTGACGATTTCTTCCTGACTTCCTTCCATGCTTGGACAACATTCTCAGTCGTCCCAGGCTGTCGCAACTTGAAAGAACATTTGTTTCTTTGTCCCTATGTCTGCCTCTTTCTCCCTTCCTCCCTACCTCCCTCTCTCCTCTTTCTTTTTTCTATTTTTTGTTTCTTTGTCTCTTTTTTGTTTCTTTGTCATTTTTTTTTTGTTTCTTTGTCATTTTTTCCGGCTTTTTGCTCTCTCTCTCCTCCCTGCCTGTTCAGTCAGCAGCAACCTCTAAAGAACTGCTTTTATATCCGCGTAACAAACTGAGCTGTAAATGAATTACAACCTGAAAATGTTTCTTCCAATACCTTATCTTCAGGATGTGTACGCTCCATCAAAGGCTGGCTGTCTGCCTGCCTAATCGATCTTTTGCACTGAGTCCTGCCCTTCGGTTTCCAAGCACAGTGAGTGTAAACGGTTAACTCTGAGACCGTCGCAACGACGAGCCCCACGCCAGTCGCCAGGGCGATCGTTGGCAACAGAGTCTCTTGTAGCCCCCGCGGCTCCGCGGTCGCCTCCGCGCGGTCTCCACCGCTCGCCTCACTTCACCTCCCTCGCCTCCCTCGCCTCGCCGCCATCTTCCCCAGAACAGGTCCCTCCCGGGTTCGAGTCCCGCCGCTCGCTGTGCGCCGCGTCTCAGGCTACAACCGGTTCTTTTCAGGGCTGCCAAACGCTTTTGCGGGGGCGCCAACTCGGACGGATGCGAGGCGGGCGGCGATACGGCTGTTTTAAATACCATACGGCGGCAGCGGAGGAGGCGGGTTGAATCGGCGCCATCGGGAGAAATCGGTTGGCGGCGGCGGTGACGGTGGCGGCGGGCTGGCGCCGAGTGCAGCCCCGACCTCGCGTGTCGCTCGTCTTTTGTTTCTCCGGCGCGCCGCAGGGTCCCCCGACGGGCGGGCGACCGGGCGGTCGTTCGGACGATCCGCGCGCCGGTTCGCTCGCCCGCTCGCAAAAAAGGACAAATGGAGCGTTGGGCTGGTTAGCGAGTGCGAAAGAACGCGACTCCTGAGCCTAGTGCTCGGCAAGTTAATTACGCTGCTCGTGTTGGGCGCGTGCGAACGACCTTGGCGGAGTTTGGAGGCGCGTCCGAGGTGAGGGCAAGAGTGTTGGAGGTGGTCAGGTCGATGGGAGAATGGATGTTCCGGAAGATGGTTTGGTGCGGGGTTTTAAGGAGTGAAAGTGGGAGGCGTGTGGTTACTCGGATAGATTGCTTCCGCTGCGTAGACTCGTGCGTTATGTAATATGAAAGAATTTGTTGGGAGTACGGGCAGGATGGTGGGGTGGAACACGAGTTCCCAGGAATTTGAGTGGAAAAGAACCCACATTTTTTCAACGTGCCAGTAGTTAGTAGTCTTTGAGTTGCGGGCCCTGACCTGTATAACGCCAATGTCGCTTGCGGACTTAAAAGTATTTGCCTCACGTGGCATATGAAAGAGTAACACTGTAACCCTTTAAGTTTACTTTTCACACATACATATGTCTTTCATCTTCCTAGATTGGAGAGTTTCGAAGAACAGTTAACATTGCAATGGCATATCTGGCAAATACGACTTCGATGACGTAGCTATGATTCACTCCAAACATACGTACTTCGAAGTACATAGCGAGTGGTTTTCGACGTGTAGGAGTGATTTACGTTGCGGCAGAGTAAAAGAAGAAAGTGTTTAGCTCGTGAGTCACCCCCTGTTTGGAGAAAAGCACTTTCGCGAACTGCAGTCAATCAGAGAGACGATGGTTTGCTCTTTGCAAGAAACATCGTTGCTTCCTACACACAAGTCAATTTAATTAACAAAATAAAATTTCCAGAACTATTGCTGTAATTATGCATAACTATTGCTGAATAGGGAACTTCGAACTGTAATAATTGCAAACAATCTTGTGGAAATGTCTCTCTAAATAGTTTGAAAGAAACGAGATTCAGTTAATTGGGGCTCTATTTTATTTAATTTTTTTGGTAAAATAGTACCAAAAACCTAAGAATTACTCTTCAGCAGCATGTTTTGTTTTAACAAACAAGAAATGCTGAAACAATGGAATTGTCCAGAATCATTGAAACAAAACTGAACATTACGTGAAACCTAACCATGATCAAAGCTGTCATCTCGGATTCGAATCAACAAAACAAATTTTTTACATTTCCTTCGGTTTTAAACAATTTGAAGACTATTAGAAGAAAATATTAACTGTAGATTTGGCCAGGACCGTGTAATTTACATACTGAAACAGTCTCGAAATGGACCTCGTTTCGTTCAGTGAATAAAACTAAAGCCAACATTGATATTCAGCGAGTATGAGTACAAGATAAAAAAATGGAGGCCATCGCGAAGCGATAAGGTTGGCAACCTGTGCGTTCCAGAGCCCGTCTCGACTCGGGCCAGACGGACAGGGAAATTGCTGCGTCTCTGCGCCCGGCGTCGCCAGTCGGAGCTGGCGCCTCTTGGACGGCGTGCAATTAAAAGCTACGGGGCGGCCCGTCGATGCGTCGCTTCGGCCCTACCTTGTTAGGGAAGGTCCACCGCGCCCGACCCGCCTGCCGCCCGCGCTCCGTCGACCCGACCCGCCCGTCCCGACCCGACCCGCTCCGTCCCGACCCGACCCGCTCCGTCCCGACCCGACCCGCTCCGTCCCGCCCCGACCCGCTCCGTCCCGACCCGACCCGCTCCGTGCCGACCCGCTCCGTCCCGCTCCCCCCTCCGTCGCTCCGTCCCGACCGACCGCTCCGTCCCGACCCGCCCCGTCCCGTCCCGCTCCGTCCCGTCCCGTCCCGTTCCGACCCGCTCCGTCCCGCCCCGCCCCTCCCCGCCCCTCCCCTCCCCGCCCCTCCCCTCCCCTCCCCTCCCACACCCTTCCGTCCTGCCCCGCTCCGCCCTGCCCCACTCCGACCCGACCCGCTCCGTCCCTCCGGGCCCCGACTCTCCACGCTCCACCCCGACCTGCTCAAATCCTCCCCGCCCCGCCCTATCCCGCTTCTCTCCGTCTCGCCCGGCCTCGCTCCGCCCCGCCCTGCCGCCCAGTCAGCCGAAGCTGCGCTGCTTCTTTTTCCGTTTTATTGCTGCGTCCGTTTCGTTGTGGAAAAAAACGCAAGTGGTCAGACCTTGTCGTTACAACCGTATGGAAATGTAGGAGACAGCTAATAAGGGTCGGTGGATGTTTGAATGTGCAGGTAATGGGTTGGTATATATCTGGTACTTAATTAGCGATTGTGTTTGTCAACAAGATGTCCGTGTGTGTTACCTCTTAAGGGAACCCCAGCTACTTGACTAAATCGCCTATTCTTTTTGCAATCTACCTTTCTACTATTTGCAAAATAAATATTGCAGAATATTATCGTTTTGCCTTTCGTATGTTTCGTTTTAGGTAAGGAATCGCTAGTACGTTAGTTTTTGTTGTTACAACCGTTTGGAAAGGCATTATCTACAAATACGGGTTGTTTGATGTGTTTTGGAATGCAGTTTTAATCACTTGCTACATATTATTTAGTAATTCATGTTTTATCAATGTATGGTTTGTCTTTACTTTACCTTTTAATTGTTTGCATCAGCCATTGTTGTGGATCAGCTCTTCGCCTCCTCCAAAAAGAGGTTTTTCCGCTGAAATGAGAGTCGCTGAATGTGCACAACTTCAGAAGAATTCTGTTCCCTCTGCAGAGCTGGAGGTGACCTAACGTGAATCGAGAGCAGAGCAGAGTCGCTTGGCGACGGGAGGGGCGTCTGGTATGAGCGGGTTCGGGTTTCTAGATCATCACGCTCAGACAAGTGACCCCTATAAGCGGCAGGCGGCTTTTTAAATGTGACGGCTAGTAAACACATTTATTTTTTACTCTTTGTCAAATCTGCTCGAGTGAGAATTCTTTGAAGAAAAGATTGATTGATTATTTCGTGTTTCCGGGCGCGTCAACTGCTACGGTCAATAGTGCCGAGGTATAGTGCATGTTTTTATCACGAGAGGTGGCGGTGTTCTTCTCCCGCTAGACGGTGAGATACGTTGCCGATTACTGAACTTTTCAACAAACTAGAATGGTATAGACAAAATCTAAATGTATTTGGAGAAAGAAAATCTAGAAAATCGATGGGATGAATATTTAAAGGTGAAGCTACCGATGTATATTGTACTTGAGAGATGTAATAAAAACATACATACACGTTGGAACATCGACGCTTCGAATCATTATAATACGAATATCTTCAAATCTAAATTATTTTCTAGATTTCACCTTTTATTTTGGGATGTTTGGGATTAAGCGTCGATTAGATAAAATATTCATGAACTCAAACATGTTGTTTTCTCCAATGAATTAAATTTAGTTTCCACTACTTTTCAGTTTCTGTCTAATACCTGGGCGCTGGAACTTATACATGGGTTGTGTAGTCGAGCTTTTTAGAATTTGGCACCACATGGACACCCAACACAGTATTTTTTTCTTATATTCACCGCTAGAAACTGACGCTATAGTCTGTCGTTTTAACTGTTACTTTCGTCGTTTCGTGGTTGAGCAGAAATATGGACTTATCAAAACGAAAATTGTGAGAGGATTTAATTTTACCGCGCTATCATTGATGAAGCTTGGGATATTTTGTATGTCAACTTTGTATGTATTCTTCAAGATGAAGAAACCCGCAAATCTCAAAAATGTATGAAGGATGTTAACGATTATACTGCTATTTGCGTAAATAGTATTTGAGTGATATTGTGATGCAACAGCTCTATAACTCCGATATCAATTAGCTCTATCAATAAATTCAATTATATTCAATAACATCAAGCTCTATCATATAGATAGTATTTGCGATCAAATACATAGTATTTGCGTGATGTTTGTGACGCATCAACGACTTTGCTCGAGCGAAACCATGAATTGGTAGGCATCTTCCAAACCGGCCGTGTCATTCATGTTGGTAAACTCAGATCCTGGAAATATCGTCATCCCTACTCGCCAGGCGATGTCGGACGTAGGAAAGCATGACGAGGCCAGTCGCATACGGCCCTGACGGAATCTCTGGGTATTCCATCCCGGATAGCGCTGCCTTTCGCGAGTGTTTTGCTTTGGCAGTACACTTATCAGTGACGTCGGCGCACGTTGCTGCTTGCGGAGGAAGTGACGTCCGTGTTTCCGTCCTACGACGACGTTGCTCTTGAAAAGCGAAGGGCGCTAGGCGGGGGAAAGGATCAGTGAGCGGATGTCGGGAAACCGCTGTGTCCTTTCGTGTAATGCGAAGCTCTATGAAGCGATGAACTGTGTTTATTTCCCTGAATCTTCTTTGTAGAGAGGTTACCACAATATTTCCCTGCATTTAAAATAGAATCCTCCAGTTTATTATTAGGATCACGTGATTCTTCATTTCTTTGTAAACGTCACGTTCTAAAAACGAATCTGCACGAGTCGGAAATGTCACTAATCGCGAGATATAATCCCTTATCACCATCCCAAAGCCTCGTATAACTATAGTTGACATCATGATGGAAAGAACGTGGGGGAATCCTTTCCAACATCGTCAGTCAGGTCACCTCGTGACGTATTTCACTCTACACCTTAATTTATTAGAAAAGTTTGAAATGTTTTTATGATCGGAATTATTCACATCTGCATGGAAGATTTGCGGAATCATTAATCTCATTCCAGCAACAAAAATCCACTTCCTTTTGAAACTACCAAATTGCCATGACGGAATGTTGGTGATCAAAAGTCAAAGAACTGATTCTTGATTGAGCGTTACTATTAATGGAAAATGTTTGCAATTACGCAAACTAAGACACATTACAAACCAAGACACACTACATTCGGGAATAGCTGTAAGTCGATTTAATTGGACAAATAATTAGATATTTTGGAGGTTTTTAACTGCACTATCTTTGGATTGGTAGTACGCACAAGAGTGTATCACCCAAAAATGTCATTGGTTGTTCACAAAGGTCTCGTTCTCTATGTTAGGGCTTAAGGAGCGCACCTTGTAGGTCTCGGGAAACTCGAAAACGAGGATCTAAGGGCCTAGTTTCAAGTTATGCTCAATTTCAAGAGTAAGATAACTTCATAAATCTCTTTATATAAAAACACCGTTGATGAAATAAGATGCATGTCGTTAAACGTACCAAAGAATATGTTTCTAGTGACGCCTTATTTGTAAAAGTTCAGTGAGCGTAAGAGTCGAGACTGGAATCCTTACTAGAGAAATAGTACACGATGCTTGTTGGTTTCTTTTTCCCTTTGACGGTACAGACTGTGATGAAAACATCAGTTCCGCTGGATTTGATCATAAAATCAAGATCTGCACTTTGTGGCTGTGTCTGTAGCAGTAGTTTGCAGGTATTTGCGACTTAAAAAAACAAGAACTTGGGCCGTTGCATGCGCTTGCAACGACGCCGACGGGAATTTTCGCAACCACAAAGCGAACCCTTGTTCAGTGGGTGGGCGTATTTTCGCGTGAATAACGCAGCATTCATGAGCACAGAGGTGCACGTCCGCCGCCACCACCTCCACCACCGCCGCCACCGCCACCACCGCCGCCACCGCCGCCACCGCCGCCACCGCCGCCACCGCCGCCACCGCCGCCACCGCCGCCACCGCCGCCACCGCCGCCACCGCCGCCACCGCCGCACGCCGCCACCGCCGCCACCGCCGCCACCGCCGCCACCGCCGCCACCGCCAGCGCTATCACCGCCACCACGCCACCGCCACCGTCACCGCCACCGCCATCGCCACCGCTACCACCACCACCACCACCACCACCACCGCCACCACCGCCACCACCGCCACCACCTCCACCTCCACCTCCACTGCCACCACCGTTGCCGCCACCGCCTACCACCGCCGCCACCACCTGCCACCGCCGCCGCCACCACCACCACCACCACCACCACCACCGTTGGCGCCACCGCCACAGCCACCACCACCACCACCACCACCACCACCACCACCACCACCACCACCACCACCACCGCATTCAGAAAAGGCGCGAAATCGCCATGCGGCCGCCATGGAGGAACGCGGATGTTGGCGGAGCTTCCTTCAGCGCCGTCTGGATGACGTGGAGCGGGGAGAAGCCACGGAGGCGACTGGACAGGCGGTGGGCATTGGGGAGTACGTACTTGGGGAGTGGTATGCACTAGAGCACTACATTATGCGAAAAATAGTCGATC
Organism: Teleogryllus oceanicus; assembly: GCA_964035755.1. Taxonomy (NCBI): domain Eukaryota; kingdom Metazoa; phylum Arthropoda; class Insecta; order Orthoptera; family Gryllidae; genus Teleogryllus; species Teleogryllus oceanicus. The sequence goes on from CAXIVR010000007.1 coordinate 111,086,072, forward strand.
GCCGCACGCGGTCCTACATGGCGAACACTTACAGTATCACTGAGAAGACCCTTGGTCTGCCCGCCGCTCATCAGATTCTCGAAAATCACAGAGTAAGCGGCGACCATTCGTCAATTGGCATTGATCCCGATTCATCCAATCCCATTTTGCCGATAAAAATCCGTTTTTATTTTGCAAATTCAATATGTAAAAGCTCATAATAATTACAGAGCGCGATCGTGAAATTTAGACGAAAGTGATTGAATTGGGTAATAATGTGTGATAATTGAGTGATTGGCGTTAAGAAAATTGCGTGATTTCTTTCTTTTAAAATGACCTTCCAATGAACGTATTAACTTATGAGGAGGAAATTCTTTTAAAATTTCTGCCATTAATCAATTTGGAAGTGGGCATCTTAGCAGTGTTTAATAAATAAAACACTGAAAATAAATATCGATCAGGTTTTTCGTCCCATCTCGATCAGGTTTTCGTCCAGTTTCTGATCCATTGAGCAAATGCTGAGATGGCCCTTGTTTTGCTTCTGGACATAAATGAACTTCATTTTCTGTGACGTCTTCTAGAATTCAGTGGGAAATACAATTATTCAAATTATCGTTTCCATGTTGTCGCGGCAGGAAGTAATAAGAGCCAAAATTTATTGCTTATTTATCTTTGAAAATAGATTTTATTACATGGGAGTTTTTGTTTTTTCTCCTTTCAAAATTCAAAATTTATTGCTTATTTATCCTTGAAAATAGATTTTATTACATGGGAGTTTTTGTTTTTTTTTTCTCCCTTTCAAAAATTCAAAATTTAAGTAGTATATGACAGTGTAGGGATCACAGAATTTTGAAAATGTGCACACAATTCACTTTTCCCCATAGCACGTCATACGCAGTTTTTAACTGTTTTTTTGACGTAAAATAAATAAATAAAATAAATAAATAAATAAATAAATAAATAACGTTTCCCCCTCGACGACTCCCAGCGGCTATCATTCAGGTTCCTCTGTCTGGTTCCTCTAGGAAGAGTACAAGCGTTATTCCATTAAATTAGAATGTATACACTGCTAGGAAGACCACTCCGAACTTGATTATTGGTAGAACTTTTAAAAGAATCTGCTGATGCGTCCATTCAAACAAGGTAAAGTTGCCCCGTGTGAGAGATGTGGATGGCGGCAACGGGCGCAGTGAAGGAAGCTTCTCCCGAAGGTCGCACCAGCGCTGCAGAACGGGTTGTACCTAGCTGCAGAATATGCTCAAGCATCTACTGTTCAATTTTTGCATGAGTCCTTCCCTTAATTCTTTTTAGAATTCTCTATGCACAAAATTAAAAAGATACAGAACAATCGCTAAAAGGAGGTAGTTTCGAATAAAATAGAGATAAAATGAAACATTCAAAATCTTGAAACTTAAAAAAATAGAAACATTTCTGCAAACATACTCTAAAATGAGGTACATTAATAGTGTATAAAGAAATAAAAATAATATCTAGTGTATGGTTATATCCGTGGTGTGCGTTGTCGCAGAAAGTTGAAAAATCACTATAAACTCATTATATGGCCTTTCTACATAGAAAATGAACTAACAAAAGAAGTAACTCAATTCTCGAGTCTCCTTTTACTCAGAATCGCAAATATTTCACTTGTTTACATTCAAATGCATTCCGCAAAGTACGAGTTCAAAGACCGTCTTTAAAAAAGTTTCTTCTGTACCTTTCCAACGGAAGAATTCTTCTACTCTCAAAAATACAAGGCAGGTATTCGCATATGCATTTCAATGCGCACAAAGACCGATTGTCGGGGAGGTTGTATTAGAAATCAATGTACCGCAACCGTGGCCCCTGCCGCGTCCTTTGAGCGGCAGTGCTTCTGCGTCGCCTGTTCGCGCGCCTTTGTCCGGAGGCAGATGGAGCGTGAGGACGGTCCTTCCGCGCCAATACCGTTTTGGACGCGCATCGCCGCGGCGCAATCACGCAGCCACGGCCAGTCCGGACTGCCGAGTCTCTATAGCTCCGCGCACGCTCGCTCTCTCTAGCACGGGGACACCGGTGAATACGAACTACTCTCTTTCGCCTTTCGCTCGTGCCCCTCCCACTCCACCTCTCGGACCACGGTGTCCTCCACCGCTCCGCTTATCTTTGTCTGCTTTCCCTGCTATCCTCATTGTTCGGCCTTTTCCGCCTACCCTTTCCGCTCTTCCCTTTCCGCTGTGTCATGTCCGCTGTGTCATGTCCGCTGTGTCATTTCCGTTGTGCCCTTTGTGCTCTGCCCTTGCCGCTCTACCCTTTCCGCCCTACCCTTTCCGCTCTTCCCTTTCCGCTGTCATTTCACTTGCCATTTCCTCTGTGTCCTTGTGTTCTGCCCTTTCCGCTCTGCCCTTTCCGCTCTACCCTTTCCGCTCTACCCTTTCTTCCGCTCTACCCTTTCCGCTCTACCCTTTCCGCTCTGCCCTTTCCGCTCTGCCCCTCCCGCTCCACCCTCCCTACTCTTCCCTCCCGCTCTACCCACCCTGCTCTGACCTCCCCGCTCTACTCACCTTACTCTTCGCTCTGCTCTTTCCGCTATGCCCCCTCCGCCTTCCATCATTTTTCCTTTTCCCAATTCCCCCCCCTCACCCCCCTCCCCCCCTGCTATACCCGCCCGACACCTCCCCTCCTGGCGACCCGCCCAACACCTCCCCCCCCTGCTATATTTGGACTTTCGTAACGTGGCGGATGACATTAGGTCATTTTTACACCTCCTTACATATAAAATAAATCTTTATAACAGTGATAAGCTCATGTTTGAGGCCATGATCCCTGTTGAAAAGGACGTTCACGGATTAATTAAAAATATTCATTTTATAAGGCGGGGGTATAAAAATGACCTAGGGTCATCCGCCACGTTACGAAAACCCAAGTATAGCCCTCCTTGCGACCCGCCCAACACCTCCCCTCCCGCTGCCCCTCCTCGCCGCGACCCGCCAAACACCTCCCCTCCCGCTCCCCCCACTCGTCACCGAGCCAGCTGGCGGCGGATGGCGGCTCCGCGGCGCGGGGCTCGGCCGGCTGGCGGCCAGGCGAGGGCCACGGCAGCGCCCCCGCCCCCAGCCGCGACCGGTGCCCGCCTCTGGCCGCGGCCGCCGCCCTTGCTCGCTTTCGCCAGTCGACTTTTGTTGCTGTTTCTCCCGCTCTCGAGGGTTTTCACTTCGGTTCGTGCGTGGTGCATGGCGATCTCAGACGTACGTTTTCTCGATTTACGTCTTGCCATTGTCTTTTTCTGGACTTGTTTTTTCATCGTTGTAACTAACCTTTCTTCCAGGCATATTTCTCGTTATTTTGATGTTCATGTTCTCAATCCCCTATCTTGTCCCCATTCTTCTTTCCCTCCCATCACTCTCTTTTCTCATTCTCCTCGCATTTCTCTCTCTCTCTCTCTCTCTCTCTCTCTCTCTCTCTCTCAGATAAAGCACGATTCCATCTTCATTCGTTCTTTCATTTATTTTCGTTTTTTCCCGTCCTTCTTGTCCAAATTTGAGTGAGTTAGAATATTGCGTTTCGTAGTTCTCTACAAATTGAGTATATTCTACTTTCATTAATGTGCAAGTTATCTCTTAAGTTATTGCTTAAGTTCTCTCTTAAATTATTACTTTAAAGTTAAAAATTCTAGTGATAACATTTTTCCATCTCATTTTGATCTCTTAATAAAGTCAATTCGTCCTCTTTCACATCTGTATATGCCTTGTGTTTTGGGCCGTTGCTAGTTTTCACTCATTCTCGAAGCGACCCGTCATCCTGGTCAAATGTGTAGTGGATACAGTACGTTGAAAGGACGTTTTCATCCTACCTCACATTTCGCCATCACAATCACCATTCAACTATTTCTTTATTGCCACCATATATTTCCGACATAATTTATATTAATTATTCAAATCATATCACCAACACCCGTTCTTTGTAAGTTTTATCCGCAGGTATGATCAAAAATGCACAAAGACGTGCTCAAACGCTGTTTGTTTCTTCTTATCTCTTTCCGTTCGCTTTCTCCGCGAAGCGCGTAGCGCTGGGCTCTCCGGTGTATCCGCAATCTCGGCCGCCGCGCTCCCTCCCGGGTTCGCCGACCGTCCGCCTGGGCTATCGCCGTCGCTACCGCAGGCGACGACCCGCCCTGTGGCCGCGCTGCCTGCTTCTCTTGCGGGCCCATCACGTCCGCGGTACGTGACAGTTCCACCCGCGCCGTTGGAGGCGTCCGGGTGAAAACCGCCGAGGGCACGACGGTCACGAGTTAAATCCGTAGGATCCTAATTTTCTTCAGTATACGCGGTCACTGGAATCCTGCTTGTAAATCTGTATCGGATACAATTCTTTTTTTTAAACTGAGATGATTGTAGTTAATCTTCGGGCGCAGTAAAGCTGACATAGTAGCCAGGTGTATGTGGGCGATAAACTACGAGTCGAGCAAATCCGCACGGGTAATACTGTCAGAAATTCCGATCATGTATGAGCTCTCTTACTCCTCTTCTCTTCCTTCTCTGCCTCAACCTTCAGTACAAACAACGCTTCTAACATGGCCTTCATACTGAGGCTGAGGGCATCAAATGATGTTACTGATTATGCCTCTGATCGGGAAGTCTTAGGATCCAGACGATGACATGATTCTCGACACTAGCTATATAGCTCCATCGAGTTCACCCACTGCCTGGAGGAGAATTGTAGCAGTCGGCTGCTCTGATCAGTAGTTTTCCTTTCCCTTTTTTCTACAATCCACACCAGGCGAATGTCGGAACAGTGCCCTAACAAAGGGGTCCTGGAACGCGATCTTTCCTTCCTCTTTCTTGTCCTAACCTCACCCAGCTCTTGCAGGCTGAATTATATGCACTACACTACCACACGTCGGGAGAAGAACTGGGAACTTATAGTGTGTCTCGGCTGGATCGGTGCCCGCTGGTGCGAGATACCTGAATGAATTAAAACAACAACAACAACAACAACAACAACAACAACTACAACAACTGCAAGCCGACGGATAGGTAGGCGCCGGATCTCGTCATCCAGCTGGGCAAGAACATGGCCACCTCCCTTGATGAATCCATGCGCTACGCTTACGGGATTATTAAACCTTAGTTGACGCGCTCTCCTCCTCTTAGTCTTAACCTCCTTCGCGAGAAACCTCTCCCTTCTTCGTTTGTTTCCTGCGCCTTGCGCGGCGTGACCGCTGCCGGCCGCGCGCCGCCTCGTCCGCGGGGAGGGGGGGGCTCCCCTGCACCGGCGAGAGTGGGGCGGGGCGGGGCGGGGCGGGGCGGAGCGAATGCCTCCGGAGGCGCGTCGCGTTCTCGCAAACCTTTGCGCAACCGCCACGGACACGGCCGCCTCCACAGGCGCTGCCATCGCCGCCACCACTGCGTCCACTGTTACTACAGCTGCCATTACCTCCGCCACCACTAACTCTGCCAATACTACGAGCACCTCTATCACCGCTGCCACTATCACCGCTGCCACTATCACCGCTGCCACTATCACCGCTGCCACTATCCCCGCTGCCACTATCACCGCTGCCACTATCACCGCTGCCACTATCACCGCTGCCACTATCACCGCTGCCACTATCACCGCTGCCACTATCACCGCTGCCACTATCACCGCTGCCACTATCACCGCTGCCACTATCACCGCTGCCACTATCACCGCTGCCACTATCACCGCTGCCACTAACACCCCTGCCCCTATCTTCAATATTGCCTCCACTAACACTATTACTGTCTTCACTACAACCATCACCACCACTATTACAGCGACCACTTTGATGACCAGCCAGTCCACTCTTTGGTGGACTAACACATAAGCGCGTGTTTAGAGGCCTCAAACGATTCTATAACATCGCTTTCTAAATTGCAAATACTAAAGTTGACATTCAAATTCGTTTTAGTACGAATCTTTCAAGATTTCATAATATGGGTCCTCAGTATGATCAAGTTAAGGGCCCTTGACATATTAACCCGGCTCTGCCATCACCATCACTATCATCAGGGCGAAAACCATCTCCACCACCATAATAATCACGACCACCACTACAACCACCATAATAATCACGACCACCACCACTACAACCACCATAATAATCACGACCACCACCACTACAACCACCATAATAATCACGACCACCACCACTACAACCACCATAATAATCAAGACCACCACCACTACAACCACCATAATAATCCGACCACCACCACTACAACCACCATAATAATCACGACCACCACCACTACAACCACCATAATAATCAAGACCACCACCACTACCACCACCATAATAATCACGACCACCACTACAACCACCATAATAATCACGACCACCACTACAACCACCATAATAATCACGACCACCATTGCTACCATCAACACCTCCATTTCCTCCTCCGCCGCCGCCGCGCGGTCACGCGTGCGCTTTGCGCGGACTTTCTATTTGAAGCAACGTCAATCACGCGCATATTCCTGGACTCTGGTTTATTGTCGTGTCAACTCGCCCCGTTCGCCTTGTGCTGGCCCAGAGCGAATTTGCGTTTGTCCTTCTGGAGCACGTTGATGGAAGTAAGGTAACTTGTACCATTTATCAAAGGGGCGCGTGCTCTATTTTGCTCGAACGTAGGTTTATCAAATAACGCGTCATTTCCTTCGTTACTTGCGCAATATTTAATCTTCTTTTAAAGTCGTATTATCTTCTCTGACCATTGTTCCTCTTGCCAGCTGCGGAGTGAAAGAAATCCAATCGCCGAGGGTGTTCGCGAAAACATTACTCCATTCTAGGTCGAAACAATCATGTCACGTACTGCGGAGGTCACGGTCGTCCATGAGGTTTAAGTTGTTTCAACATTTTGTGTTTCGCCTACCGTTTACACAACACTGTTTAGGAAACTATTCCATATTAGGAATATAGAAAGGGACCGTGCGATTCGCGATCTCTTTTATATTACACTCTCTCCGCTCGGAATGTGTGTGAACTAGTTCAACATTCAGCTAATAAATGGAAGTTTGATTCTTGTAATTGACAGTACACTTCTTTTTCCCATAGATGGTTAGAACAACTTGCTTCCCTACACAGTTATTGTTCAGTTGATGCAACTTTTAAACATTTCCAGATAATAAAACCTATTTTTTCTAGCAATCACGAGAAAGACGTAAGAAATTTTCACAGAATCAACAGATCATGTGTCATTTTTTTATATAATTCACGTTTTCTCTTAAACAACGGGAAGACCACGCGATAATTAGTATATTCAATACTTAATTTATATTCTTTATATCTTTCGAACAAATTAAATGCATGTATATTACACTCTCTCCAGTTGGAGTGTGTCTATGAACTAGTTCCACTTTTGTCAAGCAAATACAAAGTTTAATTCTTTTATTGAAACACATCGCTGCTTAAAGTTAAGAACAACTTGCTTCCCTAAACAGATTGTTCTAGATTACTTAAAGAGTAATTTTTTCGTAGGCAAACTAGTTTACAAATCAACTAGCAATGTAGTTGCGCAGTACAATTTGTAAAGCTACTCCTGGCAAGCTTCAGATGCAGAATCACTTCGTCTCTTTCCAAATAAACAAACACTTCCTACGTAGTCCCCATTCTTTGGCTAAACATCCTTTACGAACCGGGCTGTACATCCATCGCCCAGTCAGCGACTCCTCTCGCTGAATTTTGCGTGTACCTTGCCAAGCTTGCGCCATCGCCCATCCGGCCGAGGGAGGCTGACACAGTTCAAAACCTCGCGACGCGACTTCCACGAACTGTGCGCCTACGTGCTCCACCCCTGCCCCCACTCTCCGGCCTCCCCCCTCCCCGCGGTCCCCGGCTCGAGCCAGTGCAGGAGGCCGAGGCGTGGGTGCAAAGGAACGACGCGACAGCCCCTTTCTCGAAGCGGCCGCTTGCTCTTTGCCTTGACTCACTTCCCGACGCTTTGTCTTCGACGAGATATTTTCACCTTTGTTATTATTATTATTTTTAATTTTTTTTTAAATTGCTACAGTTTTAAGAATATATTATAAATGACAAGAAGCTGTAACAATTTATGTTGTTGGGTATTACCGTTGCTAGGTTTTTCAGTTTTTTGTATCGTTGTGCCATCTCATAATTTTAGTCTGATAAATTTGTGAAAAAGAACTCCACTAATAACTATATATTTTGTCATTTTCTTATAGATTATTATTAGAAAGTTACGTGGGTTGGTGGACCCAATCATGCAATTTTGCAATATACTGTGTCAATTCTTTATTACAAGATTACGAAGTATATGCTACTTAATCTTGAAAACATTTCTACGCACGTTTACAGAATTCTGTAGCTACGTGATGGCCCGAGGAGCCCCTCTTTACATATTGCATATTATCAATATTTATTTTATTTATTATTATTTTTCATGTATAATGTTCATATAACGTATAATTTCGCATAGTTAAAATGTGTCATTCGGGGTTAACAAATTTGAAACTCCGCCGGCCCGGTGGCAGAGATCGCTAAGGCCATAGTGTCGTAGTGATCTCGGACCGGAGGGGTCGCGGGTTTGAATTCCGCCTCGGGCATGGTTGTATTTGTTTGTCCTTTCACTCATTTTCATCATTTCGCTTCATCTTCACAGATACCCCAACGTTCACTCCAGTAGTGGTCACTAATGACCTAGATGTTGATGCGACCTTAAATTAAAAATAAATAAAATCTAAAACTCAAAATCCATCGAAGGCAGCACATTTTTAGGGCCTGCTAAATTACATCTGCTTCCCCTGCCCCTATTGAAGAACGCAGTTGTGAGAGTCATGATCGGGCGTCTCTCACACAGTTTCTTACCATTTACTTTGTAATCGCCGGAGGGTTTCGTGCGACCGGGTCGTGATAATCTCGCAGAATCATAACTCCTCCTGTGTCTCGAGCGATTTTACATCGCCCGCCCCTGACCCACAAACCGACGCGGACGGCGCCGCACCGGACGGCCGTCCTCGCCGTCGTCTTCGTCCTCGCCGCCCACATGAAAGCGGGGCGAGCGCCGCCTCGTCCTTGCGCAGGTGAAATATCGGCTATTATCCGCGCACGGTTTCTCGAGCCCGGATTCCGGCCGAGGTGGCTCAGGGCGTCAACTGATGCCACTGCAAGGCTCTGACCGGGAATCCTAGGTTCGAGTCCCGACCGTGGCAGGATTTTCGACTCTAGCTTTTCAGTGAGGTCGAATTCCTCTGACCGGAAGTCCTACGGTTCGAGTCCCGACCGTGGCAGGATTTTCGACTCTAGCTTTTCAGTGAGGTCGAATTCCTCTGACCGGGAAGTCCTATGGTTCGAGTCCCGACCGTGGCAGGATTTTCGACTCTAGCTTTTCAATGAGGTCGAATTCCTCTGACCGGGAAGTCCTACGGTTCGAGTCCCGACCGTGGCAGGATTTTCGACTCTAGCTTTTCAATGAGGTCGAATTCCTCTGACCGGGAATTCCTACGGTTCGAGTCCCGACCGTGGCAGGATTTTCGACTTTAGCTTTTCAGTGAGGTCGAATTCCTCTGACCGGGAAGTCCTATTGTTCGAGTCCCGACCGTGGCAGAATTTTCGACTCTAGCTTTTCATGAGTCGAATTCCCTCTGACCGGGAAGTCCTAGGTTCGAGTCCCGACCGTGGCAGGATTTTCGACTCTAGCTTTTCAGTGAGTCGAATTCCGAGAGAATTCTAGCAGGTGGCTGCTCTGATCGGTAGTTTTTCGTTGTTTCTCCGATCAAAACCACGCTAATGCCGAAGCAGTGTTGTAACAAATAGGTCACAAATAGCGCGCGATCTTTTCTCTTCCTTAACCTATCCCCATCCTTTACTTACATTCTTACACGCACTCCCCTAGCACAAATGACAGGAGCTTAAAGCGTGCTTCGAATGGGACATGCAGCGCAAATGGGAGATACCTGTTTAAGAAAAACACCGCAAGCCTTTCTGTAAGTCGGCATCGGATTTCATCATCCAGCGGGGAAGACTGCCACTTCCCGTGATAAAACGTACACTACATCTACGGGACTGAAGATCCCAGTTCAAGTGCCTGGAAGCACGAAATAATAAATCATAATTGAATGCTAATATCTCTAGATGCGAGAGGAGTGAGGGTTTGTTATTTCGACGACAGAACTATTGCATTAAATCTTTAGCTCAGTTTTGTTTAAAAATAGTTTCTTTGACACTATTAGTTACTAGTTATCCTACTTTGTCAGCAACACTCACTGCCATCTTTCGTTCCTAGATCAACCAAAATTGGAAAAGGAGACGGGTTAGGAGTTGCAGGGCTCATGTAAACTTGCCCTATCGCCCAGAATTCGTTATTCACTGTCTTCGTCACTGAAGGGGGTGGTTCATGACGTGTTAACTAGTGCACAAGCCAACCACCGCTGGAGTTCAGCTTCGATCCCCAGAGTGGAATTTGTGGTAGATGCCGCAGTTTTTCTTTCGCTGGACTCTCTCATTTTCCCTACCTCTCAACCCACAATTTCTTCATTATTCTCCCCATTATCTGTATCCTTTACTCAACAGTCATGGGGCTTTATGATCAAAGGAAAGTATCCTAATCCCAATATATACATAATAATGCCAATCATTTCGTTCCGATGTTGCATTTCCCGGTTGCAATAGTTTCATTGGAATAAATCAATGGTTTGAAGAAATCGTTGTTACTTCCTTATCAAAATAAAAAAAATATTTTTCGAAACCTTATTCTTAATACATTTTTTAACCCCACAAATGATTTTCATAAAATGACTGACGGAAACGTACCACTCCTTCGTACAAATTTATGTCCGTTTTTTTAAAAGGGGAATATCAGTTCCGTTTTTGGTTTTGTTTTTTCGGCCACGGAAAATTTCTTAATGAACTTTCTCTAATCTTATTTTTTAAAAAGAAGTACTTTGGATATTTCACCTCATTTGTTTGTTACGGCACAACGGGGACCAGGCATCGGATAGAAGCACTGCGCAGAAGAATGTCTTTTATTTTATTAAGGAATTGATTCCTCAGACTTTCCATTAATTATTTTTAATCCAAATTTTTCTTTATCTTATTTTTCTCAGAGAAGATAATAAGTGCACTATCTTAGCCCATTCTCATCATTTCTACTATTTTAACATTTGCCAAATCTTAGATATTACTGAACATGACTGGCTATTTTATCTTGCTTGGAGGAACTGCACACAACTGTTGTTAAAACGAGTGACTCGCTTACCGAGTCATTACATCTCTCAGAACATTTCACGAGAATGAGGCCGTGAATTGTTCTGCTCGTACGTGGTACTTCCGTCGTGAATTACTAAACTTAACATTACTCGCGCTCTTCGCTTAATGGAGTGCCACGGCGATAATGGCTTCATTTCAATAATTAATGTTGGCGTTTTTAATTTTCTGAAAATTAAAGTGGAACGTGTGAAATTTCATGTAACACTGAAAAGAAGTGTTTGTTTGCAACAAAAAATTAATGCTGCAAGCAACAATCTAATAATTAAAACGCGTGTGTATTGTGTGTTTTAGTACTTTACTTACTAAATAATTTTGTGTATATGAATGTGGGAAAGAAACTATGTAATATTTACAAAGTTTTCGAGTGTTTTCGTTGTAAGTAAAATTGAAAACATTAAAACGATGGCGATTATACGATAAATTATGATAACTTCACGTTTATAAACATTTTTAAAAACTGTTAAGCTCCCTGCATCTGCAGTAAATGTAATTGGTAACTTAGCGACCTTCGAGAAAATTAGCACAAGAAACCTGAACAGTTAACGTAAGGTCCTATGCAAGCGTGAGCAACCATAAATTAAAATTTATGGCTGCGAGATTAACGAGGTAGTGGAAGCGGTAACACCCAGATTTTGCATAGTCGTTTCTCTTGTCTGACCCATCTCCTGGAAAGTGTTCAAAGACAATCTTCAAAATCTCTACAAAATAGAAAAAAGTTATTACATGAAGTGAAACATCGAATAGTGTGATAAAATGTTAAGAAATATATTTATTTTGTTCTGGAAATTCTTACCTGCAATTATTGTTTTCAATATGCTGGAAACTGAATATTTAATTTTTGATGTATGGTATGGCATGTTCTACTTCTTTTAGACGTGTTTATAATGTCAGAATGTCACACGAATCATGTAAGCTCGAAAGCTGCCTTCCCACTGTAGGACAACAGATAGTTAGAACGTTTGTTATCGCAAAGTCTATCTGAAATTATTAGGTTCTCTGGCGATGCTTTTCACCTTGAGTTGCTTGACAGGATATGGTTTGCGTTTGGCTAAGGTAGTTTCGCTGTATAGGAAAGTTGCCCGCCGGGTCGAGCCTATAAACGTTTCTTCGATCTCGCTTTAAAAATCTCGCCATACGTATGCTAAGCTATGCCGTGGGCTCCGTTTTAATCTAGACAACAAACGTGTCTGTAAAGTGATCAATAATCGCAGTCGGCCGAATTGTTGGTTCTCTGATCCGTTTCACTGGTTCTATACTTCTCTTTTAAACTACCTAAGCGAAGAATTAAGTTTTTCTTCATGAATTTAATAAATGCCTTCCCACCTCATGATTTTTCAACTAACAAAGGATTTTGACAATGGGGGAGATCTATACTCAGTGTGAGATGGGAAGTTAAAAATCGGGAGACTCTTACAAGGTAAATTATAGTAATTTGTAGAATATATTAAGTTACAAGCAAAGCCGCATTGTTGAATCTTTATTCATAAAGAAGCATAAGGAACGTGGATGTATTATAAACAATCTACGAAAGCACCTGTATATAACTAAAACGTACAAAACCAACTCTATAATTACTGCAATCAAACTTCCTAGCTTTGTTGTAGATACATCCATTAGGACAGTCGCATATTTTTACCTCAACGATACCATGAAAACAGTTTCGTTATTCCCTCAACAATACTTAGCTTCTGCATTCCGGGATGCGACTTCGCATTTCTGATCTCCTGGAGTTTCCACATCTCTCACGTGGTTCATGGAAATGAAATATTTGATCTAAGAATAGCTCCACAATGGATCTTATCTTTTCCTATTAGATCTGGTCCGATTTATTCGTATCTACCTCCTGTTTCTGTCACAATTATCCCCTTTCTCGCCTTTCTTTTCTTCTTTTTGCTATTCCTAACCTCACTTTGAGCCGCGATTTTCTTTTCCGCACACATTTACCAACCTTCCAGAGCTCACCGCAGTTGTGTCCACACGAGTACGATATCTCATCCTCCTCTGCGCGATCTCTCTGACCTTGTTCGCGAGCCCTCGCCCCCCCTCCCAAGCAGCAAGCCTTATTTGCATGACATCGCCTTCGCTCATCCTCATTGCCACACCTGCAACACAACCACGTTGTCTGACGCTGTGTCCAGTGACGTGGTCTCTGAAGGCACGTATGGTATTTCCGCTAATCTGTATCTACCTCTTAAATCAAACTCGAGCATTCTTTCTCTTTGTACTTTAGTTAATTTTTGCATATACTTTTCTTCTTCGATAAGGCTAACGATTTTCAGATAATGCGTATCCCAGTATCGTGTGTCTTGCTCTCAGTCGTTGAAATTCATGGGAGGAGGAATGGATGTAACACTTTCTCCTTCTAAACTTGGATAGAAATAATGGTACATACACACAGATGCATAAGTGAAGCAACCGATTGCAAGTTAGATTTCAAGGTATGATTTACTAAATGATTCACTAAGTAATTCGAGTTTTGTTTGGTTCTCCACGTGTCTGACCATTATTCATTACAATCATTCAAATGTCGTGAAGTCATCAACAGACACCCCTCACTGTCAGCCTAGCAGCCTTCTTAGAGTGGAATGTAATGGCAAAGCACTACCGCCGACGTTTACTCAAGATGGCTCAAGCCCTGTTCTTATCCTTCATCCAGGCCCATCAACCTTCTATTGATAGACTGATTAATTAGTGTTTCCGGGCGCGTCTACAGCAAAGGTCATTAGTCTCATACGTGTAGTGCACGTTTTATCGCGGGAAGTGATATTTCCCCGCTGGTTGGTGAGAGCCAACTTAAGACGTCGGCTTGAGGAGTTTTCCTCAACAGGTATCTCCTATCAGCAGAGCACCGCTCCAACCGGGACAAACTCTAAGCTCCCGCTATATGTGATAGTGTGGTGTAGGTTAGGGGTAGGAGGCCGTTAGGAGACAAAGTTAGACTAACGAGCGCTACACTGCCACACATGCCGGGAGACCGATCTGGCCGAAGTTAGAGCTTGTCCCTGCTGGGGCGGTGCCCAATTTGTGGGAAATACCTGGTTGAGGGAAAACCCGCTAGCCGATGGTAGGGCGGCGCCGGATCCAGCGAGGGAAGATCACCGCCACCTCACGAGGGAAAAAACATGCACGTATCTTATGGGACTACTCACTTTAGCCGTTGTCGCGCCCGAAATCACTCACACAGGGAATCGGTAACAACCAATGGCTTTGCCATTTGAACCTCCATATCCCACGCTCTCCATCGGCTTCGCCATTTGAACCCGCAGTTTACAACGCTATTGACACAAATGAAAAATATAATTTATTTTTCTCAAAGCTTTCATTTCTCTTTAACGCCTGCTTTCCTATTAAAAAGAGAAAATTAAACATCACAAAAGGAATTAGAACATCGTGTAAAAATAAACGTACTCTCTACTTTATTTCTAAACGTCATGACGTATCTCAAGATTTCCTTATCTACTTTAAAAAATACAAAACATTGTTACGAAAAGTCATAAGGCAGGCTAAAATAATGAAAAACGATCAGGATATTTTGAACTCAAATAATAAAACAAAAGCAATGTGGAATATAATAAAAAATACTACCAAATCAACTAGAAAACCCGTAGAGAATGTTGTTTTAAAATATAACGATATAAATGTGAACGATCCGGCAACAGTGGCTAATCTCTTTAACCAATACTTTTCGAGAATTGCTGCCGATCTCACTAAGGGTCTTCAGGCACAAAATTCAAAATTCAAAAAACCCACTGCACACACACCCTCCACCAGCTCCCATCCCGCTTGGCGATTCGGGCGCCTCGGCGCGGCGGGCGCTCGTAAACGCTTCGTTCTGCTTTATGATTCCGCGGCGCGCAGGCGGGGGGGGGGACGCTGCGGAGCTGCTCCTAGCGGCCGCGGCGCGCGGAAGGTCATGCCTCGTCCGCAGAGACCCCCCATGCGCTGAGGACGCCGCGTTAACGCTGTGGAGGCACCGGCTGAGGTAGCTCAAGGCGTCAGTTGATGTCACTGCAGTGCCTCTGGCCGGGAGGTCATATAATTCGACTCCCGATGACGGTGGCAGGATTTTCCACTGTAGCTTGTCAGATAGGTCAAATTCAGCAGCTGTCTGGGTTGAATTCCAGCAATCGTCTCTGGTCGGTGGATTACCGAGGTTTCGCCGATAAACACCAGGCGAGTGCCGCAGTATGTTAACAAACGGGCCACGGACTTCCGCAAACTTTCCTTTCTCTTCCTTGTTCTAACGTCACGCCTTACTTACAGCACTCACATTCACATGCATTTCATGACCACACATCAGGGGACCAGCTGATGGAGGAGATCTGACGGCTGGTGGTTTTCCAGGCGTCAATCAATGTCACGCAGTGCCTTAGCGGGGTCCTATGGATTAAGTCCCAATGACGGTGGCAGCATTTTCGACGCAGGTATATCGAATCGGTCGCTATCTGGAGGAGAATTCTAGTGGACGGCTGCTCTGTAGTTTTCCCGGAGTTTCTCCGATCAAAACCAATCAAATGCAAGAGCAGTGCCCTAATAAACGGGCTAACACCGGATATTATCTTCCTATTTCTTATTGTATCCTACAGCTTATTTACACACAGACTTTCATGCACTACGAATGTACTTCCGTACATGCCGGGATACCGATCGGGGCTTAGAGTTTGACCCGGCTGGGGCGGTTCCTCGCTTGTGAAGAATACCTGGTCGAAGAACTGATTTGATTTAAAAAATTTTTGTTGTATTTCCTTCAAATCTTTTATACATGGTCGCATGGTACCTTAAGAGTGAATCGTATAATAATATTTTTGTAAGAAGAACCTTCCATTTACGTTTTCTAGAGTCTTATCTCGCCTTTGAATGCAGGCGATCATTTCAATAACATTCATACTACAGCCATTTTACGAGTTTTTCAGTAGTAGAGATCATGAGCTGCACTTGTACAAGATTGATATAAAACTTTATTGCTTTTTATCGAACATTATTACAGTGTAATTCGTTTCACGCAGACTTGACCCCTTCGTTCTTCGGTGCTGCAGCGTAATGCGAAGCGAACGTCGTGTGTGGGCACCAGACGTACGCCACTTTCTTACTGACCTCTCGCCTGCTATCGCACTCATAAATTTAGGATGTTGCTCTCTACCAACAGAAAGCCCGACTCATGCGAAAAGCGCGGGAAAAAAGAAACGATCGTGTACATAGCACAAACTTGTGGAAAAACAGAATCGAGAAGTTACAAACAGCAAGTAAGCTGTTTATCGTTTCTACCCTCTCTGACAACGATTCTTGTATCACTTTCAACAAGGAGAAATGAAAGTGAAACACGCATTTTCGTACATACGAGTAAGTAATACCTTTAACTAAAGGTGTGAATAATCAAATATAATCGTGATTCTTAAGTGGAATTTTTATTCATTTAAATCTCAAGTTTCTAGACTTTTAATTGATTTTGTTATAGTCCTAATGACAGTACAGAATCCTCGTAGTTAATTTGCCTTGAACTAGTAATAATAAAATTAATATTTTCTACAAACTTACTATAACTTACTATTTACTTCGTGAAATTCGATGCACTCGCAGCACTTGTGTTAAAACTTAAGGTATTGGCATTCCTTTGAACTAAAATCCCGGATGTGAACTTGATGACAGTTACCTCCTCCAACAGATGTCGATTCTCCAAAGAACCGGAACACAACGGCGAAAACCGGCTCCATTGCAATCGTTTGAACGAACCGAAACCGGACCGCACGATCACGTCGCCACCATCGCCATCGCCACCGCAACGGCCGCCGGTACCGCCACGCCATCGCCACCGCAACGGCCGCCGGTACCGCCACCGCCACCGCCACCGCCACCGCCACCGCCACCGCCACCGCCACCGCCACCGCCACCGCCACCGCCACGCCACCGCCACGCCACCGCCACCGCCACCGCCACCGCCACCGCCACCGCCACCGCCACCGCCACCGCCACCGCCACCGCCACCGCCACCGCCACCGCCACCGCCACCGCCACCGCCACCGCCACCGCTACCTCCACCCCCCACCACCGCCATCGCTACCCCCACCGACACCGCCACCGCCAGCACCGTCACCACCGCCACCGCCACCGCCACCGCCACCGCCACCGCCACCGCCACCGCCACCGCCACCGCCACGCCACCGCCACCGCCACCGCCACCGCCACCGCCACGCACGCCACCGCCACCGCCACCGCCACGCCACCGCCACCGCCACCGCCACGCCACCACCGCCACCGCCACCGCCACGCCACCGCCACCGCCACGCCACCGCCACCGCCACCGCCACGCGCCACCGCCACCGCCACGCCACCGCCACCGCCACGCCACCACTCACATGCCACTTGCCCCCTGCCACGCCCGCCTGCCAGCGCGACGCCACTGCCACCCGCCGCCGCATCGCAGCACCCCCACTGCTACCGCCACCGCCGCCGCCTACACTCCACCGCCACTCGCCACCGACCGCCGACCGGAGCCGCCACCGCCACCGCCACCCACCGCCACCGCCACCGCCACTCGCCACCGCCACCGTCACCGCCACCAGCCACCGCCACCGCCACCGCCACCGCCACCGCACTTCCCACCTGACGCTACCGCCTACCGCACCGCCACCGCACTTCACTTACCGTCCACCGCCACTGCCACCGCCACTGCCACCGCCACTCGCCACCGCCACCGCCAGCCACCGCCACCGCTACCCCTGCCACCGCCACCGCCACCGCCACCGCCACCGCCACCGCCACCGCCACCGCCACCGCCACCGCCACCGCCACCGCCACGCCACCGCCACGCCACCGCCACCGCCACCGCCACCGCCACCGCCACCGCCACCGCCACCGCCACCGCCCCGCCACCGCCACCGCCACCGCCACCGCACCGCCACCGCCACCGCCGCCCGCCACGCCACGCCACCGCCGCCACCCCCGCCACCGCCGCCCGCCGCCGCCGCCGCCGCCACCGCCACCGCCACCGCCACCGCCACCGCCCCCCGCACCGCCTCCGCCGCCGCCGCCGCCACGGCGATTCTGCTACCGACATCTCCGGACCCGCTAACATATCGTCGCCACCGACACAACCAACTCCGCCACCGCACTCTGGAACCGCCACCGCCGTCACCTCCACCGACGCCACCGCGGCCATCGCCGCCGCCACCACCACCACCACCACCACCACCATCGCCGCCTGCAGCAGCGGCGCGTGCTTTTTCGCCCGTTTTCTCGCGTTAGGAAGTCGCGCCGAGACGTGCGCGCCGTGTTAGCGTGGACGTGGACGGCGGCAGAAGCAGGAGCGTTGACCTCCCGAGAGGCGGTGGCGTGCGTTGCCTCGCCCGCCGATGACCTCCCCTCCCCTCCCCTCCCCTCCCCGCCCCTCCTCACGCCCGCCCTGTCGCTCTTGATTCCTTCCGCGTGCTCCAGCTCCTCGTTCCGCCAGCGGTGGCTCAGTGCATCAACTAATGTCACTGCAGCACACCTGACCGGGTGGTCCTAGGTTCGAGTTCCGACGGTGGAAGGATTTTAGACAATAGCTTTCCAGATAGGTCGAATTCAGTCGCTGTCTGGAGGTGAATTCTAGCGGCCGCCTGTTCTCTTATATTGGTTGTTAACACGAAAGGAAATATTGATAGTTAATTTAAAAAGGACGCATTGTGAAATTGAATTTTTATGAGGATCGTGTTCGTTTTTGTCAGAGGAACAAAAGTACCTCGAAATCCTGAGAAAATCGAAGTCATTATTTCTCTTGTTAGTGTGGAATGGAGCTTAGGTTTCTCGCACTCATTGTGATTTTAACGAAGCTTGAATGTGAGTTTAGTCGTGAGAATTTGAAATATTCCATTGATCAAAATCATACTAAATTGTAAATAATATTATTTTTGTTACTACAATCCCCAGAGGTGAAACACGGGGCCATCATATGTTGTATGTTTTCTTCATAAATTGTTACAATGTTGTACATAAAAATCTATAATTTTGGAAATGAACGTTTTTAAAATCCATAGAAATTCAAAACATTTCTTGATAAAACCTAATTATATTTTTTAAATCCTCAGTATGTTCTAAGAAATAGAAAAGTTCCTTTAATGATGCATCCTTATACTGGCTGATATATTTTGGCCTCTCATTTACGACTGAGTTATTTCATATTATTAGGGTCAATTCTAAGTTGTCGTATTATCACATTTACGTCTCTTTCCCTATCCTATTTCTTGGTCGTTTTCTTGCGTCCTTTGTTAAAGCCTTCCTATGGAGATAATTATAAACCACGAAACAGGAATACTATTACAGTCAAAAACATGAGGAAGGTAATTAATCCACTTCTCAGCAACGGAAACATACACACAGAACTGAACACTTTCATCACAATAGCATGAATTTGTCGTGCGTACGAACTTGTCTATCTGCCGAAACCGTTGAGCCGTTGCCTTCCTGCGGATTTGCATCGGAGCTCCGAAGTAACAGGAGACCTCCATCAGGGCGGAAATACAGTCACTCCACATCTCATCAAGCCTCCGCTCGCGGAAGCACGCTCCATTGCGCCTCCGAAATATCACCGCGGAGGGCACAACGGTAACAATCAGCGTGAAACAGCGTCTGTGGGCGTCGACTCACGGACCATTAATTCGGCATCGAATTAGAAAAGGTTTCGCCGAGCGAAAAAAGGAACAAAGCCCTTAACGAGGAGGGCGAGCAGTGGTTAAACTGCACGATTTACTGAGCACCGGTCCCTCATTACCCGCGGACAAGAGGGCTAAGCCAGCTCTTGGGGAATCGCCCGTTAGATGGTTTAATCCCGATATCTAATAAGTCTGAAGTCGCCGCTCTGGTTGCTTCGCGGTTGCGCGACACTCGAAATGCAAGGAGTGTTCCGGAAATGATGACGCCGTCAGCTGGGAGATGTTTAATGACGAGCCATATCGTAATGTTCGCTGGGGATGTTTAATGACGAGCCATATCGTAATGTTCGCTAAATACTAAGCAGGAGCAGATGGAGTACGTAATTGCTGTAAAAATAATTGCGCGATCATTTTGCTTTTAAAAAGCAATATGGGGACGAGAAAGAAAACATGAGTGGCGCTGATGAAACACTATTTACTAGCATGCGTCTCGACTTGCAGAAAAGTTGTTTATTGTTATACGATTTCTATTTTCATAGATGTTTTTAGTTACTTTAATCAAGAGAATATAACTAAATTCTTTAAAAAAGAACAAGTTTTCACTCGTCAACTTTGAAACATCCTCTGGGCTATGCATCCTTAAAAATTGACGAGGAGGTTTCCCCAACTCATGGTCCATATCTCCGCTTGAAGAATAGTGTCTCCGTCTCAACTGAAAGAAAGGTGGTAGTGTTTGGGCCAACGCTGCGCTTTCCACGAATGCTGCAGGCTCGAAAGGACAGGAAAATGCATCCGCCGCACACGTCTCCCTTGTCGCTCTAAATCCTTACGTGGATGAGGGAGGCAATGAGCTTTCACATTTGCGCTTTGAGAAGCAATAGTTCTTCGCCCAGGGTGAAGTGAGAGGTAACTTTGCAACGCCTCCTAAGATAAGCCCAGTCCTTCGTTGTTTTTTCAAAGTTGTTGAGCTATAGATAGGGCAACGGTAATTTTGAATGAACATGAAGCCTTACAGAAATCCAAAAGATATGTCATCAACAGAAATGAAAATATGAGTAAAAGTAATAATAATAATAATAATAATAATAATAATAATAATAATAATAATAATAATAATAATAATAATAACAGTAATAATAAAGGAGTCTGAAATCCATGAAGTTTACTAGACGTACATGATAGGCAATCTAAAATTCAATGAAATAGTGGAGGCGTATTTATTGTTAGTTATATGTGCATTTAATTTGTTTTATCCTGAAATTTTATGCCATGATGCCTGCTTCTTGGACCGGTATCAAGACCTCATCGTGCCGCCACTCAATTTCGCAAGTACACTATTCTTTGTTTCGGCTGTCAGGTGGTCAGTTCGTTCTCGCCTCTCAGTTCCCGGTTCCGAGCATTCGTTCACACGCGTCCGTCGGATTCCCCCCTTCCGACTGTCCGACCCAGCGACACGTCTGGCGTGGAGACGCGCTATCTGGGTTTGTCGTACAAGTACAATAACCGTATGCCGAGGCACGCCCAGGCATATATCCTCCCCGTTGGCGCTACCTTCGCCCGGACGCGGCTAATATATTCCTCGCTCATTTCTCACCCGTCGTCCCTCCGTCCAGCCCCTTCCCTTCCCAGGGGGCGTGGCCCTGCGGGAGTTCTCGACTGCCCACGCGCGGGAGTAAATTTAAACGCACGAAGAGCGATAGCTGAGGCACTCCAGTGCTACACTTTGCCACTATTGAAACAAACGATCTTCCCGTGGGGGCGTAGCGATAGCATCTCCGATTTGGGGAATGCTAACCTCGCAGGTGATTTCGGTCTCCGAGGGATCCCATAGCTCTACATTCCGTGTTGCGCAACGTCTTCTAAGAGTTTGTGGCTTTTTTTCTTGCCTTGTGTGTGTGTGTGTGTGTGTGTGTGCGTGCGTGCGTGCGTGCGTGCGTGTGTGTGTGTGTGTGGTGGGTGTGTGTGTGTGTGTGTGTGTGTGTTCGGACGCGTGCGATGTCGGGAGGAGTGCCATAGTACAGCGTTCTTCGTTCCCGCCGGGCATTCTTTTGGTCGGAGAGGGGCGCGGTTCGGAGAGGTGACCCCAGCACGTGTTGTTCTGTTGTTTTCCTTTGCCATATGGCGTAGGGGTTGAATTTATGGAGCAGTTGGGACAATGCAGATGGGCTGAAAGACATTAAATGTTCGTGTCGATGCTTTAGAAAAGGAATGTCTTGTACACATTCGGACATACCACACATTCCTTTTCGTTGTTAAGAAGCGTAGAACATCGACCAATGGTTTTTGACACCAGAGGAGTCATGCACGTACGTACTTCGTAAATATATAAGAACTCCAACAAAAGTAAACAAGGTGAACTCTAGTAAAGTGAACTATAAATCGTTCCAGGAATCGGTAGAGTAAGCAAATGGAATTTCTGGAAAAATATAATATTTTTTTTGTAATGTTCAATTTTTTCAAATTTTAATTTGACTTAATTTGTTCGGATACTAACGATAAAAACGGATTTTTTAAAAATACCATTTCCAACATTCATCTATCGAACCCAAGTTCTGCAAAGTTCTTACATTGTCAACAGAAGTTCAGGCCTTACTGTACATGTCCTACTGTACGCAAATAACTCCCTGAGTCTATCACCGGCGCTTCATACTCCGATTTCCCGCAATGTGATGTTATAATGAGGAACTCGTCACGACGAACCTCCAAAATTTCCCAAACCATTTTCTTCGGGTCTTCGCCAGATAGTACAAAACGGGAAACGATTTAGGTGATATTAATCCTACACATCAACATTTTTACTCATGGTTTGCACTGGAATCCTATCAAACCCGCGATCCCCCTACGTCTGTTGCGCTGGAGCCAAAAGGATGCACTGATATGTAAATTGTCTGTGGTTTCTGGACATGAGGCGAATGCCGGAGCAGTACCTTAATGAACGGGCCACGGACTTCGCGCTATCTTTCCTTTCATTTCTTCATCCCAACCTCTCCCCCTTACACGAACTTACAGCACCACACATGTCGAGAGCATAGAGTTTGCCCCGACTGGGGCGGTGCCCATCTGGAGGGATGTATAGTACCTGGAAGTGGAAATCCCCCGCTATACAATACGATTGCCGGCGCCAGATCTCACCATCCAGAGGGGAGGAAATAACTGTTACCTCTCAGAGAAACATTCACTACACTAACGGCGCTAATGGCCATAACAGTTGGAATGCCCAGAAACATCAATCAATAATTCAAATAATAATTACTTAAAATATAAGTAACATCATCCAATAAATTAATCGTAAGATATTGTCAATATGCTCGCCATCGCCGTTATTCCTAGAATTTCATTTTTGCTTTTACGGCAGCAATGATTCACGTATCCAACCGTTGAACACAATGCAACGACTTCACGACTGTGTCGGCAACGCGATCGCAAGTCCAAGAGGCCGTGGCGTCGCAGCCGGACGAAAGGTGTGCGGCGGCGACGCGGTGTCTCCGCGCGTGCAGCGCGGAAGGGGGAGGGTGCAGTAAGCGACCGGTCGCTCAATCCGATCCTTACCGGGGCGGTGACGCTCTTCGACTGCGGCGGCGGCGGCGGCGTCGCTTCCTACTGGGACGCAACCGGTCCGAGGACGCGGCCTTTCGTTTTTGCCGCCCGCGGGCGTTGACGCCGCCGCCGCCACCGCTGCCCCGACGCCGAAGGACGCCACCTGGCCGCCTGCGTCGCCGATGCCGACGCCGACGCCTCCCCCTCCACCTCCGCCTGTGTCACCGCCCCAGCCACAGCCGCCGCTTCTGCATTCGCCTTCGTCTCCGCCTCTGCCTTCGCCACCGCCTCCGCCACTGCCACTGTCACTGTCACTGCCACCGCTCTTCCACCTCCTCCTCCGCATCCACCTCCACCTCCACCTCTGTCTCTGCCTCCGCCACCGAAGGACACCACCTGGCCCGCCTGAGTCGCCGCGGTGGCGGCAACGATGGCTTTTTGTTTCTTCGTAGCCGTGCCCCGGTGTTGCCCTGGCTTCGGCGGAATTTTCACGCGGGATCCGGTCTCGAGATTCTGGGGAGAGCGAAATGAATAAATGGTTCGGGGATGTGGTTCGTTGTTGTGAGCTTCCTGTTGTCAGGTTTTACGTTTTCTTGCTGTGTATGTTGTGTTTTTATTCATTCTTTTCTTCATCCCCATTTTTTCTCTTTTTCGTCATATGCCCATTTTTTGGCTTTACTCATTGCTTATTTTGATTAAATTGAGTAAATATTTTGGGCATACGATTCCCCGATTTGGTCTTTCTGTTCAATCACGGTCTTTGATCTCTTTGTTCTGTTGATTTATGTGCAGTTCTCTTTGCTTCGTTATTTCCTTGATCGCTTTTACTTGTAACGTGTATTATTTTTCCCTATTGAAATGGATAAATATTTTCCATGTGTGATTTATTGAATTAGTCTTCTTGTTCTGCTAACATTTTTCATCATTTTCTTCCTATTGTTGTCTTCTCAAATTTATTACTTCTTTAATTCCATTTTGAATATGACCCTTCAACGACCTTGTACGAAATCAAGGCGCAAAAGGATGCAAAATACTGTAGTTTGCTGGTTGATTTTGAAATTTTTGCGACTTTCGGCAATAATGAAAAGATGTCCTTAATTCAAAACTTATTTCTTACATCATCTTATATCGCTCTCGTTTGAAATGGTAAGGGTCCAGCTGTGAGGAGGATTCTAAAAATGTATTCTCCACGAGAGGGCGTATTCTTAACTTTAAAACCACTGGTACTTGACGTCTGTGTCAGATGTTGTAGGAAGGGCGTATCCTCGTCCTACAAAGAAAGTAAAATAAAACTCTGAAATTAAGATGGAAAAGCTTTTCACCCGTCTGGGACGGCTTGTTAGGTTAAAAAACGACGACTTATAACGAGCTTCAAAATTCCTTACACTAGGCGATAAGAATGTAATGAGTCTCCTTTACGGGTGGAGACGTGGTCTACAAATTGGAAAGTCATGTACTGCGACTTCCTGAATTCGATACCACATGAACTGCTGGATACAAGAACCGTTACCACATTATTGTACTCGTGTAAGCGGGACGTGATTATGATGTTCACTCAAAAAAACTTCGAACGTGTGTAAATATTTATCCGACGTTCAGAGCACCTATCAATAATGAAGAACCCTTATTAATTGAACTTCATTAACATGAATCCCAATTTCTCGGGGACTTATGGTCTTCAGAAGTTCCCTCACAGGAAGGATTATTTAGATGAACTTTTCAATCCTAAAGTCGATAAATTTTAACGAATTGAAAACAAATTGTTTAGGCAAAGTGGCATATTTTTCTATCTCATCCTCAAACATTGAATGACGCTCCCGATTGATTGGAATGGTTCGGAATATTGTCAAAAGAACTTAGATATTTTCATACGTAAATCATAACAGTTTTCAAGTAAAGAAATAATTGGCGTGGTTGTAGCAGCAATATCGTCGCAAAAACAGGGAATGCAGTAATCTATGTACTTAAAAAGGCTATCAAACGTTGCGAGTTCGCTATGGTTCTCTATTAATCTTTTTTTGGTATCTACAAATATTCCTTCAAAACTACACGTACTGATATTTCACGATTCTGCAATGATTCTCCAAACTTCTTTTTATTGTAACAAATCAAATACGAAAGTGCCCAAGCCTAGCAATAGCATTAAAAACTTCAAATTATGAAGCAGACTAAATGTGTTGTTGCAACGATTCAAATTCTTGATTGGCCGGCCCAATGCCTTCTTTTTCTGACACACATCATTGATTTACAATAAGTTAATAACCTATAAAAGTGTATTGTTCGATACAGTAGTAAATTAATCCATGAGCACAATTAGTGCTTAAGATCCCACTGAATAAGGACGTCCAGTGAGGATTTTTGACGTAAGTTCGTGCATAGCTGGGTCAAGTTCAACCACTGTCTTAAGGAGAATTCTAGCGGCGGGTTCAGTGATCGGTAGCTTCTCGAGATTTCTTAGATCAATATCATGCCGGAGAAGTACAATAGAGACACGTACCGCGCGCGATCTTTCTTTTTTTCTTTCTTTATCCTTGCTCTGCCCTTTTACCAAAACACACACACACACACACACACACACACACACACTAGACGGTGGGCGACCAGTTGAGGGCTTAGAGCTTGTCCCAGGTGGGGTAGTTTCCCGGTGGTGGAGGTACCTGGTGGGAGAAAACCGGCAATGAGAAGTGAATATAGGATGGCACTTCATTTCAAGTTTTAGCGGGGAAGGAACACGCCACACCAACCAGGATTCAACATGCACTACGTTGATGGGACTAATGACCTACGTAGTTTACGCGCTCAGTCTCTTACCTCATTACTTATTCAGGTCAGGGCCCTTTACGATACTAATCCAGCCCTGCTTTGGCACATTGTAGGGGATCTCCGTCTGAACAGGTTGAGACCAATCGTGCTCCGCTCCTCTCTGACATTTGAGCGAAAGGGCGCGAGATGCAGGCGCGGCTGCTTTTGAATAATACCCCCAGCGGAGGAGAGTAGGGTGTGGTGGGGTGTGGCGGTGCGGGGCGGGGCGGAGGAGCAACGGAGCGCCATTGTTTACTCGAACCGCCACGGCACACGCGTTGCGTAAGCGGTTACGCAAAACGCTAACTATAGCGGCGAGTCTCTGCCGTGCGCTGCCGGCGGCCGAGTAGGCGCCGAATTGGGGCCGAAAGGGGCCGTTTGGAAGACGAGACACAGCGCAGATGGCCTCGGAGTCGCTTTCGGCTGTGAGCTGGTCCGGGAGCGTTGATGGCAGGTTCGCACTCGCGGGATGCTGAAGGTAACAGCGGTTGTAGATCTCGGCTCCCGACGAAGGAGCTAATGTAATGTTAGCGTAGGTTTCGGAACGAACAAGAATAAGACATTGGACAACCTAAGACGTCTTTCATAAAATGTCGTGTTATACTATTTTGTTGGTTAGAAACAGCCGGTAAACTTAGGCACCTCTCAAAAATGTTGTTTTACAGTATTTTCTGTTAGATGTTAACGTTCTTTATTAGCAAAGGGTGTTTCTTTTGGTATTACTCATTAGGCGTAAAATGTTCCTAAACTGACCCAAATTTCTGTGAGAAAGTAATATTTTACAACAGAAAAACCTTCGTAACTAGGGTGGCATTGGTCAGGTTGAACGACTTTTCTTGGGGGGGGGGGGATTGAAACTTCTCTTGTCTTTCAATTTCTCCGTATTGAAAGTAGCGTTTTTCAGTACTTGGTTTATGTATTATCTTCAGTGTCTTCGTTAAATTAAAGCGTACAAGTACTAGTGTGATTTTGTCATGTTTTGCACTTTGTAGGTCTCAGATCTCTGAATCTAGCACCGCGTACCTGTCGTATTAAAACATTTTATTACAAATTTGACAACATCGCCGCTTGTAGCCAAGAATCTGACAAAAATGTATTTTTTTTTTCGGTTCGCCGAGAGGAAAAAATACGTCTCGCCCTGGAAATGTGAGTTTGCGCGACCCCGCCTCGGACTGGGCCGATTCCGCACGTTGTACGTCACTTAGAGACGACGCATCTTGCGAGGCGCGCCCGCCCTCGCAGCCTCTGCCTCAGAGCGCCCGGCGCCTTCCTGTCAGGTCCTCTCTCCGCAATATGAGGCTTCTTCTCCCCCCCCCGCCCCCGCCCCAGCCCGCCTCCGCCCCGCCACCACCCCCGCCACCGTCCCCGCCTCCGCTCCCGCCACCGCCCCCCCGCACCGCCACCGCCCCGCCACCGCACCCGCCCCCCGCCACCGCGCCACCGCCCCGCCACCGCCCCGCCACCGCCCCGCCACCGCCCCGCCACCGCCCCGCCACCGCCCCGCCCCGCCCCGCCCCGCCCCGCCCCGCCCCGCCACCGCCTCAGCTCCGCCACCGCCCGCCACCGCCTCCGCTCCGCCACCGCCTCCGCCACCTGCCTCCCGCCCGCCCCCGCCTCCGCCCCGCCTCTGCCCCTGCCCCGCCCCGCCTCCGCCCCGCCTCGCCCCGCCTCCGCCCCGCCTCCGCGCCCGCCTCCGCCCCGCCTCCGCCCCGCCTCCGCCCCGCCACCGCCTCCGCCACCGCCTCCGCCCCGCCTCCGCCCCGCCTTCGCCTCCAACCTCACCCTCGCCTCGCTCCTTCCTCGCCCCTCCACCACAAACCTCGTTCACACCCCGCCCCGCCTCCCCACCCCGTATCCCCGACTCGCTCCCTGCCACGCCCTCGCCTCGGCCTCACTTCGCCATCCCCGCTTCCGCTACGTTCCGGTTTGACGCCGCTTAGCTTAACGTTGCCCCTCCTTCCATTGCCTCATCTCCGATTTGCACTACTTCGCTCACACGAGTATCCACCGTCGCCCCCTGTCCCCGCAGACCCCCCTCGACAAAATCACCGTTCCATCACTCAGCATCCCCTCCGCCAACTCCCCGCCCCGCCCCTTTCTCCCAACTATCTGCCTCGGCAACTTCTCCGCGCAGTCTCTTCTTCTCCGCCACGCTCATGTCGCGCCCTCTAACCCCCTCGTGTCACGCCTTCCCTCCGTTCTCCCCGTCCCCGCCACATACGGTACCGCCCAGGCCGGCACCGGCCGGCACTCCCCCCGTACTACACCCCCGTCTCCCCCGCCTGCCCGCCCCCCCCCCCTTCCCCCCCCCTTCCCCCCCCCCCGCCCTCCCCTCCCCCCCCGCCCAACCCCGCGCGCGCCGCCCGTCAGCTGCCAGGCGCTTCCTTCCGATCGTCGCCCTTCGCGCGGGGCGGGGGCGGGGCACGCCCACGGGACGCCCGGGCGGATAGACGGCGGCGCCGGCGCCCGGCCCCGCGAAAGGGGCGCCTCGCTTCTCAGAACGCCGCAGACGCCCGACTGCCGAGCGAGGCCTCCAGGCGGGCCGGAATCACTTTTCAGACCGGCTTGAGGGGCGGAATACTCTTCGAAGTTGCGAGATATATCGTTTTCTTTACGTTCAGTCATATATTGAAGGTTTTTTAGCTGTCATAAGAAGTTGTTTGGCTTTACGTTTGAAAAGTTGTGAAGGTTACTAGTAGTTGTAGTTTCAAAAGTATCATAAAGTAATTCTTCCCCTACACACACCCAAATGAATGATTATCAACCTTGTTTGGACGAGTGATGCTCACAGTTGATGTGAGTGAACGGTGCGGTGAACAAATCTATTTTATCTAAAAGGAACGTTCAAGCTTGCGTATTTCTCTAAACTGCTTCGGTACCTCATAAAATATATGGATGATTTTATTTGGAGGCGTTATAACAACCTTAATCCCTTTGTATATCTGAATCAATAAAATGAGTTTGTGAAGCTTCTAAATTTGTGGCGTTTACACAGTCTGGTAGTAATCTTGTTAATTTCTTAGTCATATTTTCCTGCTTCATCCACACGCATTTAAAATTTCCAGTATTTGCCTGCACAAAGTAGATTGCTGCAAAAAGAGATATTAGCAGTCGCGCTCAGCAAACAAAGTAGTCAAACAGTGCTCTCTTCGTTCGCATTTAGCAAGGCATAGCAAGAAGTCTGTGAAAGGCGACATGACAACTCCTGCCTTCTGCAGATCACTTCAGCGTTGTGGTTTCACCGTAATGCACACGTTTCAGTCTTGCGCTTTGGTTGTGCTACCCCTTTCACTCGTTCACATGAAATTTCTGTTTTGCGGCAGCGTTTTTCAGTTATATCACGACTTTGGCGGATTGCAGTTTTCTTTCTTTGCTCTGCGCGTGTTGGTCGATACATTCCTTCTAATAGTCCTTTAAACACTCGTTTCTTCGAATTTTTTGTATGGCTGTCATTCTCGTTTATCCAGTGATTTTCGCCAACATTCGAGATGCCACGACTGCGACACCCTTTGCCTGAACCGTCAATCGCACCAAACAAGAAGTTGCCACCTCATGGTCGTTAAACTTACAGGACAATCACCTCTGCATGCATTCAACATCCGTCTGTGAATCTCAAGGATGAGACTGGAGGAACGAAAATTTCTAAACGAACAAACAAGTACCTCTGTACAGTAGAGCTTCAAAAACTTGAACTTCCGTGATCAGAATTCTTTGATAACTCACACGGAGGCGACCCATTGTATAATGAGTCTGCTAGCTTTCCACCTTTGAACACGGAAGGTCTTTTCTAAAATCCAAATAATCGTTGCAAATGAAACTAATTATGTGGAAAATGAGCATGCTCATAACTCCCTTGCAAATGATAAAAACATTAAGACTACTATCTATTAAGAAACTGTAAAGTTTCTAGGTCAAACGTGTAAGAAATCATCGAAAAATCCGAAAATAATTTGTATTACTGATCTAAATATAGTCTGCGTTGATTTTTAATCTGCGTCAGGGTGTGGGGTTCGAGTCCTGCGCAGGGCATGCTCACTTTCACCGTGGGTCTCTGTCGCGATACCCAGTGGAATGCTAACACTTTTCCTGTATGAAAATCATGATTCGTAATTACCACACATGTCGCGAGTTAAGAGCTTGTCCCGGCTGGGACGTTGCTCCGATGAGGGAGATATCTGGAGGAGAGAAACCCCTCAACCCGACGTTGATGTCGGCGCCGGACCTCATTTTCCAGCTGAGAACACCGCTACCTTTCGGGATATGACATGCACTACAATTACGGGACGATTGACCGTTGTATGGAACGCAACCAGAATTAGTGCTCACATACAAATTATCCATAAGTTTAAATTACGCGAGTAACCCGATCATGAGCTCCAAAGCACTTGATTGCCAACATCGGATGTGACACTACACGGGAGTGTCACACAACAAGAAGCGACATGATGTAAAAAACCAAGTCACACCTGATACTAGTTGTGAAAATCAGTCTAAAATGTCCTTTAGTCAGTGAAAGATCACCCACTCGTGTGCGTGACAAGTGTTTCCTCCCGGAGCCTTCACGCAGACACGTCCGGAGGAGTCCCACAAGGTCTGCGACGCAGTTCAAATCGCGGAGGTGCGCGGGCGGGCTGAACTGGCGGACGTGTGCCTCGCCTCGCCCTCCGCGCCGCGTCCTTATACGAGCACGCGCGAGCGCCCACGTCGCACACACTGGTCTCTTTTAACGAGTGCAAAATGCGCGCTGAGCAAACGAAGGAAAGGGTAAAAATCAAAACACTCAGAAAACGAAATGAAAACAGAAAATTTATATTCATCTCAATAAATCAATTATTACAATATTGCGTGTCATGAGATAGTCCGTATTCTGCTCAAACACCTTGTTTCTTTCTCTTGAAACACAATATACATTGTAAATAGCGACATATTATGCAAGATAAAGGATATTGTTGTGACCAATTTCTAAACTCACCAAACGCCTACCAAGGACTATGTATAGTCGCAAATTTGAGTTAGGATTAAAATGGTCTTATGGAAAGCAGTATGTCATAGTAGTTTAAAAATAGTTATCCATGCAGAAAGGCAGTTTTTTTTCACAAAAAATCCTGCATGTTACCGTTCACAATGAGAGAGCAAGAAAGAGATTATATTTCTTTGAATCGCATATTTATTTTGCATTGGATGGATCACCGGAGTCTAAACTTTGGCGAATTGTTTTTTTCTTGAGCAACCTGAGTAATTCAATGATTACTCTGGTTGCTCAGTGTATTCCGGTTGCAAATTAAATAGCGGGAGAATCTCAAAAAAATCGCCATGCCGAATGTCGTTTTGGCCCACTGGGCACACTTCGCATAATTCCGTGGGTTGCTGCCGCCGATGCCAGGTGTCCCGTCGCACAAGTGCCGTCGTGTGTGTGTGTGTGTGTGTGTGTGTGTGTGTGTGTGTGTGAGAGAGAGAGAGAGAGAGAGAGAGAGAGAGGAGAGAGGGAGATCGGGTTGGGCACGTAGTGGGGCGAGGCACGGTCAGTTGTCCGCTTCGGCGCGCCCAAGCTCCGTCTTACGATGAATTTGACAGTGAAAAAAATCTTTAACACGACTCGCTTGCTGAAGTTTGCTTTCCAAATGGTAAAAGGGGCGTTGACGTCCGACCCAGGTGAAACGTAGGACGATCGAGTGGTCGTTTTGTGGCGATGGAGAGGAAAGTAATGGGCTGCGGTAATATGAAAACACAAAGTACAGGTACGTTTATTATCGATTGTTTTGAAGTTTTGAATGTGAAGCTTTTGTTTATTGAACTGTGGGAGCCTTCTCGAATTTCATCTCCCGTGTGGGGTTGAGCCTTCTTGCTTGGCTGTTTAATTAAGGGTTCAATGAGAGGAAGTCCTCAAACGCCGCCTTCTCCAGTGTCCGTAGAGCTGTCATTTATTAATCCACCACACGAATATCTTTTTTGGGTTGCTCTTCGGCTGGGTGAAGTTGATTTCTCTATTCGACATATTCGTATAAGTTCGTTAATTCATTATTTTCATTGTCGGAGTCTCGTGAAATCAATGGTACTCTTTTTTACAGAGTTACTTTTCTTGACATCAGTACAGTCGTTTATACGAGGATAAAATGGAGGAACTATTAAAACTTTGGGGAAGGAATTTAACCCGAAAATACAAAAAGAAAACTACAACAAATTCGCCATACAAATGACTAACAAAGAACACTAAAATTCACCTTTCGTGTTTGTGAGACGAATTCTACTCGCAAACAAGAGCATTCCAGGGTCGTGAGACGTCTCACCCTGTTCCTTTGTTTCTTGGCTGGACAGTCACCCCGTCCTCTACCTCTGTCTGAGACACAGGTTCCTTTATACATTTTATATAACTTTTGTTGTTGAACTCGGATGGAGCAGAGAAATTAACATGTAGCGATCGTCGAATCAATTTACGAATATCTGAGAACTGATTGACAGGTATGAGAACTTTCACTACTCGCACATATTCACCCTGTTTGGTTCCTTTTCAAGCTTTCTCTACCTTCATTTTGTATCGTTCGAGAATCCGAGCATTCTCCTTGACATTTCAATTGAACCAGAATGTGAGGGTGGGTTGCCTCGGCGCGGCGCGATGTCTCCAAGTGCCTGACAGCAGGCAGACGGCGATGGCCGGACGGGTGCGACCGGAAGACGGCAGGCGGACGGGCGGGAGTTTGGACGAAGATGAGGTTGGGGCGTCATCGACGAGGACACTCTTGTCTGGCGGACGGTAGCGAGTGGGGGCAGACGAGTGCGATCAATGGCGAGCGTCCCAAGGCGAGTGACGGTGAACGAGGGCGAATAATGGCGAACGTGCTAGGATTAGCTAGCTGGAACGATTAAATACGAGCGTGCTAGGGTGAGTAATGGGAGAGTGCGTGAGTAATGGCGAGCATACTAGGGTGAGTGATGGCGATCAAGGCGGACGAGCAGAAGCGAGCAGATGGCGAGCGTCCAGGCGAGTGACGGTGAACGAGGGCGATATGGCGAGCGTGCTGGATTGCAAGCTGGAACGATTAAAGACGAGCATGCTAGGGTGAGTAATGGGAGAGTGCGTGAGTAATGGCGAGCATACTAGGGTGAGTGATGGCGATCAAGAGCGGACGAGAGCGAGCAATGGCGAGCGTCCCAAGGCGAGTGACGGTGAACGAGGGCGAATAATGGCGAGCGTGCTAGGATTAGCAAGCTGGAACGATTAAAGACGAGCATGCTAGGGTGAGTAATGGGAGAGTGCGTGAGTAATGGCGAACATACTAGGGTGAGTGATGGCGATCAAGGGCGGACGATAGCGAGCAATGGCGAGCACGATGGCGATAGATAAGCGCGGGCGAGGGTGAGGGTGACCAGGGGCGGGCGAGGATGCTAGGCCGCGGAACTGTCCACGGCGGCTAATGACCAGGGGGCGAGGAGCCGCACTGAATCAGGCGAGGCGTAAGCCGGTGGGCGAGGTGACGACGGGAGGCTGAGGCTTAGATCACCGGTGAGGATGACCAAGGGCGGGCGAGGGTGCTAGGCCGCGGAAGCTTACGAATCCACTGCGGGCGATAATGAGCTGGCGGTGGGCGAGGGTGACCAGAGACAGGTGAAAGTGCTAGACAGCGGAAGCTTACGAATGCACTGCGGGTGAGGATGACCAGGGCGGGCGAGGGTGCTAGGCCGCGGAAGCTTACGAATCCACTGCGACTGAGGATGACCAAGGGCGGGCGAGGGTGCTAGGCATCGGAGGCCTCCGAATCCACCGCGGACGAGGATGACCAGGGGCGGGGGTGTTCAGGGGTGTGTGACTATGGCGGGAAGGCTTGAGGACGCCCGAGGTCATTGGGGCGTGCCGCGCGGCGCGTCCCGTGTGACCCAGCCCGGGCGCGCGGGCGATACGCTTGGGGTTCCGCAGGGCGGCGCGCGCGGCCCTCACAGACGCGGGTCCTCTCCGCGGGCGCCTTTGCTGCAACCTCGGCTCGTGTTTCTTCCCCTCCAACTGAATTCTGAAACCGGCTCGTTAAAGAAGACTCCACCCCGAGCAGAAGTTCTAGAATAGAATACTCTTGACGCAAAGGACCTCGTAATGGCTTCTACTTGTAGTACATTTTTTGTCATAAATGCAGTGGAATTATGATACTTCGATACCGAAGCTAAAAAAATAAAATATCAATTTTCAGAAAATTTTGTCTGGGTTCGAGTTGTCGAATATTTCTACACAATGTGGTTCGAAGTTTATTGAAAAGTGGAATGGGCACGAAGGATGTCAAAGAATTTGTGATATCGAAGTGCAAGTTACGTACGAGTATATCATTCCGTAATCCCTTTGTGTCGGTTGTTACACCGCGTGGTCTTCAACTTAAAATATATTTATTACTTCGTAATCTATTTCGTCGGCAACCCTTCTTTTCAGTTCTTCGTATTCATTAGAATACTCTTTTTTCTCGTCTCGCCTGAAAAATTATTCAGAAGTTCGATTTGTTTAGACCTGCATTTTGGTGCTGGTTGCATACCAAAACGACGATTTGGAACCGTGATTCTATATTTGGTAGTTTTACTGGAAGTGGTTCGTCTACAACGAGGTGTTTCTTTCTGACATTCCGTTGAAGTTGATCATGATTTTCCACTAATTACGTCACACGTGGGTGAACTCGACATTCCTGTCCACCTATGTCATGGCCAACACTTCTATATGGTATGCCTAAAAATGCAGGAAACGTAGCCGACGAATAATTTATGAAAACTGAAAAGTAATTAGTTGTTAAAGTAGCATGTTCAACTATAATTGGCTTTGATAAAAGCTTGGGAATGAAAAGATCGAAGACTACAAGAACGAAAGATTCAGAGAGAAAACCAGTTACAGAAAACTGTACGTTAGTATAAGAACACTTGAGTGACTGCAGTGCCATCTGTTGCCTAATTGTGCTACATGGATGCTGTTTGTGATTGACATACAAAAAAATCTACTTTTTCCAACACTTGTATCCTTCTGAAATACATAACAAGCTGATTACTATTCTAAAATTACTACGAGTAGTACGAAACTAGTTCATATAAATGAACTAGTTTATGTATTATTATGAAATAGAATTACTAGTATTATAAAATAGAATATGAAAAACGATGAAGAGGAAGATAAAAAAGATGAAGTAGAGGAAGATAAAAAGGATGAAGTAGAGGAAGATGATAAAGGATAAGTAGAGGAAGATATAAAAGGATGAAGAAGAGGAAGATGATAAAGGATGATGAAGACGAAGATGATAAAGGATGATGAAGACGAAGATAGAAAATTGGTGATGAAGTCGAAGATGAAAAAACTGATGAAGTCGAAGATTGTTATGATGAAGAAGACAACGTCTGTTTCATGGGGCGACATGGGCAGACCGCCTCCCCCGCCGTAAGTACCCCATTCACCAATTGTGCCGTGGGCGGGGGGAGGGGCATCTGGGCAGGGCTTCCGCGCCACACCGAGCAGACGCGTCTGCTGACTCACCCGCGGCTCCGACTGCTGGGCGTTCGGCGCGGGCGCGAGCGAGCGGACCTTGGCTTTGGACCAAACATAGCCGCAGCCCCGCCCACGCCCACGCTCGCGTCGCCCCGTCACCCGCCCCGCCCCGCCCCGCCTCCTCGCCACGTGCCCGCATCCTCTCCGCGAGGAGCCAGGTCGAAGGGACCCCGAGTGCTGGGGAGGGGCGTGTCGAGTACTTCAGCTTGAGGGCGGGGAATTCGTTCGGCTATCACTATAAATATTTTTTGAAATAAAACAAAAAAAATAATTGTGAGATTGAATAGAACAAATGTATATCTCTAATGACAAAAAATACTTTCGAATGTGATGTGTTCAATATGTGATTGTTGTTT
This sequence comes from Teleogryllus oceanicus, assembly GCA_964035755.1. Classification (NCBI taxonomy): domain Eukaryota; kingdom Metazoa; phylum Arthropoda; class Insecta; order Orthoptera; family Gryllidae; genus Teleogryllus; species Teleogryllus oceanicus. The sequence goes on from CAXIVR010000007.1 coordinate 111,122,095, forward strand.
AGAATTTTTTCTCTTCCTGGAACAGAATTACAAGACAGTTGACTTTGGAGAGGGATATAATGGCCCCTGTGCTTCCCCTCTTAATGCATCTGCTACTAGAACTGTGAACAGTGCCAGGCTATCGATCAGGTTATCAGTTTGATAGCTCGTTTGGGTACAGTTATGTAGCTCACTTGTGTAGAAGAAATAGATATTTCTAATAGATAAATTAAACTTTGTGTATTATTCTGATTTTCCAAAAAATGGTAAACTCGGACATCAGTTGACGTACATATTCGCATTTCTTTTCCCTTCGTAGCTACCGGCATTTTCCTTCCCATAACTGGCCTCCTCTTTTTTCTTATTTTTCCTATTTCCTACTTCCCTTTCTTTGTTTCGCTTTCCTTTTCTCCTTTGCTTTTTTCCTGCGGCTTTTTACCCTTCGCATATATTTTTCCTTTTCTCTTTGCTACTACTTTTTTTATTATTTATATCACCCTGACCTTCTTCCTATTTTTGGGTTTCTTCCTATTTTTTCCACTTTTTCTTCCATTAATTATCTCACCCATTTTCTTCTTCCATTAGTTATCAAGATATATTTGCATATAAAGGATGGCGCAAAAGTCACTAGACAGTTGGGTAAAAGAAAACAAAATAAGTGACTGCAAGACGTAGTAGTGACGAGGCCAGATTTAAGTTAAGCGGACAAGTTAACAGACATAACTGCACTTACTGAAATACAATAAAAATCTTTTGTTGGAACAACAATTAAGTCAACCTGATATGAGTGTTTGGGGGGGGGCAATATGTGTGTGTATGCGTGTGCGTGTGTATATAACTGCAAACACCTAGAATATTTTCTTTCTTTCACTCCCTCCATCCTTTTTCTGTCTTGCCATTAGATTTTCCTTAGCTTTCCCTGCTATTGCTTTGCCCTTGTCCCTTATTCATTCGCAGCCTCTTACCTGTTTCTTACTCCTCTTTCCCCTCCTCTCTCTTCCATCATTCATCTACATCCCCCTCCGTCACAATGGACAGGGTCGCAGGTGGCCGTGACCGGAAGCCTGCCTCGCTACTCCAGGAAGCCGTCATTGCGCCACCCACCGTTAATTGATTCACTTACTGCTCTGCCACGTCTCCCACAAAGGTCTTGCAATTGCGCCTCTTGACCTCCACGGTTTCAACCTGTCACATAAATCAAGCGAAGTGGCCAATTGTTTCTTCGTGAAAAATGACTGCTGCTTCGCCTGTGACTGCCAGGCACCGGCCTTTTTGTTCTCCGTCAAATGCCTGGAATTTTGAAACAAAAAAACATCCCTCGTTATCTACCTTCATTAACGCAGACTGGAATCAGCTAACTTTCGTTATCGGTTAGTCTATTGAATGTTGTTTATGTTGAGAAAAAAAGTAGTAGTTATTCATTAATTACAAACCAAATTATGAAACAAAAGTAATTTCCCTAGAGATGTATTAAAAGTGGCATATTAGTTAAAAAGGAAAAACTCACTCGTATTTTTCTTCTCTTATTATTGAAAAATTGGCTTTTCGGGATCCCATTGATCTACACAGATCAGTTGAACATAGCAAATAGATACTTAGCTTTCCATAGAAAGCAATGGCGATTTAGATTATATCCGTTAAGTGTGATTTGACTTTATCTTCCAAGCCGCAAAAATAATAAAGACAGTTATTTCATGCGGAATTCGAACCTCCACCCACGTCGACAAATGTGTGTGACATTTGGGTCAATCTTCTTTACCGCTTTCAGAACCCAAGTGAAATTTAATTCAATTTCAATTTTTGCCGACATTTATATGAAGGTTAAAGTACATATTACAATATAAGGACAAGAAAATCTATTGGCGGTGCATGCAATTCCATTCTCTCCTCTCCTCTCTACGCGACGACCTGACTTTCTCCCCGAGCGGCAAACAGAGCGACCGCCCCCGCCGCTCAGACCTGAAGGAAAACCGGCTATTTCGGGGAAAACTTACCAGGCAGTACGAGTAGCAGTCCGTAAGTGTAGTGTGCGCGTGAGCGTGCGTGCATCCGAGTGCAAGATTTTGATTTGTGATTGCGGGCGTGTCAACTGCTAAGGTCATTAGTCCTGTATTATAGAGCACGTTTTCATCACGGGAGGTGGCGGTGATCTTCCCCCGCTGGCTGGCGAAATTCGTCGCCGACCTACGTACGCTTACGGGTTTTCCCGAACCAGGTATCTCCCACCTACGGAGCACAGCTCTAGCCGGGGAAAGCTCTAAACTCCCGACCGGTTACAAGTACAGTTCATGTAAGTGTGTGTAAGTAAGTGGTGAGGATAGGACAACGAAGTGGAAGGAAAGATAGCGCGCAATCCGTGTCCAGTTTGTTAGGAAACTGCTACGGCATTCGCCTGGTGTTGATCGGAGGAACCACGGAAAACTACCGATTAGAGCAGCCGGCCGCTAGAATTCTCCTCCAGACAGCGGTTGGATTCGTCCTAGCTTCCAAGCTAGTGTCGATAATTCTTCCACCGTTGGGACTCGAACCCAGGACATCCCGGTCACAGGCACTGCAGTGAGCCCCCTTCGCCGGTCCGAGAGCACGCGTAGTGTTGGAGCTGAGTCGCGAGCGGTGCCTCGTGAGGCTGCTTGCGTGTCGAGGGAGGTCGTCCTCGCCGGATTGCGCCGCCGTGCAAACTTGGCAGAAAAAGAGGGAGGCAATCGGCGGCGGATCGCTAGGGTGTGGCCGCACCGGCCACTTGCCCTAATAAAGAAGGCGGGCCGACCAGGCGAGGTCGTGAGTGCACTTCCGCCATCAGCTTTCTGCCGCGGGGTGGGGTGGGAGATGTTAAGAGCAGAGAGCGGGGTCCCGACAGTGGTGGATTCTCTTCACCAGATTTGTAACCGATTGAATTTAGCCGCTTCGGAAGGAAATTCTACCGGTAGTTTTCCGTGGCTTTTTCGATCAGTGTCAGGCGAATGCTGGAGTAGTACCCCAACAAACGGGCCACGATCCGTGAGCGATCATTCCTTGTTCGTTCTTGTCCCCTTCTCTCCCCTAACACTTACTCGCACTACATTATCAAATACATCGCAAGTTCTGGAGAGAGCTTAAGTTTTCCCCAGGTGGAACGATGTCCTGTTTTGGGGGAGATTCCTAGAGAGGGAAACCCATCAGACCCAGACGACGTAGAATCTCACGATCCACATGGGAGGAACGCAGCCAACTCCTAGTATAGTTCGCCCACCCATCACGGAATTAAAGACCATAGTCGGCGCTTCCAGAAACGTCAATCATTCGATCAAACAATCCATCAATCCTGAATTAAAAAGTTGGAGACACACAAAATTATGTTGAAGTCACAAAAAAATTGCCAGGGTGAATGTAAGAGGTCCAAAAAGGCATTGTTTTGTAAAAACATATGACAAAGAAACAACTCGGTCACGAAAAATGGGTTTTGAAATTCTAGGATACTAGTTTCCGATTTAGGATTATAGTTTCCGAGTTACGCTCAATGGCAACGTGCAGTTGATGCAGCGAAAAATGTGGTGCAGAGCTGATGCTAGCCTGATAATGTCGTAGCATTTTCTACAAAATTCATATTTATCGTCTAAATCTCTTTGACGCGCCCTTCGGAATCCTTATTCAGCAATAGCATTTACATGTTTTTGCGACCATGTCTTTCCTGAGAGGAAAGGACAGGAGGGAGAATATTAGAGGATTACAGCACGTGAAATACCCACCCACTCTTTCTACTAGAAAGTTTTCAATATTTGCGAAGCTCACATAAGCTTCCTGGGCGGAAAATAGCTCTTGCTTATGCAAAACCAAACAGTTGGCGTGTTTGAGAAAATAAATGACGCTCTTCACACGGCCCGCCAGCCGGTCGCGCTTCAAGGTGGCTCGGAAATTTTGAAGCTTCTTCACTGCGTGAGGAATGCTAAAAGTTGGTGTCGCAATTGTGTAACAAAGGTCTCCTTCATTTCTTGTGCTTTCCTCTTGCTTTTTTTTGAACAAGGCGTGGGAGTTTTTCTGTAAAACGTTTTGCCGTTTTCACTGCCTTTCGTTCCGCCCTCGCCCCACGAACATTGAAACCGTACCATCACAATCACTAATTTCATTAAATTCACTGCAGATACAGCTATAAAACTTCAGGACAGACCACGTAATACACAATCTAACCCAATGGCGTCTGAGTTAATTGTGATGCTCCCCACACGCGCTCATTGTTGCCGCTCTTGTGCATTCTGCGGCATTGTTGGAGCTATCGGGTACCATTTGCTACTTTTATCGCGGAATTGTATCGGTAGATTGCACAGCTAAAGCCTCTCATGGAGGCAAACCCTTTGGATATACGTGCGATTCTTTCCCAACTCTGAAAGCAAAATTTACATAGATTTGGCCGGCTGCTCTGATCGGTAGTTTTCCGTGGTTTCTCTGATCAACACCAGGTGAATGACAGAGCAGTACCCTGACAAAAGGGCCACGGAGCGCGCGCTATCTTTCTTACCTCTTCCTTGTCCTATCCTCTCCCCTTCCACACACACACACACACACACACACACACACACTAACATGCTCTACACTTCTACTCTTGCCGGGAGACCGGTCAGGAGCTTAGCGCTTGTCCCGGCCGGGGCGATGCCCCGCTGATGGGAGATACCTTGTAGGGGGAAACCGCGCTAGCCGACGGTAGGTCGACACCGGATCTCACCATCCAGCGGGGGAAGAACGCCGCCACGTCCCGAGGAAAAACCCTACACTACACTTACGAGACTAATGACCCTAGTAGTTGACGCGCCAGAAGCACTAAATCAATCAATCAATCCATAGATTTGTATTTTGCTTCTCCGCTGCTACATCCGCTGTAGCCTCCATCCGCAGCCTCCATGGCGGGGCAGGATAGGCGGTGATGGGCGGCGAGGGGGGCGGGGCGCGGTCCAGGCGAGCGTCGTGCGCACACGGGCATGGAGTATGCGTATATATAGCCGGCAGGCCCTTGATACTAATAAAGCCGCCTCTGTCGATTCTCCTCCGAGGCGACTCCTCTTCAACGGCACTGGCGCCACCCACCCGCCCGCCCGCCCGCGCTCTGCTATTCATAGCCGTGCGGAGAGGGAGAAGGCAGCGCGCGGAGCCTATTGACAAACACGCGGACTCGCCGGAGGCCGAGCTGACAGGAGGAGGCTAAAGGCGGCGGCGCCTTCTAGTAACAAAAAAAATACTCGTGAAAAATATTGGGGACCAATCTTTTTATAGCATTTCATTGAATAAAGAATCGCCTCCTAAAAAAAGGAAGAAAGAATGAAAGAAAGAAAATAGTTTCCCATTTTTCTATTCCTAGTTCTTCGTTCTCTGCCTTCCAGTAACTTCCTTCTTTTTCTTCTCCTCTGCTTCCTTTTTTTTTCTTCCCCTTCATAGCGTAAAAGTTCGCTCAATTTGCCCCTTTATGGAATCTTTCTATCGTCCCATCAGCATTTTTATTATTATTATTATTATTATTATTATTATTATTATTATTTTCCGTTCCGGTTTCTTCCATGTCGAATGGGTGGGCGATAACGTACGATGTTTATACTAGTGAAAATAAACGGTTAATTTACTAAATGCACGTTTGAACATTAGATTTTGTTGCGTGAAATGTTACAAGTGTTCATAATATATTTAATTTTAATTTTTATGAGTAGAATAATACGAACAGCCCTTCGGTCTCGGAAATAATACCGACACATAGTTATTTGTTTGTTCATCAACGACGATTTTTCATCCTATTTCTGGAGCAGAATTTTCGTACCTTTCAAAGTTTTTGATGTCTATTTTTTCTTCCTTCAGACGGACTTGAGCATTTTGTAAATCATGTGAATACATTTACTGCGTTCATTTCTTTTGGGGGCTCAGACTTTAAATTCTTGGCGTATGGTTTATGGTTTGACGTATTTTTGACATTCTACAGTGTGTTCTTGAAAGATTCTCCTCAATGTGTGTAAATTCCATTGAGACTCTTAGAGTAAGTAATAAAGGTTTTCTTCAATTGGAAAATTATCAGAGCCTGAAACCCCCCAGCTCGAACATATCATTGCTATGGCGTCGATTAGTACTTGTTATTGTCCTGGTTTCCCTTCCATTAATTTAGGTTAAAATAGCCTTGATTTCGGAGAGTTTCATTTGAGATTCTAGTTTCGCTTCTCTATTGTTAATCAGAGGTTTTGATTTGGTCTTTCCTTCCATTCTTCTGAGAGCGGTGTTTGTTCAGAGGAGGACATCTAATACACCATTGCATGCATGCACACGAAGACAAGCCAGAAAATTCAATGTGCCCACCCGGCTCCATTCTACAGAAAACACTCGCAGAGGCGGACAGGCTCATTAAATCTTTCTCATAGAAATGATTTATTTTAGGAGCAGGAGTCGCTTTGGATTTGCATTGCGATGTCCCACCGATGAATAAACGATTCTTTTGAGGCAACTTTGTTTCTGTGCTACACAGACGTGTGTGAGGATATACGTCGTATTGTTTATTCATTTGCTTTCCAGTTTTTGAAAGGTTTCTGTAGTTTATTTTATGGGATGGAGAAATTTGAGAAATGTCTTTTTCATCATGAAATATGAAAATAATAAAACTTTCCGATGTAATAAAACTCTTCTGTTCAATCTAATAAGTTTTTAGTTGCCAATGAACGCTCACCTAGTATTAGAGAATGTTTAACGTGCATATTACCGGAACTACGATGTTCTTCTGTTCACTTTTAAAACAATTATTCACACTGTGCGTAATGTTCGCATGGGTGCAACTAGTTTTTTCATACTAGATTTCTTGGTTCACTTCGGTCATAAACTCTCCTTCAAATTCAACGTCCTCTCCAAACAACTAAGATTATTTCCTTCATTTATTCATATACTACTTTATTCTTCATTTACACACACACATTATATATATATATATATATATATATATATATATATATATATATATATATATATATATTGTCCAAGCTTAGCTACGAATAACGAGTACTGAAACTTCCCGTACTAAACCTCAACCGGTAATGTCTTTTGTGATGTCAGTGGTAACATCAGTCTCTAAGACTCCTTTATATTTTTTTAATATTAGCGCAAATGGCACTGTATCTTCTAATTTTTCATTGTTAGTGAATCATAATATGTAATAAATTACAATTAATAAGGAAAACTATCACAATCGAAAACTTAATATCATAATCGAACTCTTATAATATTACAAGCGTTATTATTTAATTCTCCCTGAAAAGGCATAGTAACATGAGTCTGTGGGCAATACACGGCTCAATGCGACGAGACTGAGACTGGCACAAACACTCGAATGAAGCATCACTGTCAAACTACTGGTGTCTCAAAATAAATGTAATTTGGGGTGGAGAGGTTAAAGACGGTCACTTTTTTCCAGTGAAAAGGTAGTGGAAATTTTCATTTTTTCCTACGGCTTTTATCCAGTTTATACCCGGTTGCCCTTTACATCCCGATGGGACGCATAATTGACCATACACTAGACACCACCACATTTGCGAGCTCCTCTGATCTGGGGTCAGCCGCAGAACATGAGGCCCTCCGCGACAACACAACACATACATGAGAGACAAGGGACAGACAATCTTGCTCAAGGCGTGACTCGAACCCGCGACCCTTCGGACCGAAGCGCTGAGTTGGTACACGCTCTTAGCCACCTCGGGCATCCAGGGCGTCCGGACTCTTTTCATTTAAGGAAGTTAACGAGATATTTGCCCCTGGTTGGTAGGCAACCCATCGTGTTTGAGTGTATCATGATTTTGTGTTTGTCTGGTAAACAAAACCTCTTTGACTGTCCAAACACCTACGCCCGATGCGTTATCTACCAAAAAGGGGGATTCGGCACGTGTTTAAACTTCGTCAAATGAAATTTCCCACCACATGTCTCCCCCCTACATGCCCACGATGTTTGTGACGTTCATTCTGAGACCCTCTGTATTCGACAACAGTGCCGCTAACACAGTTTGTTTGTTTTTTTGGGGCTATAGTTAGTGATGCGACATCGACAACAAAACATCGATGTTGCCAAAACATCTATATTCAAAATTAAAATATTAACGAAAATCCGTCGATATTTTAAACATCGATGTTTTAAATCGATACTACTAGTAATTCTACATTAAATTCTGGCACACCAAAATTTAAATTTTCAGTGGCCTGTATCATATTTATAATTAAAATTAAATTCAACACAAAATTTAAAAAACGCCTCTCTATGTGCGAAATACGATAAAAGACGAAAGAAATACCGGAGTATCAGAATCATCTTAAACTAGTCTGCTGGGCGAAGGTAGTGCAAACACCTTCCTGTACTTCGAACTCGTATAACAAAGAGATATTGGTTATGTATTAGTAAGTTATTATTTCATATTTTAAATATTACATAATTTTTATTGTGGGAATTTTTTATCCTCTATCGTCGATCACAAAATATCGATGTTCAAAAAACATAACTTCAATTCATCGATGTTTTGAAATCATCGATATCACATCTTTATTAGTAGTCTGACAAATGGATATTACGACTTATGTTAAGGGTTAAGATCATTTTATGAAAACATCGACAAAAGCATCGGTGTTCAAAAATATTGATGTTTTATGACGAAACATTTCCAAGAAAAATGTCCTGGTTATATTGTGATATATAATACGTCAATATTAAAGTATATTCTACCTTAAATTTGACTATCATCTTTGTTTCTGGAGAATTACATCGATCTGAAGAAAACATCGAAAGCACCACTTCGATCTTATAATATTGTTTCAGCTCGAAAATATCGATGTATCTTTTTTTCATTTTAAGAAATTTTTTCTTTCTTTCTTTCTAAGAAATTTCTTTCTTTCTTTCTTTCCTTCTCTCTCTTTCTTTCTTTCTCTTTCTTTCTCTTTCTCTCTTTTCTTTTTTGCTCTGCCTGGTCTTGTGATCGATAGCGGTGTGAGTGACGGGCGTGTGCGGTGCGTGTTGCAGGACCGTGGTGGGCGCCGGCGGCGCGGGCGGCCTCACGTGGCTGCAACGCCAGCAGCAGAAGCTGCGCGAGCGGCGGGAGGGCCAGCTGCGCCAGGAGCGCCGCCCCCAAGAGGTGCGGCTGCTCTCTGAACTTCGCTCCCTGCAGCACCATCAGCCACCCACTTCGCCTCCCAACGCCTACCATCAGCAGGTAGGGATGTGCCAACCTTTTACTAGCAATTTGTGAACGGACAATTGCGGAGAATAATATTTGACTCCGTTGAAAGCCGAGCTCGAGAGCTTTCGATGACCGGGAGTATGCTCTTAAGGTATGGAATCGAATATTTCTCTCGCGTCCGTTTACGGCCTGAATTTTCACCATCATTGAAATACAGTAAGAAGTGAGGTTCAGAATAAATATATATTTCTAAGGCATTTAGGAGGGGCAAATATGACCGCTTTTTGCTCATGAACATGTGTGGGGGAATGTGCGGTCAGTAATTTATTAATCGTGAGTAATAAAATTATTACTAATCCAAGTACATTTACGAGTATCAGAGTCGGGGAAAACGTTAGATCTATCTAATTCAGGGAAGTGCTGCGTAAGTGTGACCATTCACATACTTAAATAGTCGACGAGTCACATTCGGAAGTTTTTAATCTCTTGTGCACGAAATTTTGATGTATTATGTTCCCAGCAAGTCTTCCAACCTGGCAATCAGACTTCCAACGGGTGAAGAGATAATATAAGAAGTACCTAGAAAATACGACTTTAATTGTTTCAATTTATTCTTTTTCTTACTATTTATATTTATTGGAAAGGAGTCTTTCTTTGAAATGAAGAAAAACGATGGATCTGAGACAACGTGATTCAAGAATGGCTGTGTTATCTTGAGTGTTAAAAAATGGGTGCTGTGCATCTAAATTTAAAACCTCAATTTATTTTTCTTTTTTGCTTTTATCTGCTGTGCATCTCAAGCATTCTGTGGCAAAAAATAAAGGGTATATCGAAATATCGATGCACTATATATCTGTGTGTGTGTGTGTGTGTGTGTGTGCGTGTGCGTGTGCGTGTGTGCGTGCGTGTGCGCGTGCGCGTGCGCGTGCGTGTGCGTGTGCGTGTGTGTGTGTGTGTGTTTACACACACACACACACATACATTGTTTTCCATTATTCTCACTCAGACTCAGCAGCAGCTAAACCTGGCTCATTCATTCTCCTCCTCATTTCCCCCCACTCGCCTGGCTCAGCCATCGCAGCGTGGACGGCTAGCAGGCGATTGCACACGTTCGCCGACGACGACGGGCGACCTCCACGCCGGCTCAACGCCCGCGCCCACGCACCAACTGGCCAGCGCGCGCCCAAGGCCTGCTCTCGCCCTGCTCCCAGCACAAGGCACCCTGCCCCCAACGCCTTTACCATCACGTAGATGGAAATTTATTGATTGAACGGACAACTTCAATTATATTTGACTCCGTTAAAAGCTCGACTTTCATGCCCGTGCTAGGATGGAATGAATTGGTGTTTACAATTTTCACCATTCTTGAAATACTAATAAAGTCAGAATAATAAATTTAGAATTTTGAGAGGGAGAAAAACATTGCTCACATGTAATAGATCAAATTTTTAAGTGATAATAAAATAATTTGTAATTTTGAAAGAGGGGGAAAACGTTAGATCTATCTAATAGAAGTGCTATTTTCAAGATAAATAGTCAATCAATTCGGAGTTTTAATCTTTGCACGAAATTGATGATATTTGCAAAGTTTTTCCACTGAACTGAAGACTTCCAACGGTGAAAGATAATTAATTTATGTCCAGAAAAAACAATTGTTGTCAATCTCTAGCTATTTTTCAATTGGATCTTTTTTGAAACTGAACGAAAACATGGATCGAGACAACGTGATTCGACGGAAGGGCTGTAGTTACTTGTTGTTAAAGGTTGTTTAAATTTATAATCCAATTCAATCTTATTTATTTAATTTGTTCTTTTCTGTGATGCTCTATAGCATTCTGTAAAAACAGGTTATCAGAAAATCGATTTCACTTATAGGTGTTTTGTGTGTTTGTGTTAATCGTTTTAATGTCTCACAATAGTAGCATAAAATGTACAATATTTAGTACCATTTTCACCAACTGAGCTGTGATACTGCTCACCTGATGAACACCCATTCGACGACGAGGAGGTTTAGCTGAATCAACTCGCATTGTCTGCAAAAAATGGCCACGCCGCTCGGGCGCATTCTTTCAAACCCTGATCATGGTGAAATTATATGATTCGGGAACGCATCAACTTCTATGGTCGATGGTCCCGTTAGTTTAGAGAATATTTTATCCCGAGAGTTGGCAGTGTTTCTCCCCTGGAGTGGTGAGTCCCGGCACTGACTTACATTTTAGTTGTGGCAGGTGACGATTGGTCCTGTGTGAAAAAAGTCCGCGATTAATAAATCACCAAAATTTGAGCTTGGTGCTTTGTTAGTTGAAAGGAGGTAATATCAAATGTATTCACTAAAATTAATGTGATTATATCGGCAATGTGGGTGCCGCGTGGAATCTACGAAAAAGAAATGTTTTTCTTATATTTCAAGAGAAAAATACTTAAGTAAAATGTGACATTTAAATTGTATTGTGTATGAAAAGTAGTTCAAGGTACGCACTGTTTACCTTGCCTACCCCGAGAAGCTGCCACTTGTTTTACCTGAAGGGTGATTGACATCTTCTGTTGCAAATGACGAGTGTGGCATTGTTTTCATTTTCGTCAAAAAGTGGCTAAACAATTTTTTAGTCCTCATGCATGGAAATTAGTACTGTTTATTGATTGGAAGTGTCAGCGGTTTGGGTACTCATATATTGAAAAAGATTCCAAGATAATAAGTAAGTTTCCGAAATTTGATTTCGATTGTTAGTAAGTTTTTGATTACTTGTAATTTTCTGTGATTTCCTGCCAAAAATTATGTTTGCAACTCGTACGTGTCTTCGATATAGTACTCATTTCAAAATCCCGGGACTAGGCTCCTTTCTTTTCGTCTTTCAATATTTCTTTCATGTCAGAGACTCACTTTCTGTACGGTACTTTTTACGTAAATAACTATCGTGAAAAATATGTAAGGGGAAGGGATTTTTTCCTTGTCCGAACAGAAGTACATATATTTGATTTTCTAGATTTTTACGTTTCCAGTACATTGATCGTAAAAATCTTAAATTGCCATGTTCTAAAGCTATCAGGATCCTAACTTCCCCTTGATCACCCTCGAGTGATGTTCTCTAAATAGATCCCTATCATTTTCCTCAATCAATTGTCGTCTAGTCGTAGTAGATCACGTCGTATAAGTTTAGTGGATGCATTCTGCTTTCAGGACATCATCACGACGAATCTATACGACCACTGAACAGAGGCAGCAAACTTCATACATCACAAACGGAGGGAGCCCAGGAGGCCGACAGAAGGACTCTCCCCCAGAACGAGAGCGACCGTTTGTGGCAGTGAAAAGAGCTCACGAGCAGGCTCGGAAATACGGAGAAACTCAGGTAAAAATTAGCTGCATGGAATAACTAATCATATCTAGGAAAGCATTAATATTCTGCCCTGAATATTAATGAAAAACAAGAAAAATTCAGTAATACTTCGAATGACTTTTAAAATGACTATTTAAATAGGAATCTATGTAGGTGCCTTAATAACAAAATTTAATTGAAATATATTTTTAAAAAATAAATTGAATGTCGCAATTAGAGATATGATGCTACTAATATCTGGAAATGGAATGAGTCCTTTAAATGTAAAAATAAATAAAAGAAATTCTGTTTTCGTATGTTACTTCAAAAGCTTAGTAAAGCAACCGTATGAAAGTTTAGGAAACATCTGGAAAAATAACGAGATTTTAATGTGACAAATGAAACAGAAAATATATTTGGAGGGCCCAAATTTTAATTGTGATAGAATGTGATTCAACAACCATTTAAATTATCTTTTTCATTTTATTTCTAGCCACTTGGTCTGTCTTTGAACCATCATGAAGCCCCGAGTCACATCACTTCAGCTACTCATCAAACAAGCTCCAGCCCTGATTCATCTATGCTTCTCACAATGGTTGATGGGCAGCGGCCTGCTAGTCGAAGTGTGGTGGGTACTGGCCTTCCCCATGATCCCCTGGGGAACCTGATGGCGACCCTTGCTGCAACCTCCTCCCGCAATACTAACAACTCCTCCACTGCATGGCATTCACAGGTAAGAGTGCTTCATAACTTGTTAATTGTGCCTCAAAAATGAGAAACACCAAATTTAATCAAATGTGATGATACCTACATAAAGTGTAAGTAATATTTTATCAGTTACTATAATAATCATTCATTCTAAATTAGAGTCACCGGAAAACTTATTGGCATGAGTTTCTTTGTATGCTATTCCTGCAAATACGCAACCCACTAATTACTAAATTTAGAGAATGCTGTAATGTCTAATCCACACTCAATGTATAAAATATATGAATTTCTAAACCAAACAAACAATTTTTTGCTTGTTCTCTAATGTTTTCTAAGGTACCCATATAGCTCTTGATTAATTGTATTTAATCTAATTTCACAGCTAAAATGCTTTACTACACAGTTGCATAAGTTCTTTTAATTTAATCCTCAAATAAAATTGTGAAATTTTGTTTTTAGCTTTAAGTATAAATTAGCAGAATTCATATTACCTTACCACATCAAAAACTCCAGGAAATTAAATTAAAAATTCAATTCAATTTTAAAAAATTGTGTTTAGGTTTATCTCAATTTGAAATATGTAATCTTTTTATGTCGTAACTTTTTCTGTATTTTTTGTCATTTCCTCCGCTCTATCATAGTCAAATATTCCCATGTAATTTTTTAAATTAATACTTTTCCTATAATATTCAGATGCGGGAAGAAAGTTTCTCCTCATGGCGAACTGCTTCTGTCAGTGATGAGCCTGGCAGTCCTACACGGAGCGGAAGCCCCCGCCCCCAGACACCAGCTTTCCCAGTGCACCCTCGAACCCCTTATGTGAACAGCAGCACTCAGCAGTTTGATATTTCTCAGTCCTCTTCCACAACTACAACAGGGCTGCCTCCTAAGAGTCCAACTACACAGCGGTAAGTTGTACTCTACAACATCCTTTCTGTTAAAACTGTCTGCATCAAAAAGTTCTTTGACTTTAAATTTCTCTGTATTTATTGTATATTCACAATTATTGCTAGATTGTCATTTATTCAAGCTTTTATCTGTTGGCTTTACACATTCTTGTAGTAGTACTACTCTCAGAAATAGATCTAGAAATTTTTTACATGGGAATCCTTTTGTCTTATAAACATGATTGTGGATAATATGTAGTATGATTGCATTTATTTTGTGTCTGACTAAATAGTAATTTGTGGCCTTTTGCCAATCAATTTACAAAAGACTTAATCAGCCAGAGCTATTTTCTGTTCATTGATTGTTTTGGCTACTTACAATTAGAGTTCTTCATTTTCATTTCTAGATCTGTATTTGAATGTAATTTTCATTGTATTAAGATATCTATTGTCTTAGTAAATTGTGAGTAAACTTATTTTGTAGTTGAACATATGTGACTCCAAGCAAATAGATTTCTTTTTCAGTTACTTCACTCACAGTGGTGCTGGAACTGGGGGGGGGGGGTCAATCGCTCTCCATTTTTGCTGATAAATCTTGTGAATATTTTCAATATATTTAAATGAAGTAAAAAATATTTACTTTGGGCCTATTTTTAATCAGGCCTAATCTTCACAAATAACAAATTTATATTTATTCCAGAAATGAGAAACAATGAATTCCATATAATTGAACGGGAAAGTAAAATTATAATATAATAATATTCTTTGATTTTTAAGAATAGTTTTCCATTGGTTTTTGTTGAAGAATGACTATTTGATTATTTTCAAATTTCAATAAATGACTGTTTCTCATGAGTAATTTCTTTAGTTTTAAATTGCAATTTTTCTATTGTAATGTATTATCTGTAAAATATTATGACTATAATATATCATAACTAGACTTTGTTCTCTGTTTAAAATGTGACCCAATTGGAATAGTCATTTTTAAGTCCAGTGATTGACCATTTAAATTACATGGTTTATATGGCATTTTCCGAATTTTAAATGTCTCTTCCAATTGGTTTCAGACCAAATATTTTAATCAATAAGAAAAATGTTCCTTCCTAAAGGCAATACACATTTCAGTTTTAAGATTCAGATATTGTTTGAATCATACAATTCAATTCTTAAATCAAGGAATGTACAGCAATTGTGATAATGCAATGACAGAATAATCATTCAACTGCTTATATGTGCAAAAACAAATCTCTAATCTATCATATTGTAGCTTTGTTTAAGATATGTTTGTGAACTGTTTTAAAGAAGAAATGGGGCGGTTAAATTTACATAATACCATTATTGAAAAATTTGTATTTTGTCAATATAAGAGAAAAGAAAATTTTTTCTGATTTTACAGCATTAATTTACTTTTGTAAGAATTCATAAACCTAGCTTATTCAATTAAATTAACAGTAATTTTGTATTTTTTGTTAGTTGCTTTAATATCTGTAAGTGCAAGGCAACTTTTGCTTCATGAGAAAGTTTTAGTCATAAGTTTACATAGCAACATAACTAATAAATAGTAAGTGGTATTGACACAACAATAAAAGATTCAGAAATCTTGAAATTGTGAATAGAACAACAAGAAAACTAAAGAACTTTTGAAACAACTGAGTCGTATACAAGGCCTTCCAATTGAAATTTTGTTTCGGCACCACTGTTAACTCATCATTTCAAAGAAATTACTTTTCACAGTTGAGAGAATGATGAATTAGCTTGTTAATGTTGTTTGTAGTACACATACAGACTCGTGTGCTATTGTATGTACTGCATGTTGGTGATAATATAAGATATTGCTTGAAATGTGCTTTGTAGAAAATTATAAGAAATTCATCATTAACTTATGTTTATTTCAGCAATGTTGTAAATGACAAATAATGCTTAGATATTATTCATTCATTTGACATCAGTGTGTTTCTTAACAGTTGATCTTAACATATTGTGTATGTGTATTATGTTTGTGTAGAGAAAATATGAATGACATTCCAGCATCGATGACAGTAAGTGACTTCAGAGATAATCACAAAAATGCTTTTGAGTAATAGAAAATCAAAAATCAAGAGATTTACTGACCATTTCTACAGATTAAGTTCTAATATAAACTTCATAAAAATGTAATTTAATTTAGATAAAACTTTTCTAATAATAATAATATTTTTAAAACGGGTTTAAATTAAAAGCTATAGTAAATGAAAATGTTGTTATGGTTCCTACTAGAATGCATTACATAATCTATATTTTGAGAATATCCTATACTAGGAATTTCTTGTAATGAATTCCAGTATTAAATCCATATTAATTAATACTTTGCATTTAATTATATAAACCTTGAACATAAGTTTGACTCAAATTTTACTTTTCTGTTCTAAAGCCTGTTGATATCCCATTTTAGATATAATAGTACAATTAAAGAAATGGTATTTCCTGCACAGTTGTTGAAGTTCATTTATCATGTTTTATCTTTTCAAACTATATATCAATTGGCTTTTGTAACAGTACACAAAATCCACAACTATTTTAATTCTATTTTTTTCGCTACTTCTTAATGATATCTTACAAAATTATGTAAATGTAGGAATGAATGATGAGCTATTGATTTTGAAGAAATATATTAATTGCTCCTCAAAAATATTTCTCAAGTGAGGATCATACATCCTTTGATGTCTTTATTCTTCATTATTGTAGACGTTTGAGTTATTCGGGATCGTTTAAAAACCTGAGAAAATGGCCTTCCAACTCCTCTGTGTCTAGGTATGTAGAGGCAAAATTGAAAGGAGCATGTTAAAGAAGGTGTGTGACGTCTCTTAACTGTGTGCCCAAACATAATATTTTTGATAAAATATCATATTCACTGTTGAAGAATGTTGCATGTTTTCACTATTAATAGTTGTCTATTATTACATTTTATTTTTTGTGTTGATGAACTGTTGCTTGTGAAAGATGTTTGTTGTTTGCACGTATTGAGATGTGCCGTTTTCTTCAACATCATCCCAGAAAAATGAAGTGAAAGAAACATATTTTATCATGTTTGTTTACATGCATGCTTTTCATTTTTGAATAGCTATTTTAGTGCATACAAGTGTGAACGTGTACCCTAATAGAAGTCTTGGAATGAAAAGAAAATCAAAATATGTTTGTGCCAATAATGTCTTCAAGATCAAGAGATCTATTTTAACTATATCGCATCTTTGTCAATAAGAAAAAAAATGCATGTTAAATCTACAATTAATTTATATGGTGTAAATCAATAACTTCTGTGTAAATAAATTGATTTTTTTTTTTGCTCTAGTTTCCTTATAACAAAATTAATAGTTCCTTTTTATCTATTAATATTGCAAATGTGTAACATTTCAGAAAACTTGTTCCCTACATTCCATTATTTTATGTAGAAAGCTTTTCAGTTTCAATGACTGAGAGAAACTAATATTTTTAATGTCATTTCAGCAAGGACCGTTCACCCTCTCCTGTGTCTGATCCCTCTCCGGTGCAGCAGCATCAGAACACGAGCATGATCAGTAACAGCAGCAGTGGTGCTAGCAGCAGCCGTACTATGGCCTACCCAACTACTCCTCATTCGTCAACCAGTCTTTCAGATGTTTATTTGCAACAAAGTCCAAAGGTAAGAAATTAACACACTGTTCAATGAAAAAATTGCTGTTTGAAATTTTCAGAAAATGTCAGTTATTGTTAGAAATTGCAATTATCTTTTCAAATATATATTTATAATTAACTTAAAAAAATCTTTTTCGCTTTATTTCGTGAATGTACAGTTTATGTATTAACAAAATAAGTGTATCTGAAATGTGTGAAATGATTAAAACAAACAAAACAATTCAACATTTTGAAATTTTATCATGATTAAAAGTGCTTGTGGTAACATACAGAAAAAATTTCAGAATGTTAATTTTGCAGCTCTGAAAATCACATTAAAGTTTTTTGTAAATGACGATGATATATAGTAAATGAGATAAAGGATTATTCATTTGGGGTTTGTTGATGTCCTAAAGAAAAAAATTCATTTTTTTTTCTTTTCTCAAAAGTAATGCCCTCATTAAAGGAGTTAAAAATCTGAAATTGAATTTTTGTTAATCTTTCTCAGAGTCCTGGAGTTCTCAATGGAAGCACTGGTCAGTCCTCTCCTACAGTTTATTATGGACATTCAAGGCGATCCTCAGTGCATTCAAACAGCGAGCCTCCTCAGGAAGTATCCCCAGCACATGTAAAATTCGTTCGAGATACATCACGCTTCTGGTACAAACCTACCATATCAAGAGAAGAAGGTAAACAGTCAATGCGGAGACTCTCATACATTACACAGCATTGTTTTGAGACAAGTTTTGTTTCATAAAAAATATATGTTTTAATTCTAGCTATAAACATGTTGCGAGAACAACCTCCAGGAACTTTTGTTGTTCGGGACTCCAATTCCTTCCCTGGAGCATTTGGCCTTGCACTTAAAGTGGCAACTCCACCACCTAATGTTCAGGGTAAAATAGCAAATATAAACGATCCTGGAAGTGAACTTGTACGACACTTCCTGATTGAACCAACTTCTCGAGGAGTTAGATTAAAAGGCTGTGCAAATGAACCTGTTTTCAGTAAGATACAATTTAAATATTTTTTGAGTTAATCCAAAAAAATAGAATAAGGAATCTCATTGTCGTGAATTTGTTGTAGGCTCCCTGTCAGCGTTGGTGTATCAGCACTCCCTCATGCCAATGGCTTTGCCTTGCCGCCTTTTGCTGCCAGAGTCTGATGGTTCTCGCCTTCCTGCTGATAGCCCTGGCAGTGTCAGCACAGCACAGTTATTACTGGCTCAAGGAGCAGGTAATTAAAGCCTTCCTGTGATTCATCATAAAAGAGCCATCGCTACTCATCCTTAACGTCCTTCATGAATGGTGTGATAAAACCTAATAGGTTCTCCACTTCTACATTCAGCTGCATTGCATATCTGCTGAATACATCACCTCCATAACCACCAGACCTCTTTCAGGGGGACTACCATCTTCCTTTTCTGAAGCTTGAACCTTCTCGGGCCTCACATACAACAAACGCCTAACATGCCATAATTGTAAGCTGAACAGCTGATCACCCTTTAATGGTACGTCGTGAGATGCAGACAGCTGATGTCTCTTGGGGACCCTCGTCTTTGTATTGGATTGTGGCAGCATTTTACACAGGACAGCATTTCCTTCAACTCTCCATCCATAATTCTGTCATTATTTGTAACAGCACAGATGTCTATCACATAAGCCACTTTCAATGCTCCTTGGCTGAGAGTGAAGAACCTTTTGTGAACTAAAGACAAGTCAGTTTGATTGGCTTCTATGTGGCAAAATTATCAACTTTTGATACTCCTTCCCACCAAACAATCCTTCACTCAATACTTGAACATCATATATGTTTAGACCTTACCTTACACCCCTGGTCCTCTTTGCTAAAGCTTAACTTTAAACTGTCCATCCTTGTGAAATCCCCTCAAAACCCTGTTCACCATTGGAAATTTTTCTCATTCCTAACATACTTCAGATTGTTCAACCTCCCCAAGTTAGTAATTTCGTTCTGTACATTTATGATGCACTTTTGGGAAATTCAATGCACAAAATCAGACCACACTTTCATTTACTGATGTTTCCTCCTAAAATTGCAAAGTTTGGTGTGCTTTGGCAGTGGTGCCATTCACTCTTTTTTGAATCAATTTTTTGTGCAGCATATTGCAGTCTGTCCAAGTGGTCTGTTATACTTTTTTCTTTTCTACTACATACTATTGTCTAACTAACTTGCATCATATTTTCCACGGATCAGAGAAAATTTTATCAGTGGGTCAATGATGCTCATCCATACAGGATCATAAGTTTATAGCAATTATCAGTGACCCTATGATTTTAGAACTTTAGATTTTTGGCATATTAATTAAAGAGGCAGCAATCCATTTTTTAATAAACTTCCGCAAAACAAAAAGATCTTGATATCTTCAAATGAAAATTGATATGCAAATTCAATTTATTGCAAACTTAGTACTTATGATGTGAAGGAACTTAATAAAAGCATTTTTCTAAAGAAAATTTAATAATTATTATTACAAGTGTATTTTTGTTGTATTGTTTTATATAAATTCATTTTCCATTATTCCTATTGAAGAAGCAATCCTTACTTTGTTGGTGATGACAATGATATCAATGATAATAAAAAAAATATAATCACCTATGTGTACACACAAGTGTTCTGTGAAAACACAAGAACATTTTTTAAATGAGCATTTATTAAATTAATTTATAAGCAAATATATTAAATGACATAACAAAATACATTGTAGAGAAAGAAGAATAGTATAAAATAGCACATTTACATAGCACATAATACAACATAATAAAACATAAGAAAAAATATGGAAGTATAGGATAAAAGTTTATCATCTAACTGAAGCAGTGAAAGTAATAGTATGTAAATAAACTAAAATGATCCACAGTGTAGGTTTTGAAAGAACTAAGATAATTTGTAATTATGTCAATGAATCTTAGACTTTTACTTTTGAGTTGCTTTTCAAGAAATGTACCAAAACTGACTTTTAAAGACTTGAATTTTATCAAGGGTGCAGAATAGTTTTACTAATGTTAAAAAAACAAAACAATGACAATTAAAAAATGTACAAGTAGATTTCTTGAAAAATTGTGCAATATGAGTAATGTAATGCAATATGTCTATTGTTCATTAATTACAACATAATTCTTTGAAAAGTATTAATAAATATTGTTGCATCTCTACAGTTTAAACATTTGAAGAAACCATACTCTTTACATTTTTTCTATTAAAAATTTTTTGATATTAGATTATCATAATTACATATATATAGAAGAATAAAGTTATTATAATTTTCAAAGTAAGTAAATCTTGCATAGAACTGCTTTCAATTAACTTTTTTTTTTAATTTCAGCTTGTAATGTCCTGTACCTGTTTACTTTGGACACCGAGTCTCTGACAGGGCCACAGGCAATTAAGAAAGCAGTTGCCCAATTATTTATGTTGAGACCTCTTCCTCTAGCAACTGTGGTACACTTCAAGGTCTCTGGTCAAGGTATAACTTTGACTGATAATAAACGTCAGTTATTCTTTAGGAGGCATTATCCTGTAAACACTATTTCTTTCTGTGGTTTGGATCCTGATGACCATCGCTGGAGTCAGAAAAGTGAAGAAACTGGAATGCCTATTAGCTCCAAGTAAGTAATTACATATATTACAAGTATGTACATTAAAAAGCTTTCATTTTATTATTATTATTATTATTATTATTATTATTATTATTATTATTATTATTATTATTATTATTATTATTATTATTACTATTATTATTATTATTATTATTATTATTATTATTATTATTATTATTATTATTATTATCATTATTATAAAAATATTATTTTTTTATAATTACTATTAATGAAAAACTTTTTAACTACCATTGAAATTTAAATTCTTAATAATCTGAAATCAACTGCTTCTAGAAGAAAACGTCACTTAACTTAGTATTCAATGGTAAAATGATAAGAAATGATCTACGAGATTTATTATTAAATATGTTAAATGAGCTTTGACAAATTATAAGCAAAAATACAGATATTTTTTCTTGGATATCATATTCTTTTATAGATTTCTCATGTAATCATAATAAAAATTATTGCCTAATGTAGAATCATGGTTTGAGAAACAAAGAGCATAAAAGTTTACACAAACTCTGAAACAGAGCACAAACTGTGACAGCAGTTTATATCTGGAAACTTCTTCCATACCAACTGTTGTTAAAAATGGTGATTGCTATAAAAGTGGAATTTTGTGTTGAATTTAACTTTTTTGTTACATAAAATGCATGTGCAATCTTATGAATGTATAATTAATTGATTTGTAATGTTTCTTTCAGTCGTGTTTTTGGATTTGTTGCTCGTAAACCAGCCAGTAAGACCGACAACCAGTGCCATATATTTGCAGAACTGGAGCCTGAACAACCAGCTTCTGCAATTGTTAATTTTGTGTCGAAGGTGATGATGAGTGGTGGGACAATGAAAGCCAATATTGTATAAATTGCTTATACAGGCTTAGTTTAGTGGTCTGTTTGTAGTAGAAATTATTTTACCAGTCAACCAAAGCATTACATATGTTTATAAATATTGCGTGCTAAAAAGTAACTATTAACTTAATGGCTCATTATTATAAATGTGCCAAACTCTATAGCAAAAGAGCAAGGAGTAAAAAATAACCACAATTATGATAGTACATAATTCACTGATGTGGTGAAACATATTTATGTACTGTGCTTTGTTACACTTTATGTATAAAAGTAGTGTGAGATGAAATTTTGTATTGAAAATAGTCACTCAATGGTAAATTATAATCCAAATAATAAACAAGAGAACACCACAGTGTGCAACAATCAATTACAGCTTAGCTAACACTCAGTGTTGTTAGTAACACAACAGTATACAACATATCATTTATTGTGAACTTACCATATATTTTACAGTCCCATGTAAACTAACCAGTGTGTTAATATGTACATATATATAATACATTTGTTGGGAATATTTTGTCTTTTTCAATTTCAGAAAGACAATGACTAACACATTAGATGAGAATTGCCACACTAAGCAAATCTCAGCAATTATCTTGCCAAATGACGATCCTTGAGATAAAAAATTACACCAAGGACGATAATATTCTACAAATCAGATTCTGCTATTTATGTACACAATGTATGAACTTCTGAATTCCATTCGTACATCGCAAAAAGAATTGTAAGTGTACTGTGCATTTGCTCTAGTTGTATAGGCATTGTAACTTTGTTCTTTATTGTATGAAATTTTTGTTTCTTTGAGTTTTCTTCTTTTAACATCATTTGGCTCTTATAGGTATTGTATATAATATGTTAATTAGGATGGCATATAGCCATATTAATTTGCTGTGAGAGACAAATAAGTTTACAGTTATAAGTGCAAGCTTTCATTTTTCAGATGTTTAATATTCTTTTAAACCGTGAGAATGCTATGTATTATGTTGTGAGATAGTAAATCAAGGAATGTATGATGGGAGCTACAAATGTCATGCCTGAAATTTCAAGTTTTCTGAACTCCTTGTGGTAATAACATTGCAGTTCTGAATAACAATAAATTATGTGGAAATGTGTAAAGTGCATTGAAAATGTGTCATCTATGACAAGTTCAATTGAAAATATCAAATCTTTCATTTCAAGAAAAGTGTATTAATATATTTTAGTATCATCAGAAGTAAAATTCTCTTTTCAAATCTATGAGAAGTAAGTCATATATCTGAAATTTTCTAACACATTACATAGCTCTAAAGCATGCAGTATATGATTGATGCTTGTAGCTCAAATTATGGATAGTCTTATTCACTTGTGAAAATGTTAAGTGCATAAGGTTTTAGTAGATACATTTGTTTCCTCTAAAATTGTTATGTCAAGTCACAAGATATTAACATACCCTAACTCTCAATAATTTTAATCACTTGTAAGTGTATTGACACTTACCAGCATGTAATATAATTACTATATGAACTTGCAATGCTCTCCCATTGTATTGATTTCCCATAAATAAATTGTTAATAATTTAATCAGTGTAACATCTATGCATTTTATTCTATCATACATCCAAGTCAGTGATTGGCTTAACTTTTCAAGCTGTAAGCAGTTTCCATTATTAATTCATCCAACAACTATTGAAAATGGATCAACTTCAACATCATGGATGCCTTCTGTTGAAGAAAGTTGACCTAAATCAAACTTCTTCAAACATCCAGAAAATCTACATTCTTTCCCCAGTTCTGTCTCTTTGTTTCCCAGATTACATACTCTCATTCTCTTGCTCTACCGTGCATCTGACGAAGATGTCTCCCCCTCTCCAAAAGCAGATCAATACACATGAATGTAAAGAATGTAAGAGATTTTGTGAATTTATTACATTATAGCCTGAAGCGTGACAATTGCAAACAAATGGTGACCACCTCCTATCTCATAACATTGGTGAGCAAAGGGTGCACATTAATGGCCTGCAAAATTGCCTTACAGGTATACAGGCATTAAAATTGAATATTAAAATTCTAAAATTATTTGTATATACAGAAAAATGTTTTAAAATTAAAATTTCTCATAAATGGATGAATGCCATATAACACATTGATGACATTTTATCTGGAAGTATTGCTTCTCCAGAAGCCAAGCCTCCGATCAAAATCTTTATTATCGAAATTGAATTTTTACATGAACATTCAGGATGATGTTCAATGAACAACCTACATGGCTTCTGAACATTTACCACTGTTTCACATATTATTTGCAATAGTTAGTACCTAAAATGACAATAATCAAATTTCAAATTATGAACACAATTTGAGAGAACCTGTTAAATTTATTTTGTGAGTCTGTTGACACCACTAGCATCTAAACCACACACAAGATTTTTCTCAGATATCCAGCTTGATGTGGATTTGAATGAATCTTCTAATTTACTGAGGTACTGTAAACAAAACCCGTTGGTCATTTTCAAAATTTTTTTAAATGTGGCTCCAATGTTCTGCCATTGAGACTAGCTGAGTAATTAGTAATAGAACTTTTAATTTTATTATTATTATTATTATTATTATTATTATTATTATTATTATTATTATTATAAAAATATATTATATATTAACCATAAAAAACTTGAGGAAGGAAGCTAAAGAAGGAGCCAACCTCCCTGTTATCAATTTTAATGAATGGGAAAGACACTTTAAATCTCTCCTAATGGAAGACAGAATCGAATATCAAGGAACAGATTATGAGTTTCAAGGAGAGGTCGATATAGGACATACCAACCCAATAACCGTCGAAGAAGTACGAAGAGCTGTTATAGATACGAAAAATGGAAAATCTTCAGGACCTGGAAACATACCAATAGAATTAGTGAAATATGGGCCAGCTGTTCTGTGGGAGTGGTTGAGCAAACTGTTCAATAAATGTATGCTCGGCGGTGAAGAAGTTCCATATGAATGGAACATAGCATATCTCAGTCCTATTCATAAGAAAGGGAGTAAGAAACTATGTGGCAACTTTCGTGGAATAAGTGTTATATGCTCTATTGGTAGGTTGTATGGTCGAATTCCGAAATCAAGAATAGAAGAGACTATAATTGATATGGAAGAACAAAGTGGCTTCTGTAAAGGGAGGTCATGCAATGACAACATTTTTTCTTTAAGACGGATGGTTGGAAAGAAATTGGAAAAAAATATGAATAGCCACTTAGTGTTTATTGATCTAGAAAAAGCATACGACACGGTCCCACATAAGAAATTATTTGAAGTATTGTATCAAAGCACAATTAACAAAATATACGTGAGAAGTATATTTAATATATATAAATCATCGGAATGTTTGATTAAAGTGGGGAAAGAGATCACAATGGAACCTTTCAGAATTACAAAAGGTTTGAGACAAGGTTGCTGCCTTTCTCCAACATTATTTAAGATTTATATTCAGAAAGCACTGAAGTTGTGGTGCAGGAAAGGTGCAGGTATGGGTATTGAGATAGAAAAAAAATGTATATATACACTTTTGTTTGCTGATGATCAGGTGCTCATAGCTGGAGATGAGGAAGATATTTCCTTTATGACTAGAAAATTATTCGAAGAATATACAAAATGGGGTTTAAAAATAAATTTTGAAAAATCAGAATACTTGAGCTGTGGAGAAGATGCCGGAAATCTTAATATTGAGGGCCATCAGATCAAAGTTTGTAAAGAGTTTAAGTATCTGGGCAGCATCTTAACACAGGATGGAAAATGTGATCGAGAAATCCAACGTTGAGCAACTAAAGGAAGAACGGCAATCTCAAAATTAAACGCGATACTTTGGTCCCCAAAAATAGGATGGAAAGTTAAATTGATGATGTACAAGTCCATTATAGAACCTATAACAACATATGGAAGTGAAAGTTGGGAATTAACGCAAAAGAACAAAGAAAAATTGAAAGCAATAGAAATGGACCATCTCAGAAGATCTATGAGAATCTCACGATGAGAACATGTAAGCAATGAAGAAATAAGGGAAAGGGCGCAGTCTCAGTATAACATCATTGACAGAATCCAAGAAAGGCAGCTTCTCAGGGAAAGATAGAATGAACATGATGATGAGACCTGTGGCGTCGGAGGTGCGGGAAGCGGCGACAGCTGTAGGACCCCCGCAGAAGAGAGAGACAAGATGATGATGATTATTATTATTATTATTATTATTATTATTATTAATAATAATAATAATTTTTACATGGAGGGGGAAATCATTTATAGATACCGGCGAAGCCGGTTATGTCGGACTCTCCATCATGGCCTACCGACTAAAACCTAACCTCCATTCTCTTATGCCCTGAGTTTCCCTCCATGGAACCGTCGTCAGACATTACTTCATGGAGGGAGCAGGCAGATGGCTGAGTTGTTTCAAAGCTCAAGCCGCTTCAAGGGCGGAGTCGTTCTTCTTTCCTTTTCATGATGAACGTCACGAACTCTTGTATGAGGCACCACTCTTTCTCCGACTTCAGCATGTGCTGCACCATGTTATTTGGCGAGATGTCCTCGTCTAATTCACTGTTCAGCTGAATCCTCCGACTATCCCATGCTCCGCACTCGAATATCGTGTGCCTTGCGTCGTCGTTTACTTGTCCACAAAACACGCAATTCGAGTCGTTTGCTCTTCTGAACCTGAACAGGTAGGACTTGAAGCAGCCGTGCCCAGAGAGCACCTGTGAGAGGTAAAAGTTTTCCTCCCCATGACCTCTATTGAACCATGTTCGATGTGTGGTATTAGTTCATATGTCCATCTACCATTTGTTTCTTTCTCCCATCTCTCCTGCCATGCCGACAGGAGAGACGTGCGTGCCCTCTCTTTTATGTCTTCTTTCAGCTTGCGTAGAGGTCCCGTGCAGATGTCAGTGACTCTCTTCGCTTCGTTATAAACGACCTTCCTTTCTCTTGCCAGAAGGTCTATAGGGGGAACTCTGGCCAGAACCCCTACGGCGCTGTAGGGGACCGTGCGGTAGGCTGACGTTATTCTTAATGCTACCCTTTTTTGTACTTGTGCGACTTTGCATCTCATGGAGGCTTTCGCGAGTCTGTCCACTCACACTGGGGCTGCATACAGCATTTGTGATTGGACAGCACAAGCAATCAGCCTCCGTTTCGCCTCTCGAGGGCATCCCACGTTTGGCATTAGCCTGGAGATATTGGCCGCAGTCCTCATTGCCTTATCGGCGATCTTGTTAATGTGAGGCCCAAAGTTGAGCCTGTGGTCAAGTTCGACTCCCAGATATGTTATCTGGGTAATGTTCGCCTCCCCCAGCCTAATAATGGGCGTGCGAAATGCTCTGCGGTCCGTAACCAGTACTGCCTCTGTTTTCTCTCCCTGCGGGGTAATGGCCGTATTCTCTCGATCAGGTCGACTTTGTTACTCGTGCAGATGATCAGAGTGTCGTCTGCGTACCCAATAAGGTGGGTATCTGGCGGGGTGTCTATGGGCCGTATTCTCGAACCGCTGCCGAGCAATCTCCTGGTAGCCTGCTACCTGGGGACCCCTTGCTGCGAGGCCGGGGGGCTGCCAGCGGCAATATGGCCGATGGTATTCTGAAATCACTTCCAGCTTTGTCCCAGAATGGGAGCTTGCTCTGATTGGTGGAACGACTTAAGCGAGACTCGCACGCCAGATGAAGTAGTGTACCAACACAATGAATCTAAGTGAAATTATTTTTATTTCTACTTTCAACTGTATTTTATCATTAAAAAAGTGAATATACAAAGGTTGACACACATTGTATACTACCCAGTTAATTTGTGTACATTCCCAGTGAATTGTAGCCTGAAACCAATAACACATCCACAATAGTATTTTGTGTAATCGTTGGTATGACATCTGCGTTTGCAGATTGTTTCCGTGTTCCAACTGATCCACGTGCATTCGAGTTCTGGTGGTGGTGGTGTGTGTTTGGTCACTGATAGTGATGGTAGTGGTTTCTTTGTATTTCTTTCTTATAACGACTCGGCTATTCTCCTTGGTACTTTCTCATTTTCGAATACTGTTCTATTTTGATTAGAATTTCCCCATTATAACCCCATTAAATTACAAAATTTGAAGAGATGTGGACGTCCTGTTAAATTGACCAAACATGTAAAATGACAAGTCTTCACAAATGTTAAGGAAACCTAGGATAAGTGGAAAAATTTAGTGTTGAACTGCAAACTGATTTAAATCTAATATTAGTGCATCTAATGGTCAAAAATGTGTGTGTTATAGTGGATGTTTTTGTAGAAATGCCAAGAGCAAACAATTTAGTTAATCTGGTAAGGAAAGGGATAGAGTATGCAAACTATTAAAAGAATTGTTCAATAGAGTACTGGAAAAGGTTTTATTACTGATGAAATTAAATTCATTGTTCTTCTAGAACACCAAAAAGTGTGGAGGAAAGAATTTGAACAGGAAGAAAAATGCTTCCTTCCAGTCAAACATGGTGATAGTAGGTGGATCATAAGTTATATTAACCTACTTAAGAAGAATTTACCATCCAGCATTGAAAAATTGGGACTAACACACAGTTATGTTTTCATGCAAAATAATGACCCTATATAGCCCTAGATTCTAGGTTGTGGATATTGTATAATACACTAAAATACACGGTAACTCCTCCACAGTCTCTGAATATTAATCTAATTGAACATTTATGGAGTTGCCTCAAAAAGAAATATCACTTCAAAGCAATTTCTAAAGGCTGCTATTTTGGAAGAATGGGGAAAGATTGGGTCGGAGGTCCCCACTAAAGTTAAAACTAACATGTATTTCTTTCACAGTAGTATTGCCAAGATACATCAAATGAAATTTTAAAAAAAGGAACTATAAAATTATGCATTCAAACATATAAAAGTTTAGGTTTGAAGTACTATTTATTTCATTCATAAAGATTGTTATAAGATATAAAATAGATTTCACTGATACGTTTACCAAAGAATTCTAAAACTACATACTTGTTTCAAAGTTTCTCTAAAAAATTACCCGAACATTTAAGGGAAAAAATGTTTTTCTGTTACGGTACACTTCTGCCATAATACCTTCAGGGGAAGTAATTTTTATGAGTGTTCCATCTATGCACCCGATAACACCAGGAAATTGCCTCATGGCGTAGAACTTTCTTTTAACTTCTTGTTGCTGCTGTGCAGTTCTTGGTAGAAGCATGCAATTTCTCACTTGACTTCGAGGATAGCTGTCACTTCTTGAACCACTTTGCAAACACTTGACTGGCTGAGACCATGAATGTCACCATTATCTCTGTGAAATATTTATTTTGAATCATATTACCTTTGCAGTAGGAAACACTCAAACCATACTTATAAATTAATTAATTTCCACTCCAAGAAAATAATTATTATAATATTATAAAAAACTTTTATTACACAAACTCACCTGGTACAAGTCTGTGGCCTACAATCTTAATGCTGTCAATAACTTGAACATTGGGGATATTGGCAAACCCCGCAAGTCCCCATCAAATACATTCCGCATTAGAGGAAACAACACATCAACAGTGGATTTCAAAAATCGGTAGCGACATTGAAATTCGCGGTCCTGAAATCTCTCTATAGGATTCTGTTCCCGGATATAACGGCGAGGCATTCGTCGACGCTGCTTTCTTCTTCCTCCTCCATTTCTTCCATGGATTCATAGAATTCTCAGCAATTCGTTATCCATTATATCAAACGGAACTGATTGGCAAAATGCACGAAAGGTTATGTTGCAGTGTACAAAAAAATAATAGTCCGAAACATTAAGCAATAATTCGCCGTGTATTCGATAGAGTAGTCCATAAAGTATGCTCGGTTGCCGTAAACCCAAGAGTAGTGTACAAAAAGTCAAGCAAAGTCGGTGTAAAATAGAAATTTACTTCAACAACAACGCACAGGGGGATAAAATCACAAGTAAACCAGGTTAGGAGCACGCTGGGGGGGCTGCTGGCAGCACTTGCGACCGCTGCCAGCTGAGAGCCGCTGCTGGGAGCATACGAGGGGCCTGCCAGCCGCTGGAAGAGTTCGAGAATCGCAAATTCGAACTCTGGGAGCCTGCTACTCTTGGCAGCCCCTGGCAGCGGTTCGAGAATACGGCCCTAAATGTACCGACACTAGTTCCATTTGTCGCACCGGGCTGCCAGCCGCTGGAAGAGTTCGAGAATCGCAAATTCGAACTCTGGGAGCCTGCTAGCACCAAAAAAAAGCAAAATTTACTAGACTGATAACGTCTGAACAAATTGTCCGATTTTCGATCTGTAAACGGCATTGAACTCCTTTTTAAAATAGAATTCACGCTACGATGCCGTTTCTTAAAAAAACTTTCAAAAAAAATTTAAAATGATTTCTCATAGTTCCGGGAAGAAATTAAAAAATGTGGGCTTATAGCGCGATGACGACGTGCTTCCTGAATCCAACGCCGTGTCAATCATGCAAATCGGATGAATAGGGCGGCGTAAAAGTGAAATTTCGGAAAAATACCTGACCCTTCCCTCCCTTCTCGCTTCACGCAGTAACGTCCTCGACCCTTTTGGGGGCTCCTGGACTGTCCACTGCCATATCGGATTTGGAAATGCCGGAACCCTCCCCACGGGCCCCTTTAGCCTGGCCCTCGCGGCGGGCGCTGAAAGAACGCCCGCCCGGTGTCTAGAGGTTCTCACAGAGTAACAACCTGCTCCATGGTTTCACGATGGGCAAACTCAATCAGACCTGTAGAGAGACTTCAAGATTTTCACCGTGAAATATAAAGACGGAGTCTCACAATTGTTATAAATCTTGGAATAATATATTATTATTATATTAATAATATAATATTAATAATAATAATAATAATAATAATAATAATAATAATAATAATAATAATAATAATAATAATAATAAAGTCCTAATGTTTCGTTCTTTTCAAGTATTATATTTCTCGGCTAAGAAAGCAAAGGATAAAAGTCAGAGAACTCAGCAGGGTATTCCAGCGTAGACCAAGACAAGATAAAGAAAAGTTTCTTCAAGAAATATAGCACGTCATACGCAGTTTTTAACTGGTATTTTGACGTTAAATAAATAAATAAAAAAAGAAAAATGCAAAGAAGTGGAAGAACATAACAACAAAAGGAGACCTAAAGAAATGTTCCGGGTCATTCGAAATATGACCAGGGAGTGTAAACTGGCAATGAGGAATAGGCAGGGACGGAAAAGGTAATAGATACCGGTAAAATACCGGTATTTTACATAACTTTTTTCAAATACCTATGTTCTTTTATACCGGTAAAATACCTCAATAGGACGTCTATAATGGTATGTACGTCCATAAAGGTTATAAGGGGATTATGCTTGTATTTTCAATGAAAAACAATAGCTTACCATCCATAAATGTCGACTAAATAAGTTATTTTAGTTAATAATATCTCACAAAATGTTTATTAAACTAATATACTTTTATAATTGTTATTTATTGTTTGAATTATTATTTTGTTCATATATAATACTCGGTTACTAATTATTAACGAAATGCGAATGATTCCACTAATTCTTGTATAGTAAATATAATCTCCACTTCGTCACTGCACAATGTTCTCCCCAAAATGCTCACCGCCCTTAATATTCACAAAATGTTTATTAAACTAGTATAATTATATAGTTGTTATTTAATATTTGGTTATAACTGCTCACCGCCCTCTTCCTACGCTTGGGCATATCGATTGCCTAGTGTAGACGCAGCCCGCCGAAGAACGCGGCGAGATGCCTGCAGAGGTAAGAAAAGTCACGCTATCAGAACAGCCAGAAGTGCGACCTGCTTCAGCTCAGAAGGGTGACTACACTTGAGGCGCGTGCCCTGGCGGCTCTGGGCTTGGATAGAAAGGAGCGCGAAATGAGGAGCAAACATTCAAAACGTGACATGTCCACTTTACTCCTTTTCGAGAAAACGCAAAAATGTTATGTCATCAAAATTCTGCAGATGTTTTATTTGTACTTAATTCTGAATTATGTAATAGTGATAGCTAAATATATTATTGATATAAAATTTAAATATTCTATGAACTTACATTTAAAGAAAACAACATTTATGTCAACTGATAAAAAAGGAAGCCTGAACATCAACGTAGAAGTGATATACATGGCAGACGAAGTTAAATACTTATGAATTACAATAACAAATTCTGGGTATTGTACAGAAAAACTAAAGAGAGGAATAATTTTAGAAAACGCAGCGGAAAGAAAATTACACAAATTCATAAAATATGCAGGTATATCAAGTGATTGATTTCTAAAATGTTAGGTCCCGGAACGCGCTCAAAATGGTTTATTAATTTAATAGAAATAATTATATATTTATAATATAATGTAATAATTATCAGCGAGATACAGGAACCCCGTTCCGTCGTGTTCCGTCGGAAATCAAACCTTGCGTAAGACCAAAATCCAAATAATCGAGAAAATGTTTTCTAATCCTGTTGTGTGGGTGTAAAAGCTGAACATTGAGATAGGAGGAAAAAAGAAAGATGCTTTTGAAGTATGGACACGGAAGAAAATATTAAACGTACAATGAGAGGGCAAAAAGATAAATGCCGAAATTTTGAAAAGAAAACAGAACTTTCTCTAAAAGCCAAAGCCAAAAAATGGAAAATAAAATATTTTGGACATACTATGAGTCGAACAAAATCTCTAGAAAAGGATATTATGCTTGGAATGATAGAATGAAGCGGAAGAAAAGGGTGTAAGTGGCACAATTGAATAACTAATACGCAATATCACAAACAAAGAAAAAAAGGAGTTCGGGTCAGAGTGAGCAATGAACAAATTGCTAGCATCCTATTTCTGTGTATATCCAGATAGGTCTAACAAAGGATGGCTTGCGATCTATGTTCTAGTACTATTTCTCTGCGCGTTCAGATCCTGCGAAGAATTGGGACCTGCAGATGAAAGGAGAGATGCTCACAGCCGCTGCTTGACCGGGACTGGAGCCGACAAATAGACATCATCGCACTGAACAGTGTGTTTGATACCCGCAGTCTTTCATGCGTACATTCTGCCATTATTAGGGAAGAACTCGCTGAATTATCGGCGCGTCCCTCCCAGTTTCGGATAGCAAGAAAAGCGAAGGAATGATTCTCAAGTAATTCAAATGCAAATATCAATGTTCAAAATTAAAACATCTTTCAAAAAGCTGGTTTAGAAACATCGATCAAGTTCGTGCGGAAGATAACTTGTTTTGGCAGTGGCCGTGATTGTTAATTTATAATCACGATTTAGACAAAACGGCAAAAGAAAGTAAAAAGAATAACAGCGAAACTAAGCCTGAAAACTGTCGCCCAGGGTCATCTTATGGAGTCACAACTTCCTCAAATGGGTACAGGAAGGTGGGCGAGAGACCTTACACCTAGAGTGCTTGCGTTGGCCGCCTCTCTGCGTACGGTAGGACATACGTAGGAAATGTCAGAAAAATGGGGTCATTTCTTGGGCTGAAGATAGTCTACTGGATGAGCATGTTACAATCACCGTTCGCTTTATTCGAACACATGTATTGACAGTGGTATAATGCAATATTATTTCATATTTTAACTTTTTTATAAAATTGTGATTATCGGTTATTTTCATTCACAACAACTCATCAAGCACATCGATAATAAACATCAGGTTTCATAAATGTTTCATTTTTTTACGGAATATGTTCATGTGTCTATATAAAATCTATGTTTTGAAAATATCAACATCAATGTTGCATCCCTATTCTCGACAACTAGATGTGGATCGCCGATTTAATACGTTTGCATTCTGATTCCCTAATATGAGGTTTATCAGTGACTGGTACGCTACGTTTTACTAGTAGTATATAAATCTTATAAATTTAATTGCTACCCGATTAAATGTTACTGATAAGCGTGTACGATGTTTAGAAAAATGGTATCTTAATGTAGAAATGTAAAATTTGCCGAATTAATAACTATATAACAAAACATAATTTATCCCTGTCATAGACGGATATTCCTCTTCTAGTGTGGTGTTCCTGTCTAAGGGTTAAAGTTGTATTGCTTTCATGACAATTTATTGCATTAAAGAATACATATATATGTCACAATACAATGATTTACACTACTGATTCATTTACGTAGTTTGTATCAAAATGACGCGCCGGGAATTACTTATTCCAATCTTCAAGTATATACAAATATAACAGAATCATTTAATATCAATATAACTTACTAAGTAAGCTGGGACATGTCACGATTCTTAATATTATATTTTAATGTTTGTTACAGTGTTGGATTCAGGATTCATCTCGCCTGCGCGCTATTTTACCACTTCTTCAATTATGTCCGAAAGTACGAAAACAGTTTTAAAACTTTACTTGGGAAAACAGATTCATCAGGTGAAGTCTACCAAGGGGACAAACGCCGTTTTGAGATCAAAAATCGAGTCGCAGAATAAAAGAGCTGGTGCGTAATTTCGGCTCATTCTTTCTGGTAGTGGAATGATAACGGAAGATCTTAGAAGTAAAATGTATGTAAAATAAGATGTTAGGACATGGAATATTGGTGATATCTACACAATTAGTTCAATTTTCTTTTTGAAATCAGTTTCCAAATCGGAATTGATATTTTGAGTAGTGCCTCAAATAACATTTTAATGGTATTCGAAGAAAGACGGAAATATGTGAACAAGATATATAGTTTTATACGACTATTACAGATGATACGAGACCGTTTGGCTGTTACAGCATCACTAGTTTGATAAATGGAGAAAAATATATTGAGACTGAAAGGGACTGACTGCCCAGCTTGCCTGTCTGAAAGTTCGGCCTCCCGTGCCGCAGGCCGCCGGGTTTCGGCCGCGTCGATGGAGGGCCCAGACTGGTTGGGTGACGCAGGAGCGAGGGGGAGGGGGATCAGGTAATTTTTCCGAAATTTCACTTTACGCCGCTCCTATTCATCCGATTTGCATGATTGACACGGCGTTGGATTCAGGAAGCATGTCGTCATCGCGCTATAAGCCCACATGTTTTAATTTCTTCCCGGAACTACGAGAAAAAATTTTAAAAAAATTTGAAAATATTTTTTTGAAAAAACGGCATCGTAGCGTAAATTCTATTTTAAAAAGGAGTCCAATGCCGTTTACAGATCGAAAATCGGACAATTTGTTACGCAATTTGTTAAGCAAAATTTACTAGACGTTATCGGTCTAGTAAATTTTGCTTATTTTGGTGTTGCCACGTGGTGGCGACAAATGGAACTAGTGTCGGTACATTTAGCCTTAAGGGGATATGTGTGGTTAGGACATAGACATCCCTACGGCGTATTCTGGTCTTCTCAACCTGAGAAGTGAGTTTTCTCATCGTCACACAGCAATATATACTGGGACACTGCAAGGAAAACGCACATTATAATCATGCCCGACCGGGAATCCAATCCAGGATCGCGTCATGAAAAGCGACCTCGCTGACCAATGAGCTAAACAGGGAGGACTAGAATTAATTGTACCGACAATGAATGGAGACGTGTGTATACCGCCTTTTTTGTTATTATTATTATTATTATTATTATTATTATTATTATTATTTTTTGTAAATCACCAAGCCTAGGACACAAGTCGCCACTGCATGGAACACCTTTGGAAGTTGAAAGCCAGCTTGGAAAGCAGACAAAAGACGGGCCGCGCGCGGGGTATCATTCGACCCACTGTGGCGAGAGCGTCGCCGATAAAGGACCGCGTTGAGTGGAGGTCACCGATACGCAGATAAGCGCCGACGCCGGGGCCCAGACGGCGGAAACTTGTCTTAGCGTACTATGCGTTGTTTGTGAATGAAGCATTCTCTTCATCCCGCGCCGTGCCTCCGCCGCGCCGCCCCGGCCGCCCCGTGCCGCCCCGCGCCGGTACCTCCGCCCGGCCCCGCCCTGACCCGCCGGGAACCAGCCGGCAGCGGCTCCACTTGTGTTTGCGTGGTTCGATAAGTGTGAAAGGTCGATGTTAAAATTTAACATAAATCCTCATTGTATGCGTGTGAATTACTTCAAAGTATGTGACGTACGTGTTTCCGCAGGTTAGTATGCGATTTAGTGAATGAACTGTGGATAAAATAACAGTGGGAATGAACAGCATTCCTAAACTGTTCTTCTTAATGTTGTTATTCAACAAGTACGCAATTCTTTTGTTAAAAAGATGCAAGGGATCATAAAACCGACTGATAAAGTGCATTGATAAAGAAAGCTCTGGGTTTAACAGTGGACTTCAATTACAAGTTCACAAAATCTTTGAACAGTTCCAGTTTTCAAAATTTACGAGTTTTTAACGACAATTCGATATAACCTCCTAAATTTTTCTAAAACCTACGAACATCGTCTTTTTAAATGCACTTTCCTCTTAGCAAAATATTTGAAGAAAAAAATGGAGCCATATTTCAGAAAACTTTGAAAATTTCACAGAGGTAAGATGTAACAGATGTAAAGTATCCCACCCAAAAAATATTATAATATCTTAATGATCCCGGGAACGGTACAACTGTATCTTACTATTGAAGTATTTATCACGTTTGAGCTCAAAATCCTCTAATCTGACAGTCATGCGTGACAGATACTTCCATCCACCATCCATCCATCAAGTACTTTTCCATCTCGATCAGGTTTTTCGTCCAGTTTCCCTGATCCATTGAGCAAATGCTGAGATGGCCCCTTGTTTTGCTTCTGGACGTAAATGTAACTTCATTTTCTGTGCACGTCTTCTAGAATTCAGTGGGAAATACAATTCTTCAAATTATTGTTTCCATGTCGCGGCAGGAAGTAATAAGAGCCAAAATTTATTGCTTATTTATCTTTGAAAATAGATTTTTACATGGGAGTTTTTTGTTTTTTCTCTCTTTCAAAATTCAAAATTTATTGCTTGTTTATCCTTGAAAATAGATTTTATTACATGGGAGTTTTTTTTTTTTTTCTCCCTTTCAAAAATTCAAAATTTAAGTAGTATATGACTTAGTGTAGGGATCACAGAATTTTGAAAATGTGCACACAATTCACTTTTCCCCATAGCACGTCATACGTAGTTTTTAACTGTTTTTTGACGTAAAATAAATAAATAAATAAATCCACATGGACATCCCGGTTTTGTGGTACAAAACTGCATATATCTCCTCGTGACTCAAAGCATCCATCCACATGGTTTTGGGGTTCAAAACTGCATATATACATCTCGCCTCGTGGCTCAAGGCCTCAACTGGTCACTCTAGTGCCTCTGCCCTGGAGGTCCTAGAGTTAGTGTCGACAGTAGAAAGATTTCCGACGCTAGATAGCTGGGTCCAATTCAGCAAGTGCTTGGACGAGAATTCTAGCATCCAGCTGCTCTGATCGGTACTTTTTCGTGGTTTCTTCGATCACAACATGATGTCTTCCGGAGCAGTACCCTAACAAACGGGCCACGAACCGCGCACGATTTCCCTTATTCGTCATTGTCCTATCCTCACCCCCTTACGTACCTCACATTACCACTCCTGACGGGAGATCAGCCGGGAGCTTAGAGTTTGTCCCGGCTGAGGCGGTGCCCCGCTGGTGGGAGATACCTGGTTGATGAAAATCCTCGGAAAGCCGACGTAGGTCGGCGCCGAATCTCGTCGTCCAGCAGGTAAAGATCACCGCCACCTCCCACGATTAAAACATTCACTACACTTACGAGACTAATGACCTTAGTAGACGCGCCCGCAGTGATTAATCAATGTATTGAAACGCTGCTGTAATTTCATATTATGCATGTATTTTACTTGCTAGATTCCCGTGGTGCGATCCCGGGTTTGATTCACCGTCAGGGTATAATAGAGTTGTAGCTTAACTTTAAAATCATCTCAGTTTCTGTACCTGTGTGACGATGAAAAGCTCAGGCAGACGGTGTTTGCTAGTTACGGATAAAGGAATACGTCATGTTCGACACATGTTTTTTACACCCTCTCCCAAGCGTGGGAATTAAACTAGGCCCAGGTATGTGAGTCACCGTTAGTTCGCCGACGAAGATGGAAAATTGACCCAAAATGCCAAATACATACATTGTAGAACGCAGAGTTCTGTTAACGTTCCAAATTGATTTATTCTGTCGTCCCTTACAATGACCTCTATTCCTGCTGCCTCATTCTCCCGCCAAGATTTCTTCGCTTGTTTAATCGTGACTTCATACATTATACCAAGTAACTATTTCTCGTCTCAACTGTTCCTAAGCTTCGAAATTTTCTAAACGAAAATATTGCAGCACGTCTCCTTTTGCGCCGTTCAATGGCATTTTATAGCACAAACCTTTACAACACCCTTTTCTTTTCTGCATGGTGTATTTGCCACTCACGTTTGTTCACATAAGGATAATTATTAATTCAAATAATTACTTGCAGAGGTGGAATTATAACTATAATATTCTGGAAAATAACACACCAGTATGTAAGTTTTTCTTTCAAACATACGATTGGTTCATGCCACAGATACAATCTGCTCCGATACATCTGCAAATAGTACGAGAGCCCAGCAGATTATACATTGGGTACAATTTCCAGTTGTTGGATTTACCTACATGATATTCTGAAATGTCAAGAGGTAGATAATGAGTCGGCTA
The DNA here is from genome assembly GCA_964035755.1 of Teleogryllus oceanicus. Classification (NCBI taxonomy): domain Eukaryota; kingdom Metazoa; phylum Arthropoda; class Insecta; order Orthoptera; family Gryllidae; genus Teleogryllus; species Teleogryllus oceanicus. The sequence goes on from CAXIVR010000007.1 coordinate 111,160,825, forward strand.
GAGAGTTGTTAATAATAATGTGTGTATATATTTGGATTTTTAGGGTTGGATTAGCCGACCTGGATGGCCGAGGTGGGTAAGAGCGAGTACCGACTCAGCGCTTCGGTCCGAAGGGTCGCGGGTTCGAGTCCCGCCTTGGGCATGGTTGTTTGTCCCTTGTCTTTGTATGTATGTGTTGTCGCGGAGGGCCTTGCGTTCCGCTGACCCCAGATCAGAGGAGCCCGCAAGTGTGTTGGTGTCTAGTGTATGGTCGAATATGCGTCCCATCGGGACGCAAAGGGTAACCGGCTGTCGGCTGGATAAAAACCCTAGAAAGAAGAAGAAGAAGGGTTGGATTAACCCGCCTTTTACCAGCTATTGGCGTTAACAAGCCTGGACCCTGATTTTACATATTATCCACGCCTGGGAGTAAAGGAGACATGTAGCGAGAATGTGGTATTATATTCTATTTACCGTATCTAGCAGACTTGGCCTGCCTGAGCTTTTATTTCATCATACAGCTATAGAAACAGACGATGGCAATGGAAAGCTACAGCTCAATTTTTGCTCCGAACTGGAATCGACCCTGGGGTCGCACAACGGAAAGCTAGCACGCTGCCTCCGAGGAGATGTTTTACAATTACAGTGCAGCGCCTCTGACCACGAGGTCCTAGGTTCGAGTCCTGACGGCACACACTGGTTGAATCGGGCCAAAAACCTGGCCATAATGGCAAAATTCCAAATGCGCGTTTGGAATTCTGATCTATCAAATTTCGTTTGGAAAGCATTGGAGCACACTACTTTAGCTCCAAAACGTTATTTCAATCATTTTTGTCGTCCTTACAGTCTCGTAAAGTTACCGTTGTTCGAAACACGCGAATTCATTGCTTCTTGTCGACTACTTTTGTTAAATTAAAAAAAGAGTTTAAATTATTTTTCTATGGATTCTTTTCGTGTTTCCAATAGAAGACACTTTTGACTATAGTTAGTATATTTTAAGAAAAGTGTCTAATTATTTTATTATAATATGGCTGAATTCTAACCTGTATACGTAACAATGTTAGTCATGTTTATTGTGGATTATATTTTTTGGATTTCATTTTTTGCAACTTTTTAATTTATAGCCACTTTACTGCAATGCTACATAGAAAGATTTAACACGAGATATCCCGGAAGTGTTTTCCACGCCACGGGGATTTATTTTCTCGGTATTGAATGGATTTCTACCGCTCCCGCTATATAATTGTAAGTAGGGATCGGAATTTATTGTAATAAAAAAATGCAAAATATGTACTTATTTTTTCCACAACATTTAAGGAAAAATAGAAAATATGTACAATAAAAATTCATTATTATGTCTATAATTGATCTCTATAAGCATTTTCTGAGCATAGAAAGTGGCCGATCAGTTCTTAATAAGGATTCGGAGTGGCTGAAAGTAGGTTCTACCTCTAACAGAAGTAATTGAACACTAGATTTTATCTCATATAAGAATGCCAGTGAAGGATTCCGGAGGGGGGGACCGAACGGGTTCATGGTAAAAAAATGGATTTTTTGTTTTTATTTATTTTAAATTCTTCTAAGTTTTCTGCGCAATTTGATATTTGATTTATTTCAATATTTGTCTAGAAGTATTTTAATTTAATTTTTTTTTCGAGTTCCGACGGCGAGATTCCTTGTCCTTTTAAATCAATATGGCGTCTGGGTTAGCTGTCAGAGTTTGACATTCAATTAGATTATTTTTCGAACAATATTATTTTTTAATTTGCCGCCAGTGACACTTGTGTGTTCATTAGTTGGCGAACCTGCACTAGCTAGGCGTCTTGAGAACGTTCTACGTTATTCATTTGTTGTTTTGTTTGAAGTGCGAAGTATTTTTTATTTATTTATTTATTTTACGTCAAAAAAAACAGTTAAAACTGCGTATGACGTGCTATGGGGAAAAGTGAATTGTGTGCACATTTTCAAAATTCTGTGATCCCTACACTAAGTCATATACTACTTAAATTTTGAATTTTGAAAGGGAAAAAAAAACTCCCATGTAGTAAAATCTATTTTCAAGGAAAAATAAATTTTGAATTTGGAAAAGCAATAAATTTGAATTTTGAAAGAAAAAAACTCCCATGTAATAAAATCTATTTTCAAGGATAAATAAGCAATAAATTTTGGCTCTTATTACTTCCTGCCGCGACAACATGGAAACGATAATTTGAATAATTGTTTTTCCCCACTGAATTCTAGAAGACGTGCACAGAAAATGAAGTTACATTTACGTCCAGAAGCAAAACAAGGGGCCATCTCAGCATTTGCTCAATGGATCAGGGTAACTGGACGAAAAACCTCATCGAGATGGGGGTCATTGACCCGGAAGCTGTAGTACAATAGTTGTTACAGGTTGTTTACTCATTTATACAGTCCAAATGGTAAATAATGCATTATGTATCATTGTTAAAATTAATGTTACTTTTCTGGTGATGCTCAGTATAGTCTCTAATTGTATAGAAACAGTTATGCAGCAGAAACGATTTCACTTGGGATTTAAACTTTTCTATTGAATTTAATCGTTTAATGTCATCTGGCAAAGTGTTGTAAAATAATGTACATGTATTGTTTGTGAATTTTGTAATGAGCTGTTGATACTGTCACCTGATGAATATGATTTCTTCGAGTGTTATAGTAATGACTTCGGCATTTTCGAAAATATTTCCCCCCCTTGACGCTTTTTTAAAAAAACCACTGATTCGTAAATAAAAAACCGGTAAGGGAGAGATTCGTGAAATGAAGAGGGTTTACATGAATCCGTGGGGGGGATTTGGTTATTATTCGTAAAATTTCTTTTTGTAATCAAAAAAGTCTAGAGCTATAAGATGTATTTCCCAGAATATTATGCCATATCTCAGGCGGGGTGAACTTTCCCGGAAGTGTACACAACGAGCAGATAAATGACTGTTTGCAGAACTCTGAACGCGTAGCATAATGAACAATTTGTGTTAAATTTCTTTTAAAAGGACGTTCCTTTTAAAGGGTTTGATGAATTAGAGACCTAAAAATTTTGTTGTTTTAACATCATCAAGGGTACACTGTTCTTTTTCAATGGAGCACAAATTGTTTATTTGAAATGGAAAACTGCATTAAACCCTTTTTTTTTGTTTACTATTAAATTTGTTATTTCGGGAAACCCAAATACTGGAGGAACCGTTTGTTGTGAGGTGTTTTTTCGTGTTTGTTTTTGGGGGTAATCGGCTTTGACAATTGATTTAGCCATAAAGTGTTTAAAAACGTGTGTTGGCAAAGAGGAAGGTGTTGTGGAAAATGAGTTTCAACGCCGCCTCCCCCTAACCTAACAGTGCTGGAACCCAAATTCTTCTCAAAGAAAATTACTGAATGTCAACAATTACGACAAAGTAGTGAAGGGCAGTGGAGAAATCATGGATATTTCAATACTTGCAACGATTTTCAAAGAAATTTCTTTTAGAAAATGAGTTGATGCCAATGAACCTAGCTATGGTGCTGGCTTGTTTTGATGTCTCAACATTAAATCTGAATTCCCGTAAGTTTACTTTTTCAGTACATAAGGAACATTTTCTCAGGTTTGAGTAATGCTATTCTAATAAAACTTTCAGGACATGTTGATACAAGTATATTTCACATGCTGATGCTGTTATAGCATAGGTTATGTACAATATAAAAGTTTTTATTAGCTATTGAAAATTGAAAAATGCTTAAAAAACTTGTTATTATATAACAAAATGTATATCTTTAAAAATTTAATTAATTTTATCTTTAAAATAGAATCAAGCTAACAAGGAAGGTTCTATCTATAACATCTAAAAATTGCATAATTGTAGGTGGAAAACTTTTTAAAAAAATGTTCCTTAAATAAAGTATAATTTAACATTGGCAGCATAGGGCGTTCCGTTCCCCCTCCACTCCCAAAAATAAAAGAACTCGAACAAAGTGGTAAGACAATTTTCTGTAAACTATATTTGTTAGATTTCGATTAATTAGCGAGAACGTTTAATTAACGAGAACCTTTGAAACATGAGCAAGTATGCGGTTGAAATTATATTTGTTCACAAAAATTCGCTCATGTTTGACTCCGAGTCCGCAGTAACCGGGGAGAGGGGTAAGTTTGCCAATTCATCGTGAAGATATAGTGGTCATAGAAGCGCATTTCATTTGATTTGCAAGAAATATGTGACATATATTAAAAAAGCGTATCTGAAGTGTTCCTTTTTGACGTGTAAATGAATTAAAATGTAATAAATACATACTAAAGGTAAAATATGTAATTATATCAAAATATGTAAAATAAAAATAGTTCTAATTCATTCAGAATGTCTTCTAAACTGAAAAAATATTATTGAATGCAGGTATCTAGTTCCTGTAAAAACATGTAATTACATGGAAATCCGTTCCCTAATTATAATGAAACAATGGCGCAATTTATAACAAATTCAGCCCCAGTTGGCGCGCCATTTGAAACAAACTGTCTGATTTATTTTTTAAATCTAATATTTCCTCTGCCCTTCTAATATTAATTCAACGTAACCCGTTCCAAATTTATAAAAGAATATGGGCGCCAGGGAAAGATTACGTTAATTCAATTATTAAAATTACTCTTCAACTGCTATTTCCATTAAATTAATATCCGGCAAACTGAGTCGATGGGTCTTATAAGAAATAATCGCTATTGCCTACTAATAGCCGATTATTCGACCTGCCATCTGTAGAGATTGGCCGAGGAATCTGAAAAGCAAATATACATTTCTAGCAACTTATTTGCTGGAATTGGCTAAATGAAAATCATCTTTTCTATTCACAGAAACTTGTAAGTATATTCAATGTTTCTTGTTAACAATACGAAACTTTTGGTCATGACCAGTCTCAAACTTTAAATTGCAGTACCCGTCTTCGCATGCTATTGACCGATGTCACCGCGTAGAACCATTTTCAATCTTTCCCGGTGTCGATGGCTCCAGGTCCAAATACCATCTTCTTTGTCTTCCGTTCTGGCACAAGTGTATTCAAGTCACTGATCCTCACCGCCTCATAAATTGATAAGACTTAATTAATTCCCTTTTAAAAGTTTCCAGTTCTTTCTACGCGTATACTTAAAATATTAAAGTTCAGCAAACTATATCTGCATCAAATACTCCCAGTCCTGTTGCTGACAAATTCACCTATGTTGACAATTCTTGCTGCTGCACTCGAAATATTTCCAAGTTCCAATTTCCGCACCTTCCATCAGATCCGGTTCCGACTTAAAAGTCGTAACGAACCGGTAAAGGGGTATGAATTCCGCATAGAACTGACAGATTCACGTCCATTTAAAGCGAAGAATTATCCGATCCCTGTAGCCTACCGTGACGAAGTAAGAAAGTTGATACACGAAATGATCCAAGAGGGTGTTACACGTAAAGCAAATAGGGCGTACACCAACCCGATTCTTGTGGTGAAGAAAAGGGACGGAAGCTTACGTTTATGCTTGGATGCGCGCAGATTGAACGGTAACGGCATATCGCGACGGCCGCGAGGATCGCGGATATGTGCAACTTTGGCAATGGTTTACAGTATCGATTTAGACATGCGTATGCAGTGCCAATCGCGCCGTCGATCAGAGTATACCGGTTTTACATTCGAGGGTATAACCTTTGTATTTGAGCGCGTGCCTTTTGGACTCAAAAACAGTGGAGCTGCCCTAATGCCATGTCTAGACGGTATTTTGCAGAAGGTATTAGAAAGGCGTGCAACGTTATACGTAGACGATTTGATAGTACACTCGAAGTCGTTCCACTCGCATTTGGAAGACCTGGAGACAATCTTTAAGACTCTGATTGAGAACAATCTTACATTGAACCTAAGCAAGGCACATTTCTGTGTTGAGAATTTCGATTTCTTGGGTTACGAAATATCGAGAGAGGGAGTGAGAATGAAAGAAGAGAAATGCAAAGAGATAGACGGTATTCCAGTACCCAGGAATATAAAACAACTAGGAGTTCATTAGCCACGTTAAATTATTACAACAGATTTTGCCCCAATTATGCTCTAGTAGTCGCACCGCTCTACCACCTACTTCGTAAAAATCAAAAATGGGCGTGGGAAGTCGAGCATCAACGAGCGTTCGACGAAATCAAAGTGATGTTCAAAAACACGTGTATTATTGCACACCCGACTTCGCCAAGCTTATGATTCCGCAGACGGATAGCAGCGCCTACGGTATCGCAGCCGTACTTTTCCAGAAACAGGACGGAAGGCAGAAAATTATCCAGTTGGTGAGTAAGGCACTCCGGGGACCGCAGATTCGGTATTCTGTAACGGAAAAAGAGGCTTATGGGATAGTATGGTCAATAATGAAGTTGCGGCAATATTTGACCGGCCGCACTTTCATCATTAGAACAGACCACAAGTCGCTAACTTTTCTAAATAAATGCTACACCGAAAACGATCGACTGAAGCGATGGATAACCTGGTTGCAGCAATTTGATTTTATAATACAACATTGCCCCGGGAAGGAAAATAGGTTGCCCAATCTATTGAGCAGATACGCAAGAGAAGTCGAAGATAGGTCGAGAACAGAAACGCATCTTGTGGTCGCACCAATTGAGTTGAATATTCCACAACAGCTCGAGTGGGAGTGGAGTAATGTTATAAATTGGCAACAGCGAGATGAAACAATGGCAGAAATCATACGAATAAAAGAAGGGAGGGGAGACGAGTCGCCGCTTAAACAACAACATGACCAAGATCCGGAGAAATGGCGCGTAGTAGGTGGTCTCTTAACAATTCGAATACGTCGAAGGCCTCCGACCTACCGAATCTGGGTACCTAAAACCAAAGTGAATGATTTGGTGAGGTACGTTCACTGTAAGAATGCTCACTATGGAGCTAGAAACATACTAATTCACATCCAAGAATTGTGTTACTGGAAGGGAATGGCCCGAGACGTGCGACGGATTGTGACCAAGTGTGATACATGCCTGACTACTAAATACCCCAATAGGAAGTATGCTGGTACCATGCATAATATTGTTCCGTTGGAACGAAACGACTTACTGCCAATTGAAATTTACGGACCCTTACCTAAGACAACCAATAGTAACAAATACATTCTGGTTATGGTCAACGTGTTTTCGAAATTTCCGATAGTGTATCCCATAAACAAAACCAACGCGTCCAATTGCCTTCGACAATTGGAAAAACATTTCGAGATTGCGGGCACGTATTCAAGAATACATTGCGACCATGGAACTCAATTTACGAGCACCCAGTACCAGGAGACATTACGAGGAAAAGGCATCACACCTGTTTATTCCAGCATCCGTCATCCGCAATCGAATCCCTCTGAAAGAATCATGAAATAGCTGTCTAGACTTTTTCGGACGTACTGCTCCGAGAACCACAGTGAATGGAATCTATTAATCCCACACATCAACATTTGGATTAACCGTGTCCACCACGAAAGCATTGGTGCCACGCCATGGGAGGCGCATTTCGACAGGAAACCTCCACACACCCTTGAAATGTTAGACAGAGAAGATGTCACGGGAGAACAACGAATAGTCACTGAGGAGCAAATACTGCACAAACTTCGACGGTCAGGCGACGAACGGAAGCGGAAAGATAAGAAGAAACCCTACCGGTTTCACCCAAACCAACAGGAGAACGCCTAGAGTATCAAATCCACGCCTAAAACTATTCGCTAAATTTTATAAATTGTACGAAGGCCCCTATGAGATTCATAGTATAGTTGCTCCCAATCTTACCCGCCTCATAAGCCATAGTGGGGAGATCATCGGCAACTACAATTTTTACAATTTGAGACCGGCATAAGATTTTATTCGAGGGCAAAGAAAATCTTAAGAAGGGGAGGAGGGGGCAATGTGACGTCACGGGATTATACAAACCCGAAACGCCACCATAAGCCACGAGAAAAGACCAGAACACAGAGAAATAGGGTACGCGGCGAAGCGATGGTCCGAGAAAGCGACATCTACCCCCAGGTTTTCGCACTTCGATGTCCGAAGTTACGGATAATATTTTTCTTGAGAGGGCGCGAAGGAGGAAAAATTCACCCCTCCAGAAATTTCCCCAGGCGGAGTCACATAAATTCGACGCGACGGCGACTCAACCTAATTCTTTGGCGATCATTGGTTAGTGCAGGAGTATAATTTTACTTGCTTAGTTAAAGCTGATTTGAGAAACGCGGTAATAAGAGTGATAGAATTCAGAAGTGAAGTGCATGTACAGTGTTATCACTAACATTACGCGAGAAAGCAAGCGATGTGATTGCTTAAATCTGAAATAGTTTCATAATTGAAATAAATTCGCGCAGAAGGACTCTAAACGAAATCCAGCATTTAATTTTGTACGCCACGACCACGCACGCTCAAAGTGTGGTATGTCGGCCGAGTGCTAGAAGTATTCAATTCAAGTACGTTAGTTATTTAAAGCTGGAAGCGCGAACAACGGGTACGCGGCACGCGGCGCAGGACGACTCCAGTGAAGACCCAAGCGTAGGAGAGAAGGACTTGGACCAAATACGTGGATGGTACGAGCCAGAGATCGAGAAAAAGGTCTGGAATTTGGACGAGTGGCGGAATCCAGAGATCGAGAGAAAGAAGTGGTGTAACCGTGGATCATCGAACCAGTCAAGCGACGTGGCGAGGACTGCGAGCGACCGAAAACCCCAAGGTTAACTGATGGCAAGCGGGAAGGAGATGTTGAGGTAAAGAACTGGCAACTTCTATGCGGCAATTTGTTGGGAAATCGTGTAGCTTTAAAATACCAGGCGAAGCGTCCTAAAATAGGTGAAAGTCCAAATAATTATTGGGAGAAATATTCCGAAGTATGAGCGGCAGTTTAGATTTCATTCGCTCTACGTACGAGTAAATTCGTTCGAATGCCATACCTTGTACAACTTTTCTAAAGTGAATTTTGATTTTTCATGTAGTGTAAAAGTGATCTTATTTGAAAGTCATGCTTTCATTGTATTATGTCAGGGATAATTAGTTACTATAATTTGTAAATGATCCAATTGAAGTAACGTGTGTGTCACGTTTGTTCTTGTGTTTGAGTTCACAGCATTGTAATAAATGTGCGGCTTAAGGCTGACATCTGTGAACAGTCTATGATAGAATAATTGTAGAGAATCATTTAAAGGGCCGTGCACGGAGAAAACTTAAGAATAACAAAAGTTAAATGAAGTACACAAAATAATTCAGAAAGAGGTAGAAGCAAAAGAATTGTGAATAGCACTTATTGAAGTATTCAGGCAGTCGAGGTGACGCCTATACATTTTGTGGTTGTGTTTTTTTTTTTTTTTTTTTTTTTTTTCTTTGCAGTGACCATCTACGCAAAGTGCATACTTTATTGTATATTTGTGCCACTGTGTAATTTATTTTTTTTACTGAATATATGCTCATTTTACCAGACTTTTACCTAATTTATTGTGTCAAGGGTTCAGACGTTTCTCATACCCGAAAGATCCTGCTTTCTGAGAATTCAAAGCTCGCTCCACGAGCATTCATAATTTCACGCTTTATCGCCACCGGCTGGAAGGTAGTAGGTGGGCGTGTTACAATATATATATATATATATATATATATATATATATATATATAATAAGCTTAATATAATAAAATAAAAAAGTCACCAAAAACGAACAAAAAATTGTGTGTATATATATATATATATATATATATATATATATATATATATATAAACATATATGGAAATAATTTTGTCTACTTACATTGTAGTATTACAAATTCCACACTCAGAAGTAAATATATTAATTCTGGCATAATAAAAAATATATATATATAACCAATATTACAAATCGGGGGTAGGAAAAATAAGGTGTGAACGGCACTCCCGGTTTTCGACAAAACGTTGCATCTTGTCGTTACAGACAAATCGTTACGTTTTATTGTATCGTCTAAACCCGGCTTAAATGAATCCGAACAGACGGACACTTCCTTGTTGTTGGCAGAAGAAATATAGGAGAGAGAAGACTGTTAAGAAATTATTCTGTAAAATCAGAAGAGATGGGGATTGGCATAAAAAATTGAAAGTATCGAAAAAGTATCGAGTAATTTTCCAAAAGTATCGATCGCTATCGATACCACCTGAGTATCGAGGTATCGAAAGTATTGAGGACCCATCCCTAGAAATAATGATAATATAATCAAAATCCACCCAATTCCAACGATGTGCCTGTGATGCACGCGTGCGTTTATTTCGATAGCCAGGATCACATCGCAAACTACGTTCAAGAAGCGCAGGATATAAGGATTGGGAATACAAATTGCAGAATAGAGTGAAATAAAATGGTGGTTGGAATTTTCAATTACAAATTATAAGTAAAATAATAGTAGTTTATGCAATTAGTTTATAATGTTAAGCTTTTTTGCTACGTACATGTTTTGAAAACGAGCGACGTTAGGCGAGTTTTCAAGAATGCAATAAAGCAACATTATACACGAGTTGCATACTACGCTATTTTTTTGTATAACAGCATTATGAATTTACAAGAGAATCAAACTTAATTTCGCGAAACAACTTTCTTCTGACGTCACGGATGCTTGACATCGAACGCCCTCTGGAAATCTGTTTTTTTTTTTTTTTCATTTTCCCCTCACCAGTAACCCTGGTGAGGCGGGAATTTATTCAGAGACGGAATACAGAAATATAACTCCAGCATTTCTGCTTATGGAGTTTCAGGAGGGCAATAACTTAAATAAACTAACTATTCTAAAAACTAAAACTATGTACAAAGCCTCTTTGGGCGATTGGAGTTTTAATATTAGGTTGACATTTGAGTTGATATCAGTTCGTTAAGAAAATCAAATTCAAGATGGCATTGTTGACATCCGTGCGAGAAAACGGTGGTCGGCTGTTCCGTCTTCTTCTACCTCCCCACGATTCTCTCGCTACTTTTGACTGAATGTGTGATGACGTCATGTCGCGTTTAAGAATGGCGATGACGTCATGTAGCGTGCGATAAAATACTGGATTATGCACGATTCGGGGTATCGAAAAGGGTCGTTTATAATGATGGTATACAAAAAATTAATTATTTTGCATAGCCTTTTGATCCATTACAATTTGTCGAATCTGTAATTTTTCTCGTGGCTCATAGTTCTCGGGACGTTTATATGGTATGTTTCATTAATTTCAAACAGAAAATACGCGAAAACTACTACCTTTTACAAAAAATTGCACATGGATTTTTAATGAGCTGATTTTGTACAACAGACTTTGAAGCAAAAATCTTTATCTTCAATTTTATAGTTTTGATTTTTTTTTTTTTTTGCAGTTTTCGAAAAACCGAGCGGTACTCGAAAATGGGACTTGCCCCATCACTTTTATCGGCCCTTATTACGTATGTGGAGAAAATTTAAAGAAAAAATATGGAGCTCCATATTTTTTTACCGGCCGTTATTACATGTAGAGAAAATTTAAAGTAAAAAATTGGAGCGGATTTTGATAAAAAAAAAAATTAATTGCCTCTATTTCGCGCAAAATTACACCAAAATTACTCATATATTCGAAAAGTTGAACTAGATCTTATTTCAAGAGTTAGGAAACAAATCTCTACCTGAATATTATACTTGTAGGAAGACACCAGTCAATGTTAGAATTTTTGCAATTTCCGGAAAATCAGGGATTTCAACGAAAATAAGACCTGCACCATTCTCTTAAGCGCTATTATCCTATCCGATGCAACGTTTATACAGAAAATTTGGAGCCATTTTTTGAAAATTTGGAAAATGTCCGACGGACCTCATATAAAGTACTCTCCAAAATTAAATATCAATTTTAAAAATAATGAAATAAATTTTAAATAAACGTTAACATCAACGCAGCCACTGATCCTTATCCATTCAATTAATCCTCGAATTCTAAGAAGTTGCATAATATATCAAATACGTGATTACCGGGAAAGGTGACTCAGGACATCAACTAATGTCACTGCAGTGCCTCTGACCGGGAGGTCCTAGGTTCGTGACCCGAAGGGCGCAGGATTTTCGACATTAGCATGTCAGCTAGGTCGACTTCAGTCGCTGTCTGAAGGAGAATTATAACGATTGGCTGCTCGGATCGGTAGTTTTCCGTGGTTTATAAGATCAATATCAGGTGAATGCCGGAACAGAACCCAAACAAACAGACCAAGGACCGCGCGTGGTCTTTATTTCCTCTTCCGTGTTGTATCCTCACCCTTTACCGATACACACTTACACTAAAATGCTCTACACTACCATACATACCGGGAGACCGGTCGCGAGCTTAGAGCTTGTCCCGGCTGGGGCGGTTCCCCACTGTTAGGAGATACCTGATTGAGGAAAACCGTGCTTGCCGACGGTAGGACGGCACCAGAATTCGCCACCTAGCGGGGGAAGACCACTGCCGCATCGAACGATATAACATACACTACACTTACGGGACTAATGACCTTAGCCGGGAATCACTAACAATCAATGAAATAAATCAGAGAGCTGATTGGTGAAACTTTTAAACCACAGTCTGCGATTTTGAATCGGTTTTCCTTGAGAATTATGTAGAGAACATCTAATAACAGCTTTTCTTTTGAGGATAAGACCTAACCTAACAAGAGGATTTGATCTCAACATCTTTCTTGCGAATTTTTTACCTGTCACATTTCCAACATTTTTCATTAAATCTTGCCAGTGGATATTGGTAATGATTAGAGGGCGAATTTTGATGACCTACAACATCGCCAAAAATGCTCAATAAAATGCTTGTAAAATGCGTTTAAAATACCTTAATACCAAAGGAAAATGACGTGAAAAATCTTATCAAAACCGGTTCGAATGAATAACTCAAGCTGTTGGATACATTACTGATGTAATCGAGACCTATTCCATTCGAGTGAAATCAACTTGCAAACTTCTAGTTTGGACTGTTCTTTGCCAGAAAACCTCTGTCTTTAGTTATCCCGAAATCGGCCGAACTCGCAATGGTGCTGATATACGTCACAAGAATTACATACTCACAACTACTGTCAAAACAATTTCTGAGCGAACAATTAGCGTAGGCTGCTGAGTAATTCTGTAAAGAACATTTGTTGCATCTCGTAAATATTATTTGAAGCAAGTACCATTAAAAATGACATTAAAATCGACGAAATTAGCAAATAATGCATTAAAATGATCGAAAAGGTTAAAAAATGACTTAGTCGAAATCGACAAAAACAACAACAAAATGGTGACCTATAAAAATGGGTCATTTTCTTTTATCATAACATAAAATAAATTTATATATTAAACGACATTGTTATAAAGTGAAAAGAAATAAAATGACATTTCATTAAAATCCGCCCCCTAGTAATGATTAATTGAAACTGCCTCACATACGAGAATCAGTTTATCAGAGTTAACAAAATGCAACCGTTCTTCTTTACATGCGGCTGTTTTGCCGCTTGTGAAGTGACCATAGAGACTCAGGCGTACACTTTTTATGAAGGTCGTCACCGTTTACTTGTAGGACGTTATGCCTTGAAGGTCAGTCGTGTAGTGTTAGTGCAAAACGCCGCTGCCCTACGCGCGGCACTAAAACTCCGTATTTAGAACCTGAAGAATCCTTGCGGTCATAAACATAATGAAGGCTGGTTCTTAAGGCTTGGTTATTGGGAATTAATTAATGATCAGTTGTCTGCCACCGTTTCAGAAAATATATCAACATCACGGCCCTGATGTTCAAGATCAATAAAAACATAATTTTTCCTCTCCTCCTTACACTTTACCAATAGTGGACATGGTATATGGTAGTGAGGTGTTTCTTTGCGGGTAGTGTTTATTCATCACATAACGCGTGAGATTATAAATCTCCAGTAAAAAACTGGAAGGAATTGTACTTTTATTTTATCATTTCCTCCCTTGTTTTACAGTAATTGTATAAAAAAGTGCAGGCTCGTTTGGTTCATTAACAGGTAATGTTTTTATCTTGTACATTATAGCCTGATGAAGTATATTTTCTGAAATGTTCGCAAAACGTTTCCAGCGAAATAACCTGTTAATTTCCACTGAACAAGCTCCACAAACCTTCCGTGCGCTGCCTCACGACACGCTTGCTACCTTGTGCGAGCAAGCGGAGGCAGCCGAACGCGGAGGGGAAGACTCGCCCTCGGCCGAGGCACGCGTGGGCAACGCGACGACGCGCCCCTCCTGCCACACCTCCCAATGGGCCTGAGCGCCACGGACACTTTGAGCCAAGTCAGTGCCGTGGCGAACAGAAATCAGTGCAGTGCTGTGGGAATGAATGGTTATGTATATAATGAATGAATGGTTATGTATATAACGAATGAATGGTCATATATTTAACGAATGAATGGTCATGTATATAACGAATGAATGAATGATACGTGAATGAAAAATAAATTTAGAAAAAGAATCACCTAGCAAACCATACAAAAACATTATTTAGAATTCAGAAAAAAGAATTATAATAATATTTTTCGTGTAAGTTAAGTATGCCAAAGTGCTACTACATAATTATTAAATTAGATTTAAGCTAGAATTAAGTTAGCTTGAGTTAGTATTAGCTTTTTTTTACCTCTCCCTCTTAGCTGCTTAAGCCGCAAGGCAGCAGCGCAAATTGAATGCCAGTATGTAAATAAATTCCCGCCTCCTCAGGGTTACTGTGGAGGGGAAACATGAAAAAGCTCCACAAACCAGCGTTCGTTCCAATGTGAACGGTCTGCATTTCCAAGGACTGAATTCGGTTCCTCTCCGGCGCTACCTACCCTCCACTCACCTCCGCTGGGGGAAGGGGTGGGTCGCACTCCACGAGCTTTTGTGTCGATACCGACTCCACTCTTGCGTCGGGGAGAGGGCGCGCAGTCAGGTAAGTGGAAGGACCCAGTGCCCATCCGGCTTACGTGCGCCTTTTCCCGGAAACGTCCAATATTAGACAGGTAGAATTGCTGAATGAACAATAAAGCCTTGCTCGCCCTTTGCCTGATGCCAACGAACCCATGTCGGCTTCTGAGAGCGGGAGTTCTCGCCTGTGCGATGCCCAATCACAATGATGCCACCGTAAAACCTATGGACGGCGGTTTGATTAAATATGAATAAAAATAACAATTAATAGCACATGCCAGTGAGGCATTCAGATCAAATTTTCATTCGATTATGAATATTCTTTAATTAAGAAAATTATCGATGATAACTAGAACAAATATTAAGGATGTCAGAAACAATAAAGAAGAGTTTCATTATCTCATGATATCCCGAGGCTCTAAGGCCCTGGGAAGTAACAAGTTACATCATGTTAGAATTTATTAAAAAATGAATTTTCCGTTTAACGGAAAGTTGTAGTGACAAATAAAACTAGTACAATATTTATTATTGTATATATTTTAGCAGCCTTTAGGATGGCTCGTGGGTAGCATACTAGCTTCCTGTGGTGTTATCCTGAGTTCCATTCCCGATCGAGGTAAATAGTTTTAGTTTTCCTTTAAAAATCGTCTCAGTTCCTGTAGTTGTGTGGCTAAGAAAAGCTCAAGCAGGCGGAGTTTGCTAGTTTCGGTGAAGGGAACACTTCAGGTTCGCTACATTTATCTTACCCCCAAGCGTGGGAATTGAACTAGGTCCAGGCATTGGGTCACGTGTCATTAGACGGCAAAGTCGGACAATCGACCCAAACTACCAAATACGCAAATTTTTTTAGTATATTATAGTAGGGGCAGTTCAATAAGTTCAATGAAAAGTTCACAAAACCTCTAATTTTGTTTCACTTTCTTTCAAATACATAAATGGGTTCTAAACATATATCAAAACTTTAAATTCGGAAACCCGTGATTAATTGGACCGACGTAGCTGATTTTTTAACATACAGCTCGGAAGAGTTTATTTAAAATTATTTACAGACTATTACTGAAGATATTTGAAAGAAAAGCTCTTAATATTTTATTAAATTATTTACCACTAATGTATAACGAAAAATCATAAGAAAAAATAGTAAGAACTCTATAATTTATAAAAAGAAACAAGAGATTATCGCATAAATATCCCTTATAATGAGAAGTTCATTCCAATCACGTGAAACATTCTTGTTTGTACACTTCAATGAATTCCCTTATTCCTAGACCGTTAATACTTTTCGTCACGTTCAGACGTCCTTTATAGTGGCCGTTATCAGCTATATTTTGTTTGTGGATTAGATTTTTCACGATGGAAAAGAGGAAAGCAATGAAGTAAATGAAATCATCGTAACTCTTGGTTTACGAGGCTATTCTCTAAGAGAAAATAGACGCAGTGAACAAACCTAATTCTACAGTCAGCTATGTGTTAAATAAGTTTAGACACAACGGTTCAACAAAGAACCTACCAAGAAAAAGAAGGTCAATGACAGGGACGAACGTTTCATAATTTAACAGGTGAGGAAAGTCCCAACATAAAGTGCTCCCAATGTCCGTAAAATGGTGGAACAAATGACGCAAAATGAACTGTCAAACCAGACAATTCGCAAAGTACTGTGGAAGTACGGCTATCATGGCAGAAGAGCACGAAATAGGCCATTCATAAGTAGAAAAAATCGACTTGCCAGAAGTAAATTCTGCAGAGAGCACGAAAATAAAGAAACAATCTTCAGGAATAATGTTGTTTGGTCGGACGAAACGAAAATAACTCTTTATGGTTCTTATGGGTGCCGAAAGCTATGGAGAAAGGTAAATATAGCCCATGAAAGTTGCAACACTCGGCATATTGTGAAATATAGAGAAGGTTCGGTGATGTTTTGGGGGTGCATGTCGTCTAATAGGGTTGGACCTTTGCAGATCATTGATGCCATAATGATCAATTGGAGATGCTTAGATGTCTTGAAGAAAAATCTTAAGCAGAGTGCAGAGAAAATGCAATTAGA
>CAXIVR010000007.1:111910190-111982061 GCA_964035755.1 Teleogryllus oceanicus
AGTCATCTGTGAGAGTCAAGGTCAAGACGACAAAGTTGTTTTTCCTACTTTTGTTTTGCCGTAAAATATGTCCAATCCAGAATCGATCGGGGCGCAAAAAAATTCCGGTTTAGGGAGGTTTCCGTTTTATGCAAGTTCATTTATGACACTTGTGATATTGACGTTTCTGCCGTTAAAGTAGTAAATTGCTCGACTTTTAATTATTAAAATAACGTAATTTATGGATGAAATCACCTTTAACAATTCATTGACGGCTTCTGAGTTGAAAAATACACACCGTATTGGCTGTATTCGGACTCTTCGCTGATTTTCAACGCACAATGCGTCACAACATGACTTTCTGATATCTCGCATGGCGTGAGTAATGCGTATCTGGTCGAGGGTTTATGGTTTTCAACATGGGGCAGGGATACACGTGAATAGAAGCCATATCCGTACACCTTCCCACGCTGTCGGCAGAGAGGGAATTCCCCTACGGCCTACGCCTTAAAAGAGAATTGACTCCAAGGTCGAAATCTACGCCGAGAGCTGATGCCCTCTCTTTCAATGTCCAGCTGCCACGAATTAATCGCGTGTCACAGGGATAGAGATTTTAAAACAAACTTGCAGATGTATTCAGTTCATTAAGAACGTCTCGTGTCTCTCTGTCAATTGCATTAAATTCATAGGAATTCCGTTTTTTGACGCGGAACATGAAAAACTGTTCCGTTTCCGCGTTGGAGAGGTTCCGTTTCATGCTATGTAAAATGCCATTTATCTTCACGGGCCGGATAAATTTTCCAGTTAAGGCAGGTTTCCGGCTAGTACAAGCTCCTGTTTAGACAGATTTTTCTGTAGTAAGCAAGATTGGATTTCGATAGGGGGACTCAACATTTCTTCATATCTTTACGTATCACAAGCCTGGAAAAAGATAGCATACCATTTGAATACAAAAAGATGTGTTGAATGATGAATGTTGGATTCTAAAAAAATATTCCTTTGCTTGATAAAATATGGGAAGGGTTGTAAATTATTCAGATTACAAAATTATTCTTAATGGTGTATTCATGTAATCGAGTAATTTTGATGAATATAAAATACTATTTTTAATTATATTTTTTGTATCCATTTTCATGTTATTGTGTTATCAACAATGATAATAGGCAAAATGTGTATTCCATACGAATTAGAGGTAGTTATTACTTGTAACATTGTTGTAACGCCGCAGATATCAAAGGTCTTTCGTTCACGTTAATGTAAACTTTTATATATTTAAATTACAATACCATAGTGTTTAATAATTACTATTATACCACCGCTATCAATATCGTATACCTTACTCAATGAATTCAATGCTAGAAATATATTTTCGTTTAGTTTTGAACAAAAAAAGTATTGTTTGAAACTTTAACATTCGCACCAAATGTTCTTCGATTTCAAATGAGTTTTACAAAAAAATGGTCACTGAGATGTGTTAATTCGGAAATAAGTTGTGGTATGTATTTTGATATGTATGTAAATCGTTGCGTCTATTTTGCAAATGTACATTCCCGCCTGAGATATGGCATAATATTCTCGGGAAGCTCATCCTTTAGTAACCAGACATTTAGATTGCAAAAGAAAATTATCCGAATAAAGAAAGAATGCCATTCACGTGATCCCCGCAAGTCTCGTTTCATTGAGCTTGGAATCTTACCTTGCCTATTTATTTAGGAATCTGTAGTATTTATCGAAACTGACTTACTTAACGGTGGGAACATATTGTCATGAAATACTGATAATTATAATTACAACACGTAGAAATCATATTTATCAAGCGTCAAGTATCAACAGCTCACTACAAGGAATCCACATACATGTACATTACTTTTACAGCGCATTACCAGATGGCATTAAAGAATTAAGATCTGTATAGAATTTAAGTTGAAAATAAAATCTTTTGTGCTGCATTACTGTCTCTATACAATTAGAACTATACTGATCACGAAAAAGAAAAATGTTTATTTTAACAAAACATTGATATAGTATAATTAATTAGTTCACAATTACATTGTAGAGTTTTTAAAAACGACGTAATATGCATGTAACAAGTAATGTACTTCAACTTCCGGGTCAGTGACCCCCATCTCTATCAGGTTTTTGTCCAGTTTCCCTGATTCATTGTGCAAATGCTGAGATAGCCCCTTGATTTGCTTTTGGACGTAAATATAGCTTCACAATGCGCACGTTTTGTTGAGCTCTCTTTTGGCTTGTAGTGGTAGTAGAGATTAGGGTGAGTTTCTATTTTGTTGGCAAAACAGAAAAATCAAATGTGCAGTTCGTTTACCGTTACAAATAAGTTTTCTACAACACGAGAACGGAAATGTCTGGTTTTTATGTTTATCTCGCGCTTTTTTAACGTTTATTATTATTATTGCTATTATGTATTTTTTTTAAGCTTTTTTCATGTTTCAACTATTAGTAGTTCAATTATTGGGAAAGGATTCTAAAACTCAAGAAAGCGTGCCCAGATGACGTCATATACATTTAACTGTTTTTGACGAAATAAATATAAATAGTATTAAATAACCATCACTACAGTCGAGAAAGTTCGTGCTGTTTTAGCACCACTGGTTTTAGATGTTTATATGCATTTCACTGTTTGTAATAAGTGAAATTTAAAAATAAATACTTTTCTTTTCCTTTCCCCATCGCCAGTTTAGAATCGCTAAGACATATTAAAGATCACCGAATGACATGAGATGTTCGTTCCGAGCGCACTGAATATTGATTTTATTACCATCTAACTCAAAAACCATGATTCGTGCAGAAATGTAGTTGGTCTCGTATCAAAATTTGGACTTCCCTTGTCATTTCATCCGCTGTGTATTCAAGTTTGTGCTTTTCTTCAATAGTAAAGTGTCTTGCATGGCGAAAATTTAAGGACGACAAAACGTAGAAGTATACACTCGACAATCATTTATAATTAATTTCTTCGTAATTAAACCATGAAACTCAATTACAAAATAATAATCACATTCATTGTGTTGGGAATAACTGTTAAAAAAATCATTGGTGTAAGATCAACACAATTGAATATATCGTTGAGTAAACAACTTAAATAATTGCGTTAGAAACAGGATGACCGAGCCGAATAGCCCCGAGCTTCATGAATTGGCTTCGTGGCTTGCGATAAAAAGTGTCTTGTGTAAAATTGTATTGGATAGAAAGAGAAAAATACTCCATAAGGCCCTGTACTGCAGTGAAATGTTTGAACGCTCTATAGGCGGTTCTTCGAGTAGTCCAAGCCTTCATCTGGTTGGGACAAGCATATTTAAGTTGATTTTTCAGTAGTTCATATTTCGAAAAGGAACATTTTTCCTGTCTTTTTAAATTTTATTTTTATATTACCAAAATAAAATAATTATTTTAAAAGGTCTGTTTTGGAATGGTGCGCCCCTTACTCCTGTCAACATCTTTGGTTTTAAGTATAAAGGTGCCTTGTTTCTAGTCTGCGTCTGGATTTGCCTGGATACATGTGTTTTGTTGACAGAGGGACGGAGTTTTCCATCACAGAAACCCAGCACAATCAAGACACAACAGAGCAAAAGTTCAGACTTGGATTGCATCCGTGGGAGCGGCTTCTCCAACTATGACGCGTTCCCAAACACGCACACATACGCCGATGAAAAACCTTTTCACTGTACCACCTGTACGAAGACGTTTACTCGAAAGAGGAGCTTTCAGGAGCACATACGCACCCACACCGGTGAAAAACCTTATCAGTGTTCCATCTGTGAGAAGACTTTTGGTAGCAAATGGGGCTTTAGTCATCACATGCGCGTCCACACCGGTGAAAAACCTTTTCACTGTACCACCTGTACGAAGACGTTTACTCTAAAGAAGAGCTTGCAGGAGCACATGCGCCTCCACACCGGTGAAAAGCCTTATCACTGCACCATCTGTGAGAAGACGTTCACTCAAAAAAATAACATGCAGAAGCACTTGCGCATCCACACGGGTGAAAAGCCTTTTCAGTGTTCCACCTGTGGAAAGTTGTTTACTCAGAAGGGGCATTTGCAAGGGCACATCCGCATGCACACCGGCGAAAAATCTTTTCAGTGTTCCATCTGTGAGAAGACTTTTGGTAGCAAATGGGGCTTCAATTATCACATGCACACCCACACTGGTGAAAAGCCTTTTCAGTGTTCGTTCTGTAAGAAGAAGTTTACTGCAAAGGGGGGCTTGCACAGGCACATGTACACCCACACTGTTGAAAAGCCTTTTCAGTGTTCCATCTGCGAGCAGTCGTTTACTCAAAAGTGGACCTTGCACAGGCACATGCACACCCACACCGGTGAAAAGCCTTTTCAGTGTTCCATCTGTGAGAAGACGTTTATTGGAAAGGGCGACTTGCAGAGACACATGTGCACCCACGCTGGTGAAAAGGTTTTTCAGTGTTCCATCTGTGGGAAGACGTTCATTCAAAAGAGGAATTTGCAGAAGCACATGCGCATCCACACCAGTGAAAAACCTTTTGAGTGTTCCAATTGTGAGAAGACGTTTACTGTAAAGGTGGATTTGCAGAGACATATGTACTCTCACACCGGTGAAAAGCCTTTTCAGTGTTCCATCTGTGAACAGTCGTTTACTCGAAAGGGGTCCTTGCAGAGGCACATACGCACTCACACTGGTGAAAAAACGTTTCAGTGTTCCATCTGTGAGAAGTCTTTTACTCTAAAGGGGACCTTGCAGAGGCATATGCTTACCCACTCCGATCGTAGTGTAATATAAAGAAGGAATTACACCAGATTTTCATATTCCACATTTTTTCAGTTTCTAATCCAAATTTTGCATCACATTCCCAATATTTTTCAAATAAATTCCGCAAATACCTTCATATTTCATAATTTTTACCTATTTTCATAATTCGTTGAGAGGCCTTGAGATTCTTGCTCCAGATTTCAGAATAGTAAACTAAATTTCAATTTTTATTCATTTCGCAGCAACATTTATAAAATTGGATAATAGGCATTGAAATACCTAGACCAGATTTTTGATCGACTTCAATTTCACTATAATTATTCATTAATCTGTAAGTTAACTATCCTGAAAATGAAATGTATTCCCAAATATCTTAATTTTTTTACAATTTATATCAGTTTTTTTCTAATGCGCAAGTGTTAAGATCTGTTGATAAACTCAATCAGATGATCGGATTCAAAAGAACTTGTTTTCAATTAAATCATTTTACAAGAAATATAGGACATTGTGATATCTGTAGACCATGATTATTGAGAAAATACATCTTATCAAATAATTACCTGATAACCATCGTAGCTGGATCAAGCTACGTTGGGATATCAAACAAGTAAAACCCATGATTGGTGTCAGAAATGTGGATACAAAATATGGAGGTAGAATTGTTGAGAATCTAAAATCAATAAGCCAGCCCAGATTTCTAGTACATTTTTACCAGATCGATATGCGAATTGTTTAAATGATAACGATTTTAATGGCCTTCAAAAAGTAAAAGATTTGAGACTAGAGTATTAATTATTAAACTCAACTTTTTAAATAAAATACAAACATATACTTTTTAAAATTAGTATCAGATTTTTAATTTTATTACCTATGTTTATAGGAAAAAAAGTAAAAACGTAGATCCCCTGGAGGCTTAGAATTAGTTTGATGCTCAGCCTATAAACTTAGGCAATGAATTAAATTTTTTTATTTATTTTACGTCAAAAAAAACAGTTAAAAACTGCGTATGACGCGCTATGGGGAAAAGTGAATTGTGTGCACATTTTCACAAACTCCCATGTAATAATTTTTTTTTCAAGGATAAACAAGCAATAAATTTTGAATTTTGAAAGGGAGAAAAAAACAACAAAAAAACTCCCATGTAATAAAATCTATTTTCAAGAATAAATAGCAATAAATTTTGTATTTTGAAAGGGAGAAAAAAACAAAAAAAACTCCCATGTAATAAAATCTATATTCAAAGAGAAATAAGCAATAATTTTTGGCTCTTATTACTTCCTGCCGCGACAACATGGAAACGATAATTTGAATAATTGTATTTCCCACTGAATTCTAGAAGACGTGCACAGAAAATGAAGTTACATTTATGTCCAGAAGCAAAACAAGGGGCCATCTCAGCATTTGCTCAATGGATCAGGGGAACTGGACGAAAAACCTGATCGAGATGAGACCCGTTCTTCCGTTTCGAATCGTCGAGGGCATATCGTTTACGCAAAGTAGGAACAGAATAGGGCCTAAAATCGATCCTTGAGGAACTCCACATGCAACGGGCAAAGAGTCGGAAAGGTGCGTACGTAATGTTCCATCATTCCAGTAAGGTATTTCAACTCTCTGAGATCGTTGTTTAAGGTACGAACATAACCAATCTAGAGCAATACCACGAATTCCATATGAAGGTAATTTGAGCAAAATGTCATGATCAATGGACGTCAAGTTTTTGAGAGACTAAAATAACCAACAGGGTGCCTCTGGTTTTGATCTAATGATGAGGCGACATCTTTAAGAAAAGAAAACAGAGCTGCTTCCTGCTGATTTTGATTTTCTAATCCATGTTGGCAATCTGAAAGCGTCGTGTTTAGTGAGAAAGGTTTCCATTCGTACGTAAAAAAGTCTCTCTAATATTTTTGAAAAAGCATCTCCTGTATCATTTCAGTCAGAGACGTGACGAATTGCACTTTGACTAAAAATATGAAGAATTTGTTTAAAAAACGCAAAATATTCATGTCAAATGCAACTCGCAGCAGTGGGTCGTTTTTGTGGATCTATATCATTAAAGAACTCCTAAACGAAGCGTTTTAGGGCCTTCAAAACTAAAATTTTGAGGCCAACGACCTCAAAGAAACGTTTCCCACACCCACAGGATGGTTACTTTCTTGCTGATTTGATACTTCTTAATTCTACCCCACCTTTTCAGAGCCTGTAGAATCTGTAACTGTATGTGAAATTAAATTAAATACTTGATATTCTGTGCAATTGAATTACATGGGTGTACCTCTCTACTCGGTAATATTAAATAAAAGTAGTTAGTTTTGACAAGAGTATGGTTATGGTATGGTTATCAATAACAAGAATACATATAGAAGAAGTGACGGGGGAGGTCTTGAAGAAAAAAATATATATTACAGACTTAATATGGATTGAAAAATAGGGAAGATAGTGGGATTTAACGTGCGAGAGTTCTCACACAGGTACGCTACATAATGTGTTGTAAGGAATATATTCTTAAAGATCATATTTAATATGAATATAATGAATCCCTGAATAGTTTCCTAAAATCTGTAAAACTTAACCTTAATGACTAAAAATTGTAGTTTAGTCATTAAAGTTAAGTTTTATTTTATTTTTTATTTAAATTTATTTAATTAAATTTAAATTTATTTATTTATTTAAATTGAAAACGTTTTTCGTATATTATTAAGTTTTAAATAAAGTTGAGAGATTACTAGAAAAAAGCAGTACGTATTCACATACTGCTTTTTTCTAGTAATCTCTCTGGGGATACAGTAATTAAAAAGATCCACATCAAAAAACAGAAGGAGATTAAATAAACTAAAAAATGTAGAACTAGTCAATATATGACAATGGTCATACATTTCAGTGTAAAGATAGCATGAAAACGTTTATAACCAAAGAACAATGTCCTTGTGGATGCATTGTCAATAGAGGTTATTTAAAGAATCATGAAAATAAATGTACATGCAGATTAATATTTTATGTTATTGTAATATTTTATTAAATTTTATGTCTGTAGGGCAATGTGTTGATATGATCTATTAAATGTCTCAATTTTTGTACTTTTTATTGTATGTAGTTTATATTCTTTTGATGAAACGTTATACACATCTTCATACGGCTGTACATCATTGAATAAACTGTTTATGCATATCAATTTTATTTTCTCTATGTTTCATTTCTTAATACTCTTGCATACTTTTGTGTGTAAAATCTGTCCTAAATCAATACATTTTTGATCCTAAACCTACAAATTTTCTAATGGTCATCTTTAAATTTACCTGCTGCCTTATTATTTGCTTGAGGTACAGATTTTAGGAGATATCCAATAGTATCAATTTTTTTAAATCAATAAAAATTATCAATTTCAACATACAACATAAAGGAATCAGTTGCTAATAGTTTAATATGATTTCCATATGTTGTTTTTAGAAAATCAATAAAATTTAAAGATAAGATGAGTTATATAATAAGAAATCCTTTAATTATTTATAGATAATAAAAATTAAAACAACTCAAATTTTATTTAAAAAGGACACTTTAGTTATTAAGTTGAATTGGCAAAAGAATACTTGTTGAAACAAGTGAAAAGACCCTTTCACATCTTCAAGTTTGTACACTGAAATAACATGGTTCAACTATGAAAACAACGAAGATTATACTTGTTAACACAATACGTTGGTATTGTATATTTGTTGCTATCAATCAATTTCTCTCTTAATGTATTCAAGAGCTTAATATATTTTGGAATGTGTCCTATACCCTTTTACAAGATCCTTTTGACATTTTGATAATTCATATTGTGATGAACCCGACCTGCCGCATACGGCAACCCACGCACGTGAGCAATGCGCGCAGCTCGCGGTCTGGGTACCTCGCTGTGTTGGGAAAACACTGTCACACTGAAGTGTGCCGCAATCAGCTGACAGGTGTGCGCGTTACATTAATAAATGAAGGGCGCCAAACGGGCACTTACCTGTCACCTGGCACCGGCATATGAGAACCTCAGGGGTGAGCACTCTTGAATGAGGGCATGCACTGGGTTTGCTACTATTACTACGTTACAATAATTACAAAGTTATGTTCCATTTTAAGTGTCAATCGCCTGAATGGCGAGAACACATTTATTGCTTTTTTTAATACAAATTGGTCGGGAAGTCTCTTAAATTAAAGTCTATATTATTTTCTTACATTAGATGACTTTTTTTTAATGTCTTTAGAATTAGTACAAAATGCCGTTGGTTCTACCTCTTTCGATGATTGCACATCTGTGGTCGTCCTCAAAACAGAGCGCTGTCGCGAACCGCGCGTTGCGTTACGCAGCCAGCCGGAAGCAGCAACATGTGCGGTGCTAAAGGTTCCTTCCCATTCCGATCCTCGCAGATCGGCCACCCGGGTCAGGAAATGGATGAAATGAGCTCCGATCGGTGGGTATCGGAGGAGCCGTCTGACGCCACCCCACTCCTGAGCCAGGCCGCCTCGATAACTCGGTTGCACAATCGATCCCATGCGATCAACGCCGGCCCGTTGAAATGGAATAAATTCCAGTTTGTGCTTTCAAACGGGGCGGCCTGCACTCCGTTGGTCGGCCAACACTAATCGCTGGCTCCAACTACCTCTCCTCAACACATCAGCCTGTTTGGTATGCTCGCCTTCTATATGTCTTCCGATAAGAATCCTACTCTCTCGAGCTTCCTGCGTCGCATTCCCACTCTCTTTTCTAATTTCGCACATCGCTCCTTCATGTGATCGGAATTTTAAATGTTATTGGTCGAAATCTCGTTTTGTGAAATATTCGAAAGGAGTCGGAATGATAGGGCATTTTCGAACTAACGTCATTTTCTGGGGCGTCATTGGTGGTCTTTGTTGTGCGTGTGTTTTGGCCAGTACACCAGAGATGAACAGAGCAGTCCTTTCTGCTGTCTCCGTGATGCCTATATGAGTCCTATGGGATTACTTAAACAGTAGCCGGGATCTCTATAATTCGCTTGTTCCGGTGCCTAGTGTAAACGTGGGCGGGCAGTCGCCCGCTCTTTGCCTGAAGGGCTGTCCCCGGGAGACGATCCCACCCTAGTCGTAAATCTTTGAATAGAACGACAGGCACGTGTTCGCGCGTCTTGCGTTGAGCCGTGTCAAATCAGGGACTGTCCTAATTGGCGTGACCGAGGGGGAAGTTTTGGGTCCGGCGACCAGCAATGGCCTCATTGCAATATACGGAATATGATCAGGACATAACGGAAAATCTTTAACCTTTTAGTTACGAAAGAGAAAGTTTCCCCAGAACTCAGCCGTTCGAACGAGATCTTTCTTGCTTGACCTCCAGAGGCGCGAGACGGTTCTTATCTCTCGCTGCCAACACCTGACAAGCAGTGCCGCTGCGATTCTCACCTCGGTGTATAGTGCGATTTTTCTAACCGTGCATCTGATATGTATCAGTTGTAGGCGGTTTCGTCCAATCGGGAGCTTGAACGGCACCATAGTGATGTCACTGTAGCGACATACAAGCTCCCGATTGGTCCCTCTGGCTCGGCTAAAAGAGCGCTGCGATTTTGAAAAACATTCTTTAAAATTTGTGGGTGCTTTACTTAACGCCTCTGACATTTTCCAAATTTTCTCGAAAATGGCTCCGAATAATTTCTTGAAATGTCTTGTAATAATAAAGTAAATACATTTAGAAAGATGACCTATGTCCGTTTTTCACTGTTAACTCAAATTGTCATTTCAAATGTTTTAAAACATTTCTGCTTATTCCTACTATTACAAAATTGAAGATAGAGATTTTTCCTTGAAATAAAATTTGTTCTTCATATTTAGTTCTTTCAGTAAGGACATGTACATTTTTTTCAAACTTCTTTAGTAGTTTTTTGCGCAATATTGCGAGGAATATGTGCAATATAAAAATATTACAAAAAACAAGATTATCTCAAAAACGGCTCCATTTTTTTTTTTACTTTTAGTAGGCCTTGTGCCAAGTGTTTTCTGTGAGATGACCCTTTTGCTCTATCGTTTTGTTTTTTCAAAAATTACAAAATTGTATTTTTTGTCTAGCCTTTCACTTCGTTAATATTTATACTAGCGGCGATTTGTTCACATTATTGGATTTACGAGTACGAGTGCTTTAAATGATATCAAGTTTTCGCCCAAACTCAAAACTATTTTGTGACGAGCTCAAAATCGCGCATTTTAAGAAACTCTCAAACGTCATTTTCTCAAAGACGACTCTAATTTTTTTGTGCGGAAAGCGCTAATTGCACTGTTTAAGATTACGTAAAATTCATTTTGCTGTATCCTTTTCTTTTTCAAAAATTATACAAATGTATTTTTTCATATGACTCACGCCGTTAATATGCATATTTTTAGCTATTTGTTTTGTGACATACCAATATGTGAGACATAATATGGTACAATATTTATTATAAACAGCGTAAATTATAGGGATAAATATAGATGAATATGCCAACATAGCAACGGTAAGCGAGCTGTCGTCAAGACCAACAATCTTCATGCAGTGACAATCGCGGAGAGGCTAGTTCATTTTAAAGAAATTTAGATCAATAGGTACGGAAGTACATCAAGTTCATCTGTAAAAACAATCGAAAAGATGATGCTAGTTTTAAGGGGTTGAAAGAATATATAAGCATTCATTCTGACTGGATGCCGTGTTGAAACGGATCGTGGACAATTAATGTTAGGAGATTTTGGGACTTGTGTTACTTACTGGGGAGTGGATATTGGTAGAACTTTGAATTTGACAGTAAAACTTAAAATATTTCAAGTGAACGAGTTAGAAGGACATTGAGGGCTTAGTCGAATTTATCAGTAACTGGACTGGAATGCTAACAGCAGATAGTTTGTTGATCGTTGAGTATTCAGCATACGCGTTAGATGAACTTGCAATTCGTAAATTGGCGAACGACTTACACTTTATTAACTTCGGAAACAGTGATGAACGGTGATTGAAGTGTGCTTCTACAAGAAAAGAAGAGAGAAGGTGGTATCTGGACCCGAGGACAGCGACGTCGGAAAAGAATGATGGTACAACGAGGTACCGTCGTCCAAGAGCGCGCGAAAACGAATACTACATTATAAAGTTGGAACAGGTTATGACCAAAGTTTTCTTTTATATGGTGTAGAATTATTAGGTACCAAAATTGTTTAATAAATTTCCATGTTTTGTGAAATTAATACATGATTCGCTGAGCCAATTCTAATAACGACGTAGCAAGATCGAAATATATTTGCTTTCAGGATTCCTCGACCACTCTGTATAGATGGCAGATCGGATAATCATCTATTAGCAGACAATAGTGATTATTTCTATGAAAACCCATCGACCCAGGTAGCCGGAAACTAATTTATTTATAATTAGAGTTCATGATGACTTTATTTTATTTATTTTCTTTTACGTCAAAACAGTTAAAACTGCGTATGACGTGCTATGGGGAAAAGTGAATTGTGTGCACATTTTCAAAATTCTGTGATCCCTACACTAAGTCATATACTACTTAAATTTGAAAGGAGAAAACTCCCATTTGTAATAAAATCTATTTTCAAGGATAAAAAGGCAATAAATTTTATTCTTATATTACGTTGTCCTTCGCACAATACTTTCTGGCGCGACAACATGGAAACGATAATTTGAATAATTGTATTTCCCACTGAATTCTAGAAGACGTGCACAGAAAATGAAGTTACATTTATGTCCAGAAGCAAAACAAGGGGCCATCTCAGCATTTGCTCAATGGATCAGGGAAACTGGAAGAAAAACCTGATCGAGATGGGGGCCATTGACCCGGAGGCTGCAATACAATACTTGTTACAGGTTGTTTACACACATTTATACAGTTCAAATGTTAAATAATGCATTCTGTATAATTGTTAAAAATAATGTTACTTTTCTTGTGATGCTCAGTATAGTCTCTAATTGTATAGAAACAGTTATGCAGCAGCAACGATTTCACTTGGGATTTAAACTTTTCTATCGAATTTAATCGTTTAATGTCATCTCGCAAAGTGTTGTAAAATAATGTACATGTATTGTATGTGAATTTTGTAATGAGCTGTTGATACTGTCACCTGAGGAATATGATTTCTACGTCGAGTATTATAGTAATAGACTTCGGCATTTTCTGAAAATATATTCCTGCTCTTAAATAAGTCAGTCTTAAGATAAAATACTGATTCATAAATAGACAAGTACTCAGAATTCATAGATTAATGTAGAGAGGCTTACATGAATCACGTGGGTAGGATTTGGTTATTATTCGTACAATTCGTTTTTGTAATCTAAAAGTCTGGGAGCTATAAGATGTATTTTCCCAGAATATTATGCAATATCTCAGGCGGGAATGAACATTCGCGAAATATACACAACGAACAGTATGAAGGCTGACTGAATTTGCAAGAATTCTGAACGCGTAGCATAATGAACTTAATTTTGTGTTCAATTCATTTAAATGGAAGTTCCATTTAAGGTTTGACTGAATTGAGAGACCCAGAAATTTTGTTGCCTTAACATCAGTCAATGGTACACCGTTCATTTTCAGAGGAGCACAGAATTGTCTATTTGAAATGGAAAACTGCATCAAAACAGTTTTCTTTTCGTTTACTACTAATTTGTTATTTCGAAACAAATTTGAAACATCTGATATTGTACTATTTACGGTTTCTTTATTGCAAAGGATGTTCGTATCATCCGCAAAGAGAACCGTTCTTCCGTTACGAATCGTCGAGGGCATATCGTTTACGTAAAGTAGGAACAGAATAGGGCCTAAAATCGATCCTTGAGGAACACCACATGCAACGGGCAAAGAGTCGGAAAGGTGCGTACGTAATGTTCCATCATTCCAGTAAGGTATTTCCACCTCTGAGATCGTTGTTTAAGGTAATGAACATAACCAATTTAGGCAATACCACGGATTCCATATGAAGCGGTAATTTGAAAGTAAAATGTCATGATCAATGACGTCAAAGCTGAGAGATCTAAAATAATCCAATAGGTGCCTGTTTTGATCCAATGATGAGGCGACATCTTTAAGAAAAGAAAATATGGCCTTTTCCGTTGATTTCGATTTTCTAAATTCATGTTGGTAATCTGAAAGCGCGTAGTGTTTACTGAGGAAGGTTTCCATTCGTACGTAAAAAGTCTCTCAATTGTTTTTTGAAAAAACTGATAGAAGAGAAATGGTCCCAGAATTTTAAATTTCATTTTTTTTGCCTCTTTTGAAGAGCGGCTTAATTTTATCTGCTTTGAAAATATCTGGAAACGTTCCGGTGCATAAAGAGTTAAAATATCTGGGGAAAAAAATTTAAAAAATGTCATTAGGCCCTCAAGTAAAGAACCCCCAAAAATCAAAATATTGTTTAAAATTTTAGGAGCAGCAACATTGCGAGATCAACAAAAAATATTAATTGTGACAAAGATTCTGTAAGTGGTTTACACATTAGTAATGTTACAGACGTCGACTGTAACATTACTGTCGTCAGACAGAAGTTTTGAAAGAAATAACATTTTTTGAAAGCAGGATCCCCAAATCGTATTTTTCCGACGAAATCCTGTAGGTTCTACAACTTACAACTTGTAACTCGAAGAGAAAACGAAATTGTACATAGAATTTTAAAGCAAATAGCTGTATTGCCCAAAAAGTGACTCTCTGCTGTCTTTTGATCATATTATAAATTAGATCTTACTCAAAGAACTCTGTAAATTAACAACTCATTTTTGCAATTTTCCTGACAACGAGCTTGTTACATTGCGACAGTGATTTGTCAAAAACCGAAAATCCGACCGGGAGTGGTGGCTTAGTGCATCAACTGATGTCACTGCAGTGCTCTGCCAGCGAGGTCCTAGGTTGAGTCCTGC
The DNA here is from genome assembly GCA_964035755.1 of Teleogryllus oceanicus. Classification (NCBI taxonomy): domain Eukaryota; kingdom Metazoa; phylum Arthropoda; class Insecta; order Orthoptera; family Gryllidae; genus Teleogryllus; species Teleogryllus oceanicus. Next base: position 111,924,787 of record CAXIVR010000007.1, read on the forward strand.
CCGAAGGATTTCACACTAGTTTATCAGGTAGGTCAAATTCAGTCGCTGTCTGGAGGAAATTCTAGGGGCCGTTGTCAAATCGGTAGTTTCGGGGTTTCTCCATTAACACCAGGCGAATGCCAGAACACCTACCAACGGTCCCACGGATACCCCGATCTTTTCCACCCTTCCTTGTCCCATCCGCCTCTATACAAATTTACACTAACATGCACCTCCCCCACATCCCGGGAAACCGGTCGGGAGCTTAGAGTTGTCCGAGGGGCGGTGCCCTTGTGGGAGAGTCCGGGTTAGGGGTAACCCACTAGCGACGAGGTCGGCCCCGGGATCTCGCCATCCAGCGGGGAAGATCGCCGCCATCTCCCGACATAAAAACCTGTCTGTCTGTCTCCTCCGTCTGTCTGTCTGTCTTCCGTCCGTCTGTCTGTCTCTCCGTCCGTCGAAATGATGTCCATAGTTAGCACACCCATGTATCAGAAAATTTAAAAAGTATTCCATAATTTGTACTAATTTTAAACTAATTTTAACCCAAATTTAAAAATTTTGTACCAATGCAAAAACATTAAAAACAGAGGAAAGAGGGTGCTAACTAACGTTAAGTTAGCACACCCACCCCAATGATATCAAAAAACAAAAAATACCACAATTTTGTACTAATTTTAAAACTAATTTCCCCAATTCAAAAATTTGAACTCATGCACAACATAAAAATAAAAATGAAAAAAGTTAGAACCACCTGAAAACCAATGATATCCATAAACTAAACTACCATCGTTTTGTACTAATTTTAAAACTAATTGTAACCCAAATTCAAAAATTTTGTACCAATGCAGAACATTAAAAAAAACAGGGTAAAGAGTGGGGTGCTAACTTAACGTTATTAGCACCCCCATGATGAAAATCGATATCGAAAACTAAAAATACCACAATTTGTACTAATTTTAAACAAATTTTTTAACCTAAATTAAAAAATTTTGAACTTATGACAAATTCAAAATAAAATGTATACGTTTGCGGGGTTCACCTTCCGTAATGTTAGCAACACCACCTATGAAAATCGATGATATCGAAAACAAAAAATACCATCATTATGTACTAATTTTAAACTAATTTTCCCCAAATTCAAATTTTGAACTGATGCACAACATCAAAATAAAAATGTAAACCTTTGCGGGGTTCACCTACCGTAAGTTAAAAAAAACCCCATGACAATCAATGATATCGATAAACTAAAAATACCAAAATTTTTGTACTGATTTAAACTAATTTTAACGCAAATTAAAATTTTGAACTGATGAAACATCAAAATAAAATGTAAATTTATAATCATACGTAAAGTTAGAAACAACCCATGAAAATCAATGATATTGATAAACTAAAACTACCATCGTTTTGTACTAATATTAAACTAATTTTAACCCAAATTCAAAAATTTTGAACTCACGCACAACTCAAAATAAAAAATGTATACGTTTGCGGGGTTTACCACGTAATGTTAGAACATCTCACCAAAAATCGATGATATCGAAAACTAAAAATACCATCGTTTTGCAATATTAAACTAATTTAACCAAATTAAAATTTTGAACTCACGCACAACATCAAAAAAAAAATGTATACGTTTGGGGGTTTACCACCGTAATGTTAGCAACACCATCCATGAAAAGCAATGATATCGAAAATTAAAAATACCATCATTTTGTACCAATATTGTTTAATTTTAAGTCAAACTTAAAAATTTTGTACAGATGCAGAACATGAAAATAAAAATGTATACGTTTGCGAGCGTTCCACACCGTAAAGTTAGCACCACCACCCATGTCCATCAATGATATAGAAAACGGGTATTTTTCGTACTAATATTGTATAATTGTACAATATTGTACTAATATTGTATAATTTCTTACTTATTTTTTACTCATATTAAGCTAATTTTAATCCAAATTCAAAAATTTTCTACCGATGAAGAACATCAAAATAAAAAATGTATACCTTTGCGAGCGTTCACCTACCGTAATGTTAGCAATAACACCTATGGAAATCAATGATATCGAAAAATAAATATAAAATATAAGACAGAAAACTAATATTATAAAATAAAATATCTTAAAACCCAGAAATGATCTGTCTTTCTTTTCACTTTAGACAATGAAAGTTGATAAACAGGTAAGTACTGGATTTTGGTTGCCAGTACTTCCCTTTTTATTCGATGAAACAGAAGTACTTATTTCAAAATCTTCTAATATAAAAAAATTTTACTTACTGTTAATCAAACCATCCTTTCTTTCCATGGGAATGCTTTTTAACTGTTTGTAGAGCCCAAATTTTTTGAATATAGATGCTGGAATATTTTTCAGAGTTTAAAAACTAAGTTCTTTTGTCTTCCTAGTTTGGAATTTGTATCCCCTGATTTGAAATCAGAAATGAGGAAATTCACTGAGCGAAATTCGGGAAATAGAGCATATTAAAGAGTAATTTACCTAAAATTAGTCTTTAATTTTGAATATAGTTTGGGTGAGATTGGTTTCAGGCGCTACTAGTTTAAGATCTATTTTTTTTTTCTAATAATCATAGCCCTGATGAGGGAACAACCTGTCAATCCCTTTTTATCTAAAACCAAAAATTTTTTGGAATTGATCATTTTTATCAATAATCTGTGAATTAAGAATCTATTTAAACAGTAAAATGATAAAAATGCCTTACATATTTATTCTTTAAGATGTAATAAAATTTATTGGGATCCTATTGTATTTTATTTCAATTATATATGTCCCGTCTGAAATTGGGACTCATGGCAGTTGTTAGGTCAAAGGACGGCCTTGCGAACAACCATCCTCGTGTTAAGACTAAATGTACGGACATAGTTCCATTTGTCGCCACCACGTAGCAGCACCAAAATAAGCAAAATTAACTAGACCGATAACGTCTAAAACAAATTTCTGATTTTCGATCTGTAAACGACTTTGGGACTCCTTTTTAAAATAGAATTCACGGTACGATGCCGTTTTTTCAAAAATTTCAAAAATGTTTGAAACCGTTTTTCATAGTTCCGGGAATAAATTAAAAATGGGCTTATAGCGCGATGGCGACGTGCTTCCTGAATCCAACGCCGTCAATCATGCAAATCGGATGAATAGGAGCGGCGTAAAGTGAAATTTCGGAAAAGATACCTGATCCTCCCCCCTCTCCCCTTGCCCCTGCGTCACCCGCCCGCCTGGGGTTCCATCGACCCGCCGAACGGCCAAACCGCCTGCGGCACGGGAGGCGAACTTAGACAGGCAGCCGAGTCCCTTTCGTCCAATATTTTTTTCTTCACGTGTCAAACTAGTGATGCTGTAAACAGCCAAACGGTCTCTATCATCTGTAATAGTCGTATAAAACTACATATCTTGTTCACATATTTCCGTCTTCCTTCGAATACCATCAAACAATTATTTGAGGCGGTACTCAAAATATCGATTCCGATTTGGAAACTGATTTAAAAAAAAAATGAACTAATTGTGTAGATATCACCAATATTCCATGTCCTAACATATTATTTTACATACCTTTTACTTCTAAGATCTTCCGTTATCATTCCACTACCAGAAAGAATGAGTCGGAAATTACGCACGAGCCCCTTTTATCCTGCGACTCGATTTTGATCTCAAAACGGCGTTTGTCTCCTTAATAGACTTCACCTGATGAATATGTTTTCCCAAGTAAAATTTTAAAACAGTTTCGTACTTTCGGACAAAATGCAAACGTATTAAATCGGCGATCCTTATCTAGGTGTCGAGAATAGGGATGCAACATTGATGTTGATGTTTTCAAAACATTGATTTTTTATAGACACAAGGGAAAATATTTCGAAAAAAATGAAACATTTATGGAAACCTGATGTTTATTATCGATGTGCTTGATGAGTTGTTTTGAATGAAAAGAACCGATAATCACAATTTTATAAAAGTCAAAATATGAAATAATATTGCATTATTCCACTGTCAATACATGTGTTCGAATAAAGCGAACGGTGATTGTAACATCCTTATCCAGTAGACTATCTTCAGCCCAAAAAATGACCCCATTTTTCTGGCATTTTCTATTTATGTCCTACCTTACGCAGATAGGCGGCCAACTCAAGCACTCTAGGTGTAAGATCTCTGCCCACCTTCCTGTACTCATTTGAGGAAGTTATGACTCACTCCATAAGACCCCCGGCGATAGTTTTCAGGTTTAGTTTCGCTGTTATTCTTTTACTTTCTTTTGCCGTTTTGTCTAAATCGTAATTATAAATTAACAATCACGCATGTCAAAACAAAATCTTCCGCACGAACTTGGTCGATGTTTCTAAACCAGGTTTTTGAAAGATGTTTTAATTTTGAACATTGATATTTGCATTTATTACTTGAGCATCATGCGTTCGCATTTTGCTTTCCGAAACTGGAAGGACGCGCCGATAATTCCGCGAGTTCTTCCTAATAATGGCAGAATGTATGCATGAAAGACTGAGGGTATCAAACAACTGTTCAGTGCTATGATGTCTATTTGTCGGCTCCAGTCCCGGTCAAGCAGCGGCTGTGAGCAACTCTCCCTTTTTCTGCAGGTCCCAATTTTCCGGGGTCTCAACGCGCAAAAGAAATAGTACTAGAACATAGATCGCAAGCCATCCCTTGTTAGACCTATCTGGATATACACAGCAAAAGGATGCTAGCAATTTCTTCATTGCTCACTCGGACTCGAACTGCCTTTTTCCTTTGTTTGTATATTTTGTATTAGCCATCAATTATGCCACTTCACCCTTTTCTTCCGGGTTCATTCTATCATTCCAAGCATAATATCCTTTTTTAGGATTTTGTTCTACTCACAGTATGTCCAAAAATTTTTTTTTCCATTTTTTGGCTTTGGCTTTTAGAGAAAGTTCTGTTTCTTTTTAAAATTTCGATTTATCTTTTGCCCTCCCATTGTACGTTTAATATTTTTTCCGTGTCCCTACTTCAAAAGCATCTTCCTTTTTCGGCCTATCTCAATGTTCAGCTTTTTCACCCACACAACAGGATTAGAAATACCATTTTCTTGATTATTTGATTTTGGTCTTACGAGGGCTTGATTTCTGACGGAAGGCGTTCCCGTATCTCGTTTATTCATTCTCGCTATTACATTATATTATAAATATATAATTATTTCTCTTAAATTAATAAATCATTTTGAGGCGTTCCGGGACCTAAAATTTTAGAAATCAATCATTGATATGCCTGCATATTTTATGAATTTTGTAATTTTCTTTTCCCCTGCTTTTTCTAAAATTATTCCTCTCTTTGTTTTCTGGGACAGTATCCAGAATTTGTTATTGTAATTCATAAGTATTTAACTTCGCCCGCCATGTATATCACTTCTCCGTTGATGTTCAGGCTTCCTTATTTACCAGTTGACATAAATGTTGTTTTTTTTAAATGTAAGTTCATAGAATATTAAAATTTTATAATAATATTATATTTAGCTATCCTTATTACATAATCCGAATTATACAAAAAAACATCTGCATAATTTTGATGACATAAAATGTTTGGTTTTTTTCGAAAAGAAGCAAGTGGACATGTCACGTTTTGAATGTTTGCTCATTTCGCGCTCCTTTGTATCCAAGCCCAGTGCCGCCAGGGCACGCTCTCAAGTCACCCTTCTGAGCTGGAAGCAGGGTCGCACCCCCGGCCACGCTGTTCTGATAGCGTGACTTTTCTGACCCTCAGACATCTCGTCGCGTTCTTCGGCGGGTTTCGTGTTACACTAGGCAATTTTGATATGCCCAAGCGAGGAAGAGGGCGGTTTTCAGTGGCGAGAACATTGCAATGACGAAGTGGATTATATTTACTCATAAAATTAGTGGAATCATCTGCGTTTCCTTAATTATTAGCGACCGAGTGTGTGTGTGTGTTGTGTGTATATATATATATATTATAAACAAAATTATAAATTAAACAATTACTAACAATTATGAAAGTATATTTGATTAATAAAAAATTTTTTGAGATATTATTAACTAAAGTAACTTATTTTGTCAAGATGTATGAATGGGGAAGCTATTGTTTTTCATTGAAAATACCGGTATAACGTTCATTGACGTCCATACCGTAAAGACGTCCAATAGAGGTATTTTACTAGTATAAACAATAATGGTATTTGGAAAGGTATGAAAAATACCGGTATTTTACCGGTATTCAATAATTTCGGTCGCTGTTCACTAGCAGAATCAAAGAAAAACAAACTATCCTTGTTATCTTCTCTTTTATTATTAGTTTTATACGACTATTACAGATGATACGAGACCGTTTGGCTGTGTTCAGCATCACTAGTTTGACACGTGAAGAAAAATATATTGAGACTGAAAGGGACTGACTGCCCAGCTTGCCTGTCTGAAAGTTCGGCCTCCGTGCCGCAGGAGGTTTGTTCGGCGGCGTCGATGGAGGCCCAGGCGGGCAGGTGACGAGGGAGCAGGGAGGAGGGATCAGGTATCTTTCCGAAATTTCACTTTACGCGCTCCTATTCATCCGATTTGCATGATTGACAGGCGTTGGATTCAGAAGCACGTCGCCATCGCGCTATAAGCCCATTTTTTAATTTATTCCCGGAACTATGAGAAAACGGTTTCAACATTTTTGAAATTTTTGAAAAAACGGCATCGTACCGTGAATTCTATTTTAAAGGAGTCCAATGTCGTTTACAGATCGAAATCGGACAATTTGTTTAGACGTTATCGATCTAGTAAATTCGTATGATAGTGCTGCGATCATTGATTTTTCCATAAGTATTTTCGGTGCATTTAGCCTTAAAGGGTTGCGGCGGCCACAGGCCTCCTGTGCCAATGCCCTGTTGCCAAATCCTGAGCTGTTGCCACTTGCTCGGTTATCGCTTCCCAGCTAGGATAACAATAATTACACTGCTGGCTTGAATAGCCGTTACAGCTTTCTTTCGGAAAATAAGGGTTTCAGTGCAGCTGGTAATTAGTTGATTCTCAAAATATTTAATTGAAAGAACACCTACCATTGACGCAGATTTACTTTCTATTCATCGACTACCAAACAAACAATAAAAACGGTCTTATTTTCTTGTTTTATTGGTAACAGGTTACGTATATATTACAACTTTTACACTACTAACACTTCATTCTTCTAATAAACCTTAAGGAAACGACAGAGACACGGCTGAGAGACAAAACATATATAATTATTGAAAAGCAAAAGATATATAAAATTCACGTCTACAACTGATTTCAAAGTCATTTGTCAGATACATACTCTAATGTACAGAATAAAAATGAGTAGTGCAGGCTAGGATTTGAACCCGAGATCTTCAGCACAAGAAGCCACTAACCAAATACGCTACGATATTGTCCTTGGAGGTCACTTATGTAGTGTTTTGAATATTACAATGTTCTTTATGCCAGAAAATTCTTTCGAAAAATCGCAAAAGCTACTGTTTATTTCAGACAAAATTCTAAATAAAACGTATTTAAAATTTAGTATTTGAAACGATTGCACTTGAAATAAATCTCCAGCATGTGTATTGTGGTGTTCGGAAACATATATATTGTCACTATATAACTCAAACTTTTGCGAAAAACACTCATATTTTAAGAACTGCACATGAGATGATTTGAAGACTAATAATGAAGAGCAGATTACATTAAGAGAAATATGAATAATTATCTTTGTCTTACGCAGTGTATTCTTCAGACAACGTTCACAGAAGTAACGCTAGTCAATGTAATGTAAAGAAATTATTGCTCTACCATCTCAAAAACCTTCCACTGCGCATGCCCCAAAGTGGCCTCTCCTCCAAAGTTCCTAATATTTCCCCGCCTGCCTGCGCTCTTTGTCACAACATAGCTCTCCTCTGTCTCTCTCGTGCGTCGCGCGGTAATTCAACACTGGTTTGGTGATAACAAACTGACGAGTGAGAAGGATCAGACGGAAGGCGCTTACGTGTTTCTACAGTAGGGGTTGTCCAATCGATCAATAGAAAATTAGCCGTGTCTTGGAGGTTTCGGTCTCCAGTCCGTGTTTTACCGTGGCTAGTGAGCAGTGAGTGTCCTTTACACAGTAGCTGCTGTTATTCACAAAAACCCAATTATTAAAAATAATTCAAAGTATATCCACTGAAAAACGATAGGTCATTGATCGAATAATAATTGAACATGACCACATTCCTCTCCGTTTTCCACCGTACCATCCAGATCTAAATCCAATAGAACTTGTTTGGGGATTTATAAAGGGCGATGAGCAGCAGAAACTATTAGTGCATCCTAAAAGAAAAGGAAATGTTTTGCAGAGAAGCGTTTGCACAATGCGATGTATTCATTTCTTTGGACACTCTGAGTGAGTTCCTCTTTTGACGAAGAGGGTAGTGATGACGAGTGGCGGTATGCGCGATCGCTGCGTCTCGCAGTCGCCTCTCCTTCTCGCCTACGCGCTTCCCTTATCGCCGAGAGGGGAAATCTCAGATGCCGCAGGGTGGGGGCAGCTCCGAGACTTTAACACAGGTACGTCCGCCATGATGGTTTTTTTGCGAGCGGTTCAGCTATACATTGGTATCAGATAAATAACTAATTTTGAAACAATTACGTTCTTATAGATATTTAAATTCAATATTCTTGTCCAAACGCAATTTATGAACTTTATCAAATGACCAGTTTACTACAGAATTTTGCGATAAGAAAAACGATTATAATTGCATATTTTCAATTGTTCATATGTATATTACATTTGCAAAAATGCAAAATACTGTCTTTCTCGAATCGTTAGGACTTCTAGGAACCATTTCGATAAAAGAAAGTAGAATTCAAAAGATCAGCTGTATATTTTATCATTAAAGTTACAATTAAGCTAGATATTAAGTAATTAATTTGCATCTCATGTCAAAATTGTTATTTTGCTATCATCAAATCAGGGGCAATTTGGGACCTCGGCAGGAATAGCGCACATTTCGGAATTGTTTATAAAATTGTCAATTGTTGCAAAATTTTTAATTCGCAGTTTTTCGTTCTGGGACATCAGAAAACTCTTCCCACTTTAGAATTGCAAAATTTGGAAATTGTTTATAAATTTTTAAATTTTACAAAAAAGTATTGCTTTTTAAAAATTGCCTTTAAACGAGATGTAAAATTGCGCAATCCGATTAGCGCTTTCTTTCGTTTTCGAGATACGTAATTGTTTATAAGAAATTAGCATGTCAGACAACTATTTTTTGGCAGTTCCACGTTAGCTTTTTACAAGCTTTTGCAACGGCTCGCTTAGTTTCTCCGGCAAATACATTTGAAGTTCCTAACGGAGTGGAGGGGACAAGCGGCCACAACGCTTGCATTAATTGCCACGAAAATTGTTGCTGGTTAGATATTCCTGGTTTTCAGCTCCTTAATTTTTCATTTTATTCTAAATACTTTAAGTTCCATTTGTTTAACAATTACAGCATAAATTTTAAAATACAACTCGAGTCGATACCGAACAATCTTCAACTTGGAGCAAGAAAGAGTCATCATTGGCTTCCTGAAATACCTCACGAGTGAAAATTGCGTCCTTCCTCACACGTTTCAAGGCAAATAGCCTGAGCTTGTAGCGTAAATCGTAACCTGAGAGAATTTTCAAACTTTTCTTCAAAGGGCTCCAAAGTTTTCGGCCTACATATGTAACTACAGTCGAACATCCGCCAACGTTGGAACTCGAACTCCAGGGCCTCGCGGTCATTAACGTTACAGGAAAACTGTAACGATGCCACTGAGCTATCGCAACATTTGCAACGTGTGACTTAAAACATTGTAAGTCTTTTTCCATACAAAGTTTTAATTTTTCAATATTACAAATATTCAATTGTTTCATATTATTCGTCGCATAAAATTTAACTTAAAGCTTCCTGCTTGAATCGTGTGTAACAAATGGGACAAATTGTATATTTGAAAACATTATTACAATACAATTAATTAATTATTACATTAATACAAGGAAGATCTATTGAGTGACAAAATGATATTCTTCTAAGACTAAAATGTACCGAAACGAATGTTTGCTAAGGTATACATTTTTATTTTGATGTTGTACATCACTTCGAAATTTTAAATTGAGGTTAAAATTAGTTTAAAGTTAGTACACAATGATGGTATTTTTAGTTGTTCGATATCATTAATTTTCAGGGTGGTGTTGCTAACTATACGTAGGTAACTCCTGCAAACGTATCCTTTTTTATTTTGATGTTGTGCATCAGTTCAAAATTTTTGAATTTGGATTAAAATTAGTTTAATATTATTACAAAACGATGGTAGTTTTAGTTTTTCGATATCATTGATTTTCATGGGTTTTGTTGCTAACTTTACGGTAGGTGAACCCCCGCAAAAGTTTACATTTTTATTTTGATGTTGTGCATCAGTTCATAATTTTGAATTTGTTAAAATTAGTTTAATATTAGTACAAAATGATGGTATTTTTAGTTTTTCGATATCATTGATTTTCCTGGGTTTTGTTGCTAACTTTACGGTAGGTGAACGCCCGCAAACGATATACATTTTTATTTTGATGTTGTGCATCGTTCAAAATTTTTGAATTGGATTAAAATTAGTTTAATATTATTACAAAACGATGGTAGTTTTAGTTTTCGATATCATTGATTTTCATGGGTTTTGTTGCTAACTTTACGGTAGGTGAACCCGCAAAGTTTACATTTTTATTTTGATGTTGTGCATCAGTTCATATTTTGAATTTGGGTTAAAATTAGTTTAATATTAGTACAAAATGTGGTATTTTTAGTTTTTCGATATCATTGATTTTCATGGGTAGTGTTGCTAACTTTACGGTAGGTGAACGCCTGCAAACGTATACATTTTTATTTTGATGTTGTGTATCAGTTCATAATTTGAATTTGGTTAAAATTAGTTTAATATTAGTACAAAATGATGGTATTTTAGTTTTTCGATATCATTGATTTTCATGGGTGGTGTTGCTAACTATACGATAGGTGAACCCCCGCAAACGTATACATTTTTTATTTTGATGTTGTGCATCCGTTCAAAATTTTTGAATTTGGGTTAAAATTAGTTTAAAATTAGTACAAAATTGTGGTCTTTTTAGTTTTCGATATCATCGAGTGGTGTGTGCTAACTTAACGTTAAGTTAGCACACCCTCTTATACTCCTGTTTTTTTAAAGTTCTGCATTGGTACTAAAATTTTTAAATTTATAAAATTAGTACAAAATTATGGAATACTTTTTTAATTTTCTGATAAGTGGGTGTGCTAACTATCGGACATTTGAAATGGTTCTACGCGGCGACATCGTTCAAGAGCATGCGAAGACTGCAATATAAGGTTTGAGACTGGTCATGACCAAAAGTTTCATATTGTTAACAAGGAACATTGAATAAACTTACAAGTTTCGTGAATAGAAAAATGATTTTAATTTAGCCAATTCCAGCAAATGAGTAGCTATATAGAAATGTATATTTGGTTTTCAGATTCCTCGGACACTCTGTACAGATGGCAGATCGAATAATCGGCTATTAGTAGTAAAGCGATTATTTCTTATAAGACTCCATCGACCCAGTTAGCCGGATATTAATTTAATGAAATAGCAGTTGAAGAGTAATTTAATAATGAATTAACGTAATCTTTTCCTGGCGCCCATATTCTTTATAAATTTGAACGGGTTACGTTGAATTAATATTAGAAGAGCAGAGGAAATGTTTAATTTAAAAATAAAATCAGACAGTTTGTTTCAATATGATTACGACTTTTCAAAAACATAGTGGCAGTCTCCAAAACAACTCCACGTGGAGTGGTTACTATGCGAGGATCCGTCACTGCCCTGAGGAAGCCTGCGACATGATGGGCGAAACGTCGGCCTCTCAGCCCACTACGCGGCGTCACCCGGGCAGCCAAGAAGTCATCGACTCGAGCCGCGTTTACGTGTACAATCGAGGATCCATTGACTTGACGGTTAGTGATTCCGAACCCATCAACTGTGAAGGTCACTAGTCCCGTAATGTAGTGCATGGTCTTTCCTCTGAGGTGGCGATGATCTTCTCCGCTGGATGAAAGATCCGGCGACGACATATCGTCAGTCAGCGGGGTTTCCCTTCCAGTATCTCCCACCAGCGGGCACCGCCTCAGTCGGGACAAGCTCAAGCGCCCGACCGGTGTTCCGACGTGTGTGAGGTGAAGTGTAGAAGGGTGAGGTAGGTCGAGAACGGAGGAGACCCTTTGTTAGGGTGCTGCTCCGGCAATTGCCAGGTGTTGATCGGAGAAACCACGGAAAAGTACCGATCAGAGCAGCCGGTCCATAGAATTCTCCTCTAGACAGCAATTGTCGACCTCACTGACAAGTCTGACGAAAATCTTGCCTACAGGTGAAAATCATAAGATGGCAATGTTGTGATGTGGAGACGGGTGACTAAAGAGATGGACGGAATCAACAACCAGAGAGAAAATGTACTTCTGGAGTGATGACATAAGTTATTAATAGAGCAGCCTCAGTTTGAGTGGTGTGTAACTTTGAGGACAATTTGGATGTAGAAATACAATGATATTGACTAATATGAGGCAATATTCGAAAAAGTACATATTTGAGTGAGTCGATTTAGAAAAGTGACATATGGATTTAGATGTTAGAAAGTACTTTCGTTATTTAAAGTTGAGGAAGGTAAATCTGGGTATGAAAACTGTTAAATTAAATGTTTTGTTATTTTCAGTTTACAAAGAATATTGTGTAAAGTTTTTGTTATTATTTTGAATAAATGTTCTCTTCTTATGAATTTGAAAGTGTTTGATTTAATATTTCAGTAAAGTTACCTTATCCAAATTTATGGCATAGAATCATCGTTCTAGTTGAATAGATCTTTATTTTCCCCATTATCTACATTTATTAATGGACATATTTTACTTGAAGAAAAATTCTCTATCTACAATTTGCGGTTACACAGACGCCAAAAATTTAAAACTCTTGCAATTTTCAAAATTCACAGAATTCAACGAAAACGAAACACACGTCATTCGTATATGTTTTCTTGTTCCATCCGAGAAAAAATTAAACTAAAATTTTGAGCCATTTTTTGGAAAATGTTGAAAGCTCAGAAGGACTTCGAAAATCAAATATGTTTCAAATTCAAGGAGCCGTGAAATGAGCCAGATCGATTTGGGAACATCAAGATCGATTTGGTGAAAATCTGTCAAGTTACCAGCGCAAGTAGCGTTTATGATTGATCGCAGACAGGCGTTTTGCTCAACCAGTTTTATTGGTATGGACCACAAACGAAGATTCTGACTAAACAACGAAATAGAAGTAATTTACATTTTGGAAAAAGATTTATCTACTTTTTCTGATGTCAGGTCCCCACAATAAAAGTGTTTCAGTCGAAAAATCGTCTTTATTTCCAAACATTACAGTTCTTCCTCTACAATGCATAAGTAGTATACGAGAAAGTAAAACGTGGCAAACTTACGTGTACAAAGTTGTCGAGTGCTGAATGGTCGGAAGCAATAGAGGCTTGCCTGACGTGCGGATTGCGTTGGATTCTCCGATGTAAGGAAGTCAATTCTGATTTCAATTTATTATTACAAAATCCCAATTTGAAGTATTTGTGCACGTTCGACTAAGCATGTACTCAGTCAATTGAAAATAATAAAAATCTAATGGGTTAAGGTTTCAGAGTGATCAGTTTAATTTTTCCTAATTACTCAGAGAATATGATATCTATATATGGCTTCGTTTAGAACTTCTACTGAACCGATTGTAGTATTTTTTCCTTTAAATGAAAGAATGCGATCGCTAGATGTGTTATCAGATATTGTTTGTGTTGATTCACCAACATTTACGTGTAAATTAATTATAATCATTCTTCAATAGTATGCTTATCAATAGTCAATTGTTTTCTTACAAAGGTGGCTTGTTCAATTCAATATATATGAGACGATATATGTGAGTGCTCGCGTTTCATGGTGGCACTGCTTGATGTTTTGTTTTGATTGTTGAGATTTGTTTACAATTCGTCAGGTTTTGTTTCAGTGTAATAATTGCATTGTGGCGTTGACAGTTGCAAGTATTAGCTTTGTGGTGTATTTTGAGAGAACATTCGACTGGGATTTGCTCGGTTGTACTGAAGGGAAGTTGTTCACAGGTTATGTCGAATTCGAATCGTTGCCACGCGCCCCAAAAGACGCAAAATGTACATTAATAGACGCAGGAAAGGAAAGTCAACGTAGGTGTCAGTTAGTGAGGTCATTTCGTTTTCTGTTGGTTCGTTGTCTATGAAATGTCAGTTTTGTTCTGCTTTGACTTCCTATGTGAGAGAAATTCTGCAAACGAATTTACTCTGTATTGTTAAATGGGAAAATAAGTTTTCCTTCGAGCAATATGCCAAAAGAAATAAAAGTTGTTTATTGAGATAATGATGCATAAAAACTTTAGAAATAATATCCGCACATATAATGTGCCTTTCTTTTGTGTCTTTCGGTGCCGATATTGCATTGCCAGCTGGTCATGGCCATACAGTGTTCAAAATTTTGGGAACTCACAACCCATCACTCTCACATCTTCGTTATACCCTGAAGATAAAAACAATGCAACATATTGTGAACATTAGTCTGCAAAGTATTTACATTTATCTCAGATCTCACCGTCAAATTTTGACGGGTTCTACTCAGTTTTTCTGAAGACATGTTTATAATAATTTCTTATTTATTTTGATTGCTTATGTCAACATGCATTTTTATATTATTAGGAGCTCCATGTGTTTGGTCTTGCTTACTGTCCCCAAAGTATTACTCCGGCCTTGGCCATCGACCCTTCATGATACCAAAAATTAATGGTCTGCCTGTCTTTACTTGGCGCGAGAGCTCGCGTACGGACCGTGGCCTACCTGGAGCGTCCCGGCCTCGCGGCCAAGAGTTAAGGCTAAATGTACTGACACTAGTTCCATTTGTCGCCACCACGTGGCAGCGCAAAGAAGCAAATTTAGAGACCGATAACGTCTGAACAAATTGTCAGATTTTCGATCTGTAAACGGCATTGACCTTTTTTAAAATGAATTTACACACGATGCCGATTTTCAAACTGATTTCAATAAAATTGAAAACGTTTCTCATAGTTCCGAAGAAATTAAAAATGTGGGCTTATAGCGCGATGACGACGTGCTTCCTGAATCCAACGCCGTGTCAATCTGCAAATCGGATGAATAGAAACGGCGTAAAGTGAAATTTCGGAAAATACCTGACCCCCTCTTCCGCTTCGCGCAGTTGTGTCACCCACCCATTTGAGGGCCTCGACGCGGCCGAACGGCCAAACCCGGAGGCCGTGCTCTCAGGCAGGCAAGCCGGCAATCGTTTTATGGTTTCGTCCTTTTCAATCTCAATATATTTTTCCACTTATCAAACTAGTGATGCTGTAACACAACCAAACGGTCTCGTATCATCTGTGATAGTCGTATAAAACTATATATCTTGTTTACATATTTCGTCTTCCTTCGAATACAGCAACAATTATTTGAGGCGGTACTCAAAATATCGATTCCGATTTGAAACTGACTTCAAAAGTAAATGGAATTAATTGGTCGATATCACCAATATTCTATGCCATAACATCTTATTGTACATACATTTTACTTTAAGATCTTCCGTTATCATTCCTCACCGAATGTTTGAGAGATTACTGAACTCTTTTATCTTGCGACTGTTTTTTTGATCTCAAAACGGTTTGTCTCCCTGATAGACTTCACCTGATGAATCTGTTTTCCCAAGAAAATCGGGAAGCTAAATTTTAAAGTTGTTTTCTTTGTTTTTAAATTTTTAAAAACTACTTTCCGACAAAATTATGTAATCGGTACCGGAAAACTCTTGTTGTCGGGCCCTTAAAGTAAAATTCTTTTGCTAAATATTATATTACTTCTTCTAACTCGTGGTCTAGCGAAAAATACATGTGTCCTTGATACCTAAAACGATTGACGCCAAAACATGTCTGTCCGTTTATGGTCAACGCTAACACCCATACCGCTCTGCCAATTTTCCAAATTGATTTTCCCCGAATCTACCTGAAAGAGCTCGATCCTTTGGGAGTTTAAACGGATATTTTGATTTTTGAGGGTATTTTACATTAAGCCTCAAAATCATTTTCAAAATTTCAAACCGTTTTGGGGTTTTTTCCAACTGGGTAACTTCTAATCTCAGTTTTTGGGTCTTCCTTCAACTATAATATTGATGAAACATTTTTTCCTTACTGAAATCTGTTCTGACAGATCGGGAAATGAGATCAAGTTTAATTTTGAAACATTTGAGTAGTTTTGCAATTTGGGGCGAAGTAAGAATTAAAACAATTGTAACTTTTCAAAAGAGCTCCAATTGTATTGTTTAAGTTTGATACAAATATGATGATGGTCTCATTTTCACCCACCCCGCCGCATTTTCGAAGATTGCAAAGGTCATGTAAGTTTATTGCAAGTAAATTTTTTTCCACGGATAGAAGGGACGCTTAAAAGAATTACCATTTTTCGTTGAACTCTATCAATTTTCGAAAATTTCAATTTAGAAATAATGCCAGAAATGGTGATGTATCATCGCTATTTTATTTGAAAATTGATTTAAGGATACTTACACAGTGTAATTGTACTAAATTATTTCTAATGAAATTGAGTTACGTACTGCAGGAAAAACTGATTTTGCATATTTGTTTATTTAGCGTTTTCCTTATATATTTATGTCCATATTTTGCCATTTCATTCTACAAATTTTTCCGGACTTACTCGTGGCATATGTATTAGTACTACGCTCAAGCTGGAACTGAGATTAGTACATTGCTGATGGCACATACTAGTTTATAGAGAGGTTGAGCAATATTTAAATACTTGTATTTGAAATATTTTTGTATTTAAAACTCTATTTTGAGGTTTTTGAGCATGTATTTTGGAGATATTTAAATACATGTAATAGATGTTTTTAAAAAGAAATACTTGAAATACTGTAAATACAAATGTAAGAAGATAACAAGGATAGTTTGTTTTTCTTTGATTCTGCTAGTAGAGGACACAGTGTATTGAATACTCGGTAAAAATATCGGTATTTTTCATACCTTTATTGTTTATATACTAGTAAATACTCTATTGACTTCTTACCGGTATGGACGTCAATAAACGTTACACCGGTATTTTCAATGAAAAACAATAGCTTACCATCCATACATCTTGACAAAATAAGTTACTTTAGTTAATATCTCACAAAATTTTATTAATCAAATATACTTTCAATAATTATATATATATATATATATATAATTATATTATTATTATGGATATATATAATTAGTGAATAAATATATATATATAATAGTGGATATTATTATTGAACAGTATATATATATATATATATATATATATATATATATATATATATATATACATATATAATATATTATATCCGGAAACTAAGCGAATGATTCCACTAATTTTATAGAGTATAATTCCACTTCGTCATTGCACAAATGTTCTCGCCCACTGAAACTACTCCGCCCTCTTCCTACGCTTGGGCATATCAAATTGCCCTATTGTAGCACGCAGCCCGCCGAAGAACGCGGCGACATGTCTGCAGAGGTCGGAAAAGTCACGCTATCAGAACAGCAGTGTGCCAGAGGTGCGACCCTTCTTCCAGCTCAGAACGGTGACTACACTTGAGCGCGTGCCTGGCGGCGCTGGGTGATACAAAGGAGCACGAAATGAGGAGCAACATTCAAAAGTGACATGTCCACTTTACTCCTTTCGAGAAAACGCAAAATGTTATGTCATCAAAATTATGCAGATGTTTTATTTGTACTTAATTCTGAATTATGTAATAAGGATAACTAAATATATTATTAATATAAAATTTAAATATTCTATGAACTTACATTTAAAGAAAACAACATTTATGTCCAACTGGTAAAAAGGCCTGAACATCAACGGAGAATGATATACATGTCATGAAGTTAAATACTTATGAATTACAATAACAAATTCTGGGTACTGAACAGAAAATCTAAAGAGAGGAATAATTTTAGAAAAAGCAGCGGAAAGAAAATTACACAAATTCATAAAATATGCAGGCATATCAAGTGATTGATTTCTAAAATTTTAGGTCCCGGAACGCGCTCAAAATGATTATTAATTTAATAGAAATAATTATATATTTATAATATAATGTAATAATTATCAGCAGATACAGGAACGCCGTTCCGTCAGAAATCAAGCCTTGTGTAAGACCAAAATCCAAATAATCGAGAAAATGGTATTTCTAATCCTGTTGTGTGGGTGTAAAGCTGAACATTGAGATAGGCCAAAAAAAGAAAAATACTTTTGAAATCCGTTTAATATTTTCTTCCGTGTGACGGCCGGCCGGGAATTACTTATTCCAATCTTCAAGTTTATACAAATAGAACAGAATCATTTTATATCAATATAACTTACTAAGTAAGCTGGGACATGTCACGATTCTTAAAATTATATTTTAATGTTTGTTACAGTGTTGGATTCCGGATGCATCTCGTCTGCGCGCTATTTTCCCACTTCTTCAATTTTGTCCGAAAGTACGAAAACAGTTTTAAAACTTTACTTGAGAAAACAGATTCATCAGGTGAAGTCTATCAAGGAGACAAACGCCGTTTTGAGATCAAAAATCGAGACGCAGGACAAAAGAGCTCGTGCGTAATTTCGGCTCATTCTTTTTGGTAGTGGAATGATAACGGAAGATCTTAGAAGTAAAATGTGTAAAATAAGATGTTAGGACATGGAATATTGGTGATATATACACAATTAGTTCAATTTTCTTTTTGAAATCAGTTTCCAAATCGGAATTGATATTTTGAGTAGTGCCTCAAATAACTTTTTGATGATATTCGAAGGAAGACGGAAATATGTGAACAAGATATATAGTTTATACGACTATTACACCTGATATGAGACCGTTTGGTTGTGTTACAGCATCACAGTTTGATAAGTGAGAAAATATATGAGATTGAAAGGGACGAAACCATTGCCTGCCTGAGAGCACGGCCTGTTTGGCCGTTCGGCCGCGCCGAGGGAGCCCCCAAAAGGGTCGAGTGACGCAACTGCGTGAAGCGTGAATCAGGCATTTTTTCCGAATACTTTACGCCGTCCTATTCATCCGATTTGCATGATTGACACGGCGTTGGATTCAGGAAGCACGTCGTCATCGCGCTATAAGCCCACATTTTTTAATTTCTTCCCGGAACTATGAGAAATCATTTAATTTTTTTTGGAAATATTTTTTGAAAAAGCGGCATCGTAGCGTGAATTCTATTTTAAAAGGGAGTTCAATGCCGTTTACAGATCGAAAATCGGACAATTTTTTTTCAGATGTTATCGATCTATCCATCTCGATCAGGTTTTTCGTCCAGTTTCCCTGATCCATTGAGCAAATGCTGAGATGGCGCCTTGTTTTGCTTCTGGACATAAATGTAACTTCATTTTCTGGGCACGTCTTCTAGAATTCAGTGGGAAATACAATTATTCAAATTATCGTTTCCATATTGTCGCGCCAGGAAGTATTATTCCGAAGCACAACATGATAAGAGCCAAAATTTATTGCTTATTTATCCTTGAAAATAGATTTTATTACATGGGAGTTTTTTTTCTCCCTTTCAAAATTTAAGTAGTATATGACCTAGTGTAGGGATCACAGAATTTTGAAAATGTGCACACAATTCACTTTTCCCCATAGCACGTCACACGCAGTTTTTTAAACGTTTTTTTTTACGTAAAATAAAAAATAATCTAGTAAATTCCGTGTGATAGTGCTGCGATCTATTGATTTTTCCTATAAGTATTTTTCGGTGCATTCAGCCTTAACCCCACACTACTCTTTTCACATATATATTTGGAGTAAAATTGAATTACGTGAAAAAACTCCTATTTATTTTAAATTATAATGTTGGGAGAATGAAGGAAAGATAGTCGCAAAATAACGAGGATGTCGTATTTTCTATTACGATTGGAATAATACATTATAAAGTATTTAAAAAAACTTGCTAGACGCTTCTCCTATTCTTCAGCTCTCGTTTTAAAAATTAAATTCTGAAATAGTATCAGGTTATGACACGATCGCTCTTTACTCAATTACTTGTTTCTTTTCTTCATACGACATGGAAGAAAAGCAATTATTTCAAACTACTGTTCCATTTTTTCACTATCATTATCGCAAAATAACACTAATTTCATGATTATCGCTTAAGACAGCAATGCACAACGGAGAATATCACACTCACGAACGCTCTCTCAGCAGGCTGTCAAATTAAAATCCAACGCCTTGAGCTTTGTCCTTGAGAGGGGGTTGTCGCGAGCATGCGCTGCCGCCTCCCGATCGGACCTGAAGAGGTTGGAGACACATGCCAACGGCCTGAGCTGCGCTCACGCACTGCCTGCGTCGCATGGACGCGCTGGGGCCCATCCTATGCCGCCAACCGTACGGAAGACCGAATAAAACAAAAGCTAAATAGAATGATGAAGCTAAATTTTGCGTTCATTTTAATCATTTGTAGCTAGAATATTACAGATTACGTATTGTTTTTCCTTCTTCATGTTTGAAGTAATGCTTTGATGCAATGTTGAATCTAAATTATTGTTTTCAAACCACCCAAAATTCTTTAATTTCCTTCCTCCGAAAGAGCAAAGGACACTTTAAAATGGGCAGGTCTAATTTTAATTGAATTCTCTAAATTTTTGAAGTTGACACTAGTTATAAATTAAGCGCAAAATAACGTTCAGTTCTAGTACCACAAGTTCTATTCTACAACTTGGGGCCGAAAAATTAATAAATTGCGTCAAAGAATTTTTGACGCCGATAGTTACCAGCCAGTATGAGAGATGGGGACAAAACCAAAAACCTGACAAACAGATTAGGAAACTAACTAGAACGAGAAATTCTGTGCCATTCTGTTACACCATTAGTTTCTTTAAATTTCTTGTAAGGGTATAGTTTAATACACTTATAAAAATGGCATAGGACCGATTTTCACATTTTTTTCGCCGTCTTCCTAAAACTACAAAATTGACGACAGAGATTCTTCTTTCCAATGAAATTTATTGAATATAAATAGTTCTTACATTAAGGTCATTCAATTTTTTTTGAAAATTTGCGAAGCTTCGTGCAATATTGCTTTAAATATTTACTTAAAAATAACAAAACAAGATTTTCACAAAACGCTCAATTTTTTTCCCTTACATTTTGGTAGGGTTAGTACAAACGAAATCCTGTACGGTGTCAAACGGCATACGTTTGCCCCTTTGTTTTTCCAAAATTACATAGATGTAAATTTTTTCACTTGCCTCTCACATCTTAATATATACATTAGATGGAATTTCTTTAGATTATTACATTTATGAGTACATGTGCTTTAAATAATTTCAAAAAAAGTTTCTCGAAAACTCAACAGTTTTCTGTGAAAATGAGCTGAAAATTCCGCATTTTCACAAATGCTCGAACAATTCTCCCAAGAATGGCTTAAATTGTTTTCAAATTCATCCAATCGATAATTGCTATGCCAAAGTTTTTATTCGTGTATTCTTTCTTTGTTTTTTAATTTACACAAATGTAATTTTTTTAATATCTCTCACGACGTTTATATTCATGTTTCAATGAATTTGTATTAATTATTGAAATTGTGAGTGAAGGTCGCCAAATTACTTCAAATGAACTTTTTCGAAAACTGAATAGATTTCTATAAAAAAGAGTTTCAAATTTCGCGTTTACAGTAATGCTCAATGTTCAAATATTTCAATGAAAATTGCTATTTAGGACGTAGTTTTAGCCTTCTTTAATATTCTTTAAATAATATTTCGGTTCTATTATTTGGAAACTGAAAAGTTGAGAAAATTTCAAAAGAATGTACTTTGGGCGCGATAGATGGCAGCAGGCAAGAAGGAGGGGCAAGACTACACTTTACACCAAGGAATGAAACTTCACCAATGGAAAGTCTGTGCCATTCTGTTGCACCCTTCTAATTACTTTCTCGTATACATCCGTATATACGGAGTAATATACGTAGTATAGAGAAAGTTATGTAATGGTGCGGAAAATCGATTTCGAGATTTCAACGGAAATACGTTTTGGGGTCCCCTGATACCGAAAAATCGACAGACGGCAATTCGTCCGTCTGTCCGTTCGTCCATCCGTCCGTTTGTCCGTCCGTCTGTATGGTGAATGTGAACACTAGGCCTGAAGTGACGATTGTTTTCTAAATTGAGCAAACCCTTTGGTCTACTTAAAAAATCAAATCTCTGCGATTTTAAAAACATTGATTCATTTTTTAGGACACTTACATAAAGCCCTGGACTTTTTAATAATTTTCTGAAATCGGTCAAATTTGTTCTTAAAATTTGTAAGAATAGAGAAAATACACTGTAGCGTCATAGACTTAATTCTGCCTTGAGCAAAGGTGTGGGGATAGGAGCCAAATATAGGCCCGAATGTGTCACCCTCACGGAATCCCAGACGCCGGGCACAAAAGGCGATGTCGGTAGCACTCTCTCAAGACGAGCGTGTAAGTAGATGACGGCGGGAGCACTGGCCTATATTATGCGTTGCAGGACCATTCGGTGGTAACGTTTCTGGTTTCGCAAAACACCGCAAACTTGTCCGCCAAGTCTGGCGGAAGTGCTGAAGTCGCTTATAGGTGTTCGAGGTTCGGACACGGTGAAGTATGCCTTATACTTCAGGGCAGATGGTCTGCCGAGGCACACGAGGTGCTCAGTTGCGAATCGGTCGAGTTGGCTACTCGCAGGCGCGGCCGCAAGGCGCGTGTTGGGAGAGGGGGGCTGCGGCAGTTAGCCTGACAAACGCCTTCTATGAGGTTTTGTTCCTGTACATAATTTATAGTAAATAAATTGTAATACCCACTCGTGTTCGTTTCTTTGTGGTGTAGATCCCTACCCACGACGTTACAACACGTATTAAGGTGGCAAAGGCCCAAATTTCACGATTAACTCTGAATTTTCGAATATTGCGAAAGTTTGAATCCTTTCGGCGTCTTCCTACAACTACAAAATTGCTGATAGATATATTTTTTTCAAGTAGAATTTGTTCTCCATGTTAAGTTCTTATGTTAAGGACAGGTTCGTGTTTTGGACATTTTAGTATTTTTTCAGCAATATTGCGTGCAATTGTAAAAAATAACAAAACAAGATTTTCTCACAAACGACTCCTATTTTTTCAAGTTTTTAGTTTGTTAGGGATAGTGATAAATATATTCTATTGGATGACATAAACACCATATTGCTCTGTTCTTTTTTATTACAAAATTTAAGTATTGACTTTCTTTCACGTCGATAATATTTACATTAGCGGAAATTTCACATTACAATAATTTTTAAGTACATGGGCTTTAAATAATGACATAAGATTTTTCGAAAACTCAACAATTTTTGGGAAATTGTGATCGAAATTCCATTTTCAGAAACCGTCATTCGTAAATATCTTAAAAATGTTTCAAGGAATAGCGGTAATTGCAATGTTTAATATGACCTAAAATTCATTTTGGTTTATTCTTTTGTTTTTTCAAATATTACACAAATGTAATTTTTAAATATCTTTCAAGCGGTTAATATGCACATTTCCATCGATTTGTATACATTGCAGCATTTAGGAGTGGATGTGTTTCAAATTACTGCAAAGTCAGTTTTTCTTAAACTCATTAGATTCTTGTGAAAAGAGCATGAAATTTTGCATTTGCAGTAACGGTTAATTGCCATTTTTTAAGAACGGCTTCCATTTTTTTCAATGAAAACTGCCATTAGGAAGAGATTTTACTCTTCTTTAATATTCTCAAAGTAATATTTCGGTTCTACCATTAAGAAACCGAAAAGTTGAGAAAATTAAAAAAATGTTTGGGCGGCGATAGATGGCAGCTGGCAAGAGGATGAGGCAAGACCGTAAAGCCAGCTCACACCAAGGAAATTAGAAACTTTACTACGAGAAAGTATGTGCCATTCTGTAGCTCCACTAGTTTAAACATGTCACGAAACGTGCTCCAATCTTCTTCCGAAGCGATGAGCAGATATTCCATTTCAATAATTAAATTGTGCATTCTCTTTTCAAACGCCAGGGGTGTAGTGCAGGATCAACATTTGCAAGAGAAAAAATACTACAAGGTTGATCGAGGGTGGGTGGTGCCCATTTCCACAGAGTAGCGACAGAGACGACAGGTGCTGGCAACTGGGGCTGTATACGAAAGTAGCTTATGAAACTTCACTTTCGTAATTCTGATACTTTTCTGGGAAACCTGACGAAAGAGAAGCTATGGGTTTCAAAATCCCTTTTTTTAATAACTTTTCAAGGAATCAATCGAAATTGAACGTGAGCACGGATTCCCCCCGTGTCCATCGGATTACACTAATCCATACCTGTAATTCCAAAGGCATCAGTTCACGCATTTGCGTACTAATCTTGGCGTGGCACGTTCGTTTTATCTTCCTCTGATGCCAAATATCATTTTCACCCGAATATCAATTGAAGTCACGAACAGCTTCCAAGAAAGCATCTAAATTCAAGATTTGCAATTCCAAAACAATTCAATTAAAAAGATATATTAATTCTTCCGTTAAAAATAAAACATATTTCTAAATTCCACTTGTCCCCATTAAATATTTAATTTATTTCTGTCGTGTTCTTTTTATAAACAAAAGTATTAAATTAAGTGTTATAAATGTGCGTTAAAACTTCCAAAAAATTATTTTGAACTACCTAACTAAAACTAGTGGTGCTACAGAATGGCACAGACATTCTCGTAGGAAAGTTCTCTAATTCCCTTGGTGTGGACTGACTTTACGGTTATGCCCCATCGTTTTGCTATCTGCCATAAATCGCCGCCGAAATACATTTTTTGACATTTGCTCAATTTTTGGGTTTCCTAATTGGAGAACCAAAATATTACTTTATGAAAATTAAAGAAAAATAAAACCTTGTCCTAAATGGCAATTTTCATTGAAGAACTTTGAGCCCTTTGTACAGAAATGTCGTTTAAGCGTTACTGTAAATGCGAAAGTTGAAGCTTTTTTCACACAAATCTATTGAGTTTTAGAAAACACTTTACCGTCATTTGAAGAACATCCACCCACAAATGAAATAATAGAGTTTTTGCAAGTCGTGGAGTTGAAAGACGTAACACGACAATTCTGGGGAGAATTGTACTGTGCATGCGCCGGCATCAAACGACGGGATTTCGATTGTCGGCTCCTGTCATTCTCCCAGTTTTGTCGTCTACGACAAACTTACACTTTACGTAGTTTTCGCTGCCACCACTAAACACGAATTCAACACTAACACACAATGAGCATGGAAGTAATGAAAAATATAATATCCATACTACCAATATAATATGGCAGGAACTTAATGGCTATTTTTTCTCAAATTAGTTCAAATATGTCAGGAATGAACTAACGTAACTGTTTAAAATTTGGAGGTGATGTATATAGTGAGGCTACATTGATTGTCACGAAACATTCATTATTTATCCATAGGTTGTTATAATTGCCAAACATTTCTCGTTCCTAATATAAACAATATAAATATGCTATAGTAAAATATCGGGGTTATCCCGGAAGCTATAGTTTCTTTGGAGATAGACAAGTATTACATATTAGTTTGATACAATGAGATTTCATATATTATTATGTATTTACTATCTTGTAATTCTAATAAAAGCAAAAATATAGTCAGAGCTACACAGATGTTTAATAAAAGCTTTTAGATCCTGTTAGAAGTATTCAGTTCCAATTAGTTCTGTTTTAAAGTACATTTCCGATTGTTCGACAGGCAAAAGTCATTTTTCTGAAGAAATGTTATTTCCGTTTGACGATAATGTTACGATGGTTTCATGTTGTGAATTAAAACACAGATATTATTTTAAACGAAACGTTTATTTTGTTTCTTAACACAATCATTGAAAACACTTGATTTATGTACAGATGGTCTTCACTTGATTATTATTTATACGACACTTTTCTTGAAGAAATTCTGAACAGAAGTGCTTAGAAATTCCTTTTCTATATATTTCAAGCCAAACAGAAATCTGAGGCCCTTCTCAATGAACAAACTAATTTCTCTGTCCCCTCTACAATAATTTTACACACCCCGACCTCACTTACTGACTTCCCCGCCTCCTAAGACATTTCAAGAGAATACTAAACAGACCTCCGACCCACCCACCCCCGCTGATCTCCGGAAAGCAATAAAACCTCGTGTCACGTTCTTCTGGGCACAGTCGTTTCGACTTTGCTGACAGCGAGGTAAACAAAACGGTCTAACTATGCTATTCAATTATTCCATCTTTGTAATAACATTGATATGAATTATTATTATTATTATTATTATTATTATTATTATTATTATTATTATTATTATTATTATTATTCCCCATTTCTTATATATGTATATGTATATATATATATATATATATATATATATATATATATATATTTTTGTTTTTTTTTTTAATATGAGAATGTATATTTCCACAAAATAGTTATAATCTCAAATTTGAACTGTTTGTATAGTATTAATTCCTCTCTGACTTCTACCGCAATTAATTTTATAATTTTATCTGCTATATGTTCCTTTAACTTTTGCAACCATACAATGTGTCTTTCTGGTATTGATTTTGTTTAATTTGAACTGCTACTTCATCCTCCTGCTGCATTCTCAATGTTTTGAAATTTTATCTGTAACTAAATATTTTAGAGTTATCCATCAATTGTACTTAATTAATCATTGTAATTTCAAATATTTTAGAGTTATTCATCAATTGTAATTTAATTAATTTTTTCTATCTTATTGTATATATTTATAAAATTTTTTGTATCTTTCTGCATTCTTTGACTGACGATGACGGCAAAGCCGTCGAAAGCCGGCTATCTTAATAAAGCTGATATGTTGACGAAGATGACTTCTTTTATTTCTTCTTATAAGAACGTCAACAACATCCAATCAGAATTCCCACAATTCATGGACGCAAATCTAGCGCATCTGATGAACTCTTCTCTCTGTTCAAAAAATTCACTTTCTACGGACTGAATATCTGGTTTCTTTCAAAATGCGCAAAAATGCATATTGTGCCGGATTTCATCAAAGTTTCGACAAATCTTCACACTAAGGCTGCCTCTAAAGCTGTGGATAAAGCCAAATCAACGTGGCTGAAACTCGAGATCCAAAAATGGTATTCTGCGAGGGACAACGTGCCTCTGGATCTCTATTGATCCGAGGGGAGTTGGCATCACGACTACACCCCGCAGAGTGGTCTGCCCTCGACAGCACTATTCAAGAACGTGTCTTTGCTCTATGAAAAAAGAAGAAAGTCGTACAAACACGCAAGTTGGAGCCGACTTGTTTTCGCGCTGCACCGGCCCACCCACCCCCTCCGTCAGTTTACGGCGATCCAGTCTTCCATCCCAAAGTAATTAACCTTTCTTCGACAACACTATCTAATAACGAACATTCACTTTTAGAAAAAGGCCTCAAACATTGTCCTCCTTCTCAGTTCAGTAGCATTAAACTTAAACAATATGCATTCAAACAGACACAAACATTCCCTCTTCTAACAACATGCTTGAAACTAAATATGATATTGCCAGCGCTCTTTCCCGCGACAAAACCATAGCCTGCCACATCAAAACATGTGAACAAAACATTTTAAACCCTTTGTTACTTGGTATAATAAGGTATGAAATGTTGCTACCATATCGCAGTGCAGTTATCATCTATAGTCTATTCCTTATCTATGACTAGTTCACGAAACAATGTTATCATTCTGTAATACACTAATTTGCTACTACCGGCGCTTCTTGTAATTGTAATATATTTTGTTATCGTTCGTCGCTCAGCACTGATAAACTAGGGAAGCTATAGAATAATACAAATTTTCTTGTAGCAATTTTTTTCTAATTTCTTTGGTGTGGCTGGCTTTAAGGTCTTGATCCATTCTCTGGCTAGCTGCCATCTATAGTCATCGAAAGTACATTTTCTTTGACCTTTCCCCCTTTTTCCTTCTATTTTTTCCTATAAGAAGTTGATGTTGGCTTTGTCTATTTAGGTCCCCCTGTCTGAAATTAATTAATTATATACAAAATTCTAGCTATTTCATTCTCTAATTGATGGCCAAATTGATCTCTTTCCTTTTATCTACAACACAAGATATTTAAAAAAATACATTGGCGTAATTTTCGAAGAAAACAAAAGAATACACCAATATTAACTTTACGTCATATTAAACAGTGCAAAGAGCACTAACCGTTGGAAAAGAAAAATTTGGAAGTCATTTGGAACAAAAGAATACACCAAAGTTAACTTAACCTCATATTAAACAGTGATATGGGAACTACCCTTGGAAAACAAAAATTTGGAGTCATTTTTGAGAAAATGGCGTTTGAGCGTTTCTGAAAATGACATTTGAGCTCATTTTCACAAAAAACTGTTTAGTTTTCGAGAATTTTTATTCGACATTATTGTTTATTCGACATGTTTTAACATATGTACACATCGATACAAAAATGTGAACAAAATGCCGGTAATTTAAATATGAGCGACGTGAGAGACAAGAAAAAAATTAAATTTTTGTAATTTAGGAAAAAAAACAACAAAAAGATAGAGCAGTATGGCGTTCATGTCATTCCACGTTAGATCGTACAAGACTTGACACGACTTCTTTTAAAATGTGTGATACTGTTTTTCTTAAATCTGGACATAAAAAAAGAGACACGCTTTTTATTTGCTTGAAAAATGATTATTTGTCTAGTTACGCCCATATTATTCTTTTGAATTTACGTGTATTTCACGAAATAGGATCAATTGTTGCTCCGAACGTACTTAGTATAAAAATTTCTGGTTTGTTGCATTTAATTCTTTGAAAGGTGTATTTTATTCCTCTGTAAATACAGTTTTCAAAAAATAAATATTTCATTTTAAAAATGTATTTTTTTAGAAAATGAAAATTTCTATATAATTTCGATGAGATTAAAATTTGACAAAAATATAGGCGCATTCCTAGTTCAATTTTCTATTAAATACATTAAGAAGAAAGTGAGTTCTCCACACATATAGTTCTAGAAAATAAATGAGAGCGCGCTCTGCCGTCCCATACACTAACGAATTGTGTTCGGCAAGTCTTTGAACCAAGAACTGAATTAGTATAAAAAGAATGACCATATGCGTGATTAGGGTTTCAAGAGTTAAAGTATTTCAGATGTTCACTCTGCACCCAGAATGGATGGGTGACCGCGAAATGACCGTGAAATCGTGAATCGTGAAACGTGAAACCGTTAAATCGTTTCTGCTGTTAATATTTTCACCATATTATGGAAAATTGAAATCAAAATAATTTGAATCTAGAACATTTTGTTGACTTTTGTAGATTTGTTATAGATTGTTGGAAAAATTGTAATTTGTGGAATGTATGTAAGGGGGAATCTTGGATATTAATAAAAAGACCATAAAGAACAAGATCTGTTCCCAAAAAGTTGTGTACCAAAGAAAGTGGTTTAAAAAATGTTTTTTTTTCACTTTGTTTTGATCTAAACTCATTTTCAAACTCTGTTAATTAAAAAATCTAAAATAAGTTTCCTGGCATGACTTGAGAAGTGTCTTTGAGAAAATGCAATAAATTTAATGTTATGAACCAAACAATTATCATTAACAATCATCTCTTGATGGTTTCTTTCTGTTCAATATTTCAACTCTCTAATGTTGAAAATTGAGTATAATACCCAACCATTCATTTACATGGCTAATATTCTGTTGTATTGGCTAAGTATCATCTTGTTTGAACAGACTTGAATTTTTGTAAAGTATTTGGAATTGCTATGTACTACCTATATTGCAAGTTAAAGCTACAATGTTTATGCTTTTCTTTCCTGAAACCTTTAGAAAATTTAATAGCA
This sequence comes from Teleogryllus oceanicus, assembly GCA_964035755.1. NCBI lineage: Eukaryota > Metazoa > Arthropoda > Insecta > Orthoptera > Gryllidae > Teleogryllus > Teleogryllus oceanicus. The sequence goes on from CAXIVR010000007.1 coordinate 111,954,696, forward strand.
ATATTAGAAGGCGTGTTATTTTGAGGCAAATAAATCTTGCAAAGATTTCATAAGCTAAAACGATGTAATTCACAAAGATACATGAACTTTTATTGTCATTAATTTTTCTTGGATACATTTTGACAATCCTATCTGGAGATAGATCTGATTTAGTGATGTTACAGATCCAACAGATCCTTTAGCGCCTATACTTCTCTACCCAAAGCAGTTACAAAACAGTAGTAGACCATTTTCTTATTTTGGGAAATGAAAATAAGGTTTTTAATTTGCAAGAATAATGAATGGGTTTGGGCTGGAGAAAAGGGGAAGGGTTATTGTGGAGTCGGTGGAAATGTGAGACAGTTGAAATGATAAGTATTGATATCCAAAAATGTGATTGGAAATTATTAAAGTTGTTGTAAAATGTAATATTAATGAAGTATTTTTATTATGACCATAATGACAAATGTATACAGAGACCAATTCTGATATTAAGAGACGAAAGGGGACAAGGTACATTCTGTACATTTTGCCTCTCTGTATGTAGAGGTGTATGCTGATAAAAAAAAGAAATGGTTTCTGTATCTTTAATGGGAAAAGGTTGTCCAAGAGTACATTGTGTTAATTTGAGTTTCAAACTTGATAGACTTAAGGGCTTTGACTTTAACTTCACACAGCTACGCCCGCAACATGCGCACGTGCACTCCCGCGCCCAAAAATGCTTATCCAGCATCATGCACAAATGTAACACACAACTTGTGTACATTTTTCAAATAGTAGTTTTTATGTAATTTTCAATTTAAATTGTGACAATAAAAAATGTAAAAAGATTTTCTCAAAAATCACTGTAATCGTTTTTAGTTTTACTTGAATAGAGCAGAATTTTTAATATAAATGCTTCAACAGCACTGCTGGTTAATCCCATCTCGATCAGGTTTTGTCCATTTCCCCGATCCATTGAGCAAATGCTGAGATGGCCCTTGTTTTGCTTTGGACAAAATGTAACTTATTTCTGTACGTCTTCTAAAATCAGTGGAAATACAATTATTCAAATTATCGTTCCATGTTTATGGCAGGAATATTGAGCAAAATTTATTGCTCTTTACCCTTGAAAATAGTTTATTACATGGGATTTTTTTTTGTTTTTTTTTCTCCCTTTCAAATTAAAAATTTATTGCTTATTTATTTTGTTTTTTCTCCTTTCAAAATTAAAAATTTTAAAGTAGTATAGACTTAGTGTAGGGATCACAGAATTTTGAAAATGTCACACAATTCACTTTTTCCCATATCACGTCATAGATTTTAACTGTTTTGCGAAAAATAAATAAATAAATAAATGGGAGACAATATTGTGGAGCCTCTGGCTCAAGTTTGATTCTCAGCTTGGGCAAATATTTTAAGGTTGGGAACTTTTGTGGATTCAGCTAGTATTAAAACATAATGAATGGTTTCAAATAATTCAAAGAAAGTAAATGCTGCTGTAGCTCCACTATTTTATTTACATTTTAAGGTGTCCTTTCAAAAATGTTTTCTGGTATTTTGTGATACTGTGAACTTGCTGATTAAGTGTAGCATTTCTATCCAGCTGGCAAAACAATGTACTAGTGATTTAAGCCCAAACATTTATACCCCATAATGACTAGTCATACGCAAAAAATGCTATTAAAAGTTCAAATAAACTTATAAATTAGGTTATGTTTAAATGGCTTATTCAGAAAGTGACAAGTGTTTTAATTTGATGGAGGAATTTTTGGACATCATGATCATTATATATTTGGGTATTCAAAGTATCTATTGGATATGTTATCTTTATTGTCATTTTATTTAGTATGCAAGGATAATTAGAAGGAATACACCAACCTTTGCAAGATACATAATTTACAATGAACATCAAAACCGTTGTTGTTTTGTTGTTGTTATTGTTGTTTTTAAGCCCCTGCTGACTGAGTTTACATTGTGTGTTAGTAGAAGGAGTTAGTTCAAGTGGCTTTAGTGTAAAGTTAAGACCTTGTTTAGAGATAATTAATGGTAAACTTTTCATGTGAAAGTGTGTAATGAGTCTTCTTCTCTCTTTTTCTCTCTCTCTCTTTCTCTCTCTCTTTTTCTCTCTTTTTTTTTTCTTTCTCTCTTTCTCTCTCTCCCCTTTCTTTCTCTCTCTGCCTTTCTTTCTCTCTCTGCCTTTCTTTCTCTCTCTGCCTTTCTTTCTCTCTCTCTCTCTTTCTTTCTCTTTCTCTCTCTTTCTTTCTCTTTCTCTCTCTTTCTCTCTCTTCTTTCTTTCCTCTCTTTTTCTCTCTCTTTTCTCTTTCTTTTTCTTTATGGAAGTCAGTTTAAAAATTTTAACTGGGTTTTCTCATAAATTTTTGTAATATGCATGTGACAAAAAATTATGAAATATTTTTTTAAAGCTAATGAAACTACTTTTTTTTCAGATTACCATCTAGTAGTATCAAGTACTGGAAAATATCATAATAGTAATGGAGACAAGGCAGGACCTGGTGGTGTAGTTTTTCTATCCGTATCATTCACCAGTTAATCCAATGGGCATAACTGGCTTCAACCCACTGGAGGGTGCTTTTAAATCAACCTGTTTCCTAAAATTGTGAAACCAAGCATAGAACAGCAAATGAATAAATCCAATGACCCGTTCTTCAGAGAAGTCTTAATGTCTCTAGTACATGGGGTGTAGTGTTGTGACTTCAGTTAGTAGTTTTACTACTAAGACTTTGGATACCAAGCCAGCAGCTTTGAACATAGTTACTTCACTTCATGCAGAGCAAAACAGAAAAAGGACGTCATTGGCCTCGTCCACAGCTGTTGTCATTTCTCAGACACAGAAAGCCGGGAACATGACTATATATCAGCAACAAGCTCCCCGGGTTTGAAAACAGGAATTCATCCAGCAGTCAATGTCCAATGCCCCAAAGGGAGCAGTCACTTCAACTTACCAGACACCCCTCACTTTGACTTTTTTAACTCCATAAACCCTTAACCACTCCCACTGCAACTTTGAGTCTTGCAGATTCACACCTTTACTCAAGACAGAACGGATAAATGTGGAAGTCAATCCCCCGTTGTAACGCAAACATCAACAGTACGCTTACAAGTTCTGTTCACCTCTCATCTGAATCCATGGCTTATGTGGTGCCATCGTTAAGTTATTCGGGTCGTGTGTCTACTAAATTTCAAGTTTATTATTATGGCTGAACTTAAAACTGCTTGCAGGAAAATAATATGGCTATGTTTGAAAGTTACAGAATATTTTCCAATGTTTTCCCAAAGCTTTTGAGTTCAGGTTTTCAATATCAATTTTTCTCCCTGAAACTCTTGGTTTTCCCTTTTAGTATGTAGATATCATCAAAATAAAAAATAAAAATGCTTGCGGTTAGGTTTGATTTGAAAAACTTTGTAACTGCATTTTGTAACTAAACTTTTATTGAAAGTAATGAAAGTAAAAATAATCTAAGTTTTTGACCAGGAGGAAGTAGTGATACCACTAAAATGAACCTAACTACTGATCCATATCTTCCAACCTTCAGCTATTTGAATTCTCAATAGATCTTTCAAAAGCCAAAACAACGGAATAATTTCATTAAATCAGATGGCAATTATTTATCATTTTGCAGTAAACACACAGAAGTTTTAAAAAAAATGGCTGTACACAAAACATGATCCTTTTACCTATCCACGATGTGATAATAGTATTGCCATTTTGTGAGCAGTTTTTGTTGATGGTTCTGTATTCATAATGTTAAAAGGGAAATACAGCTTATTTCGAAAGGTTGAAAATGATAATATAAAATTTTCCTCTCTCTCTCTACATCTATATTCTAAAAACTTAGCGTCCGGGGTTGCTGGGTCAATGGGTGAATAATTTTAATCCCATTTTTATAAAAGGGTTATAGGGCATAACAGCGGGGCTGGGGAAACGAAATAGAATGATTTTATTCAGTTCATTACTGTTTGGGTTGACAAATGAAAAAATCACCCTTTTCCCAAAGAACAAAAAATTTAACAGTTTTTTTTTTACTTTTTTATCAAACAAAATAATTTAAGTTAGGGCCTTTTATCATGACCCTTTCAATTTCAATTTTAGGGGTTTAACTTTTCTTTTCCGTTATGTCCCCTTTGACTTCTTGAAATTCTTATCTTTCCCTGTCAAACCCCCGAAATCCTCTTCTTCCCCATCAAGCTGTTTCAAACTATAAAACCAGTCATTATTTTGACATAGTCCCCAAATTTATTACCCCTCCCACAAAGTTCCAATTTTTTACTTAAATTTTCCATAAAAAATCACGAAAGTTAAAAAGGGACGAATAAATCTTCCCATGATTCATCCCCCAAGACGTTTAAAATACCTTATTTTTTTATAAAATTTGACCCAAACTTCTCCCCCTTTTGGTTTCTCTTTTCATCAACCCATCTTTAATGATTTTAAAAAAAACCCTTTTTTTTCAGGTTTTTTCCCCTCGGATATTCAAATGCATGTTCCAATTGTTCCAAAAATGAATTATTTTAGTGAATATCGGTATGTCTAAGTACAAAATGTTCAAAATTACCTAGTTCTCAAATTTAATTTCAGTGGTATTCTAGTGAGGTAGAAATTTTAGCTTCACAGAACCATTTTCTATGTCCCACAGAAATGTTTATTGATTCATTTGGAAATTTGCATAATGGATTTTTTCTTAGGTCAATCCATTTTAAATGGTCCAGAATAAAATAAATTTTAAAAAATAATTTGAGTTAAATCTAAAAGTTGAAATTTTTTAAAGCAGTTTGGTATCATGGATCTACTATGTGTCAATTTCAGATTTTCATCTGGTCCCCCAACAGAGATATTACAGTTGAAAATTTGGAAAAACTGAAAATTCAATTTTAAGAGGGTGTATTTTTTAAAGGTACGTTACTTACCAATGATATTCTACAAAAGTAACTATACTGTATATGTAAAGCACAGAAAATTAAGTCTGACATTCTATTCCTTCTGTGGAAATTACTCTCGAAAATCGAACTTGGTTCATTTCGTTCCACAGATTTAGTTGCAAATATTTCTCAAATAAAAACATAGAAGGTTGAATGTAATATTGCATTTTGCCAGGTTACTCTCATCCTTATTCCAAAATGCTAGTCTTTCTTCAAATTTCAGGGTCCCTCTACCCCGTATATGCACCAGCGTTTGAAAAATCCACTTGTAAACCATGCATTTCTCTTGCCCCTCAACCAGCCTCCGCTCCCCTGCCCTTCCACCCTGCTCTCCCTGTCTCATCCATGCCCCCCATCAGTCTCTCTCTCCCCGCTCATCCTGCCCCGCGCACCCTCTGCTCTCCCCTGCACCACCCCGCTGGTCTCTGCTCTCCCTGCTCATCTGCCCCCCATGCCCTCTCCCGCTCTCCTGCTCCACCTTGCCACCCATCGGGCCTCTCTCCTGCCACACCATGCCGGTCTCTCTCTCCCTGCTCCATCCTGCCACCCAGCCTCTCTCCTCCTGCTCCATCTACCGCGGGCTCCCGCTCTCCCTGCTCCATCCTGCCACCCATCGTTCCTCCCCCATCCTGCCACCATGCGGTCCCTGCTCTCCGTCCCTCCACCCATGCCGGTCTCTGCTCCCTGCTCCATCTCCACCCCTGCCGGCATCTTCCGCCCCTCGCACCCATGCCGGTCTCTGTCTCCCCGCTCCATCCTGCCACCCATGCGGTCTCCTCCTGATCCCACCCATGCCGGTCCTGCTCTCCCCGCCCATCCTGCCACCCATGCGTCTCTGCTCTCCCTGCTCCATCCTGCCACCCATGCCCGGGCTCTGCTCTCCCTGCTCCATCCTGCCACCATGCCGTCTCACCTCCCTGCTCCATCCCCACCATGCGGGCTCTGCTCTCCCCGCTCCATCTTCCACCCATGCCGGTCTCTGCCTCCTGTCCCTTTGCCACCTGCTCATCCTACCCCCCTCCCAAACCCCTCATCCCTGTGTCACTCCACCCTGGCTACTGCCACCCCACCCGAATCCCCAAAGGGTTTTAGATGTTTGTAGATAAATGCACATTAGAACTAGCTATTTACTTAAAAACAATCCTAATACTCATTTAAATTATTGAAAGGGACAGGACTTTCCTGACTTCCTAAATATTCATCCTGATGATGAAAATTATTCATTATTTAACTAAAATTATACCGAGCAACAGTAAAAATCCTTTGAAAAATATTTCAAGGGATGCTCCCATTTCCCCTTACATTGTTGTAAAATGCAATTCAAATGCATTACTATTCTTTGTAATATTGTTTCTAGATAATAGTCATAACCTGTCACAACAGAAGACAGTAGATGTCCAACAGTAATTGTAAACAAGTCCTATGCAGATTTCTCAGAGGATACAATCCAAATACTATTCAAAACAGGTAATATTATCTTTGATTTAATTCAGTTGTTTTTCACATTCTGTAGTTTTAATTGATACAATTAATATGAAAGAATCTCGTAGTTCTAGAAAGATTCTATCATGTTTTTTATGGGAAAATGTTGGTTTTAATGATAACTTTGATGTTTTTAATGATGATTCTTTAATTTTACATGATGGCATCATATTGCTTTACATTTTGGCTACATGATACTGTACTCTTTTCAGTGCATACAATTCAAATGAGACTAACAATCACACAACGTCATGCTGATAGAAATGATAGTTTGCCAGATCAAAGTAATAATGAGAGCTTCCTCCTCATACTGGAGCTAATAGTAATTCCCATTATTACACAGGTAAGTGAAAAATACCAACAAAACTTTCTCTTGCCTAAAATAGTAAAATGTAATTGAATAATGTAACAATTCTTATTTACTCCTATACTTATAATGGGTTTCTTGTTAAGGTGTGATGAACTGTAAAATAGAGGAACAAAATACAGAAAGGGAAAAATATTTTGAACATGCCCAGTGAGACTGTGACGATCCATTGAAACCTCGCTGTTTTGAGAACATCATTCCAATTCTCTGCCTTCACCTCTGTAACAAGTTTTTCAGACAAGGTAGTGGTTTAGAAAATGAAACGTTTACTTTGTTGCTTGTTTAATGATTAAACAATGAAATTATAAAATATAATTTTCAGTTGAATTTGATATTGGTTCGTGTAAAAAAATTTTTTCCAAACTTTTCTTTCTTTCTTTCTTTCTTTCTTTCTTTCTTCTTTTTCTCCTTCTTCTCTTGAACTATAAATGAAAATTAAGTTCAGTTCTTTAGATTGTTGTTAAATTTGAGTTTGGTCACTTTCTCAGAGCATGAAATTATAGTGCAATAAAATCAAATTAAATTTTCTTTACTTAACCTTATTTACATATCGTGTGACTGCTCACAAAAGTTTTAAATTGTATTCACTAATTTTTTCAAAAGTTGTTGAGGAAAGTTTCTGTATTTCAGTTACTATTACAATAGTCAGGTAACCATAGTGGTATCTTTCAGTATTGTTCTATTTTTCAGTTACAAGTCTAAAATTGATTCAAAATATTCTTGATGTTCTGCCTTTTATGACTTTAATGATTTGATTGCAAGGTATTATGTTGGCATATGCTTGACTTGAAGGTATTATTTCAGTTTTCCTCAAATTTCAATATTGGTTTCATTTTATCTATTTCAGATACAAAACCTCCTTGTAATATTGTATTGTCAGAGTTCTAAAATAATTTGTTATTGAAAGATTCCAAACATTATCATTAATAATATAAATTTAAAATAGTAATTAATGTGTTTTGTTTTAAATAATGAATTTGGAGAATAAGTAAGGATTTTTAACTTTTAGGACTCATAAAAATATTCCTTTGTAGATATAGGTTGAGGAAAATTATTTAAGAAAAAGAAAGAAAAAAAGTGTTTTATATTTAGATAGAAGGGGAAAGAGACCATGCACCCTGCTTCACAAAGATAGATGATGGTGGACTGCACTCCACATATGTGTGCTTTATGAAACATAGGGGACCTGATCTTTGATTCACATGATGCTGGATTCCAATAAGGCAGAGTATCTCAAACTATGATAACTAGGAATGGAATTTATTGTAATAAAAATGCAAATATGTACATACATATGTACTTATTTTTCCAAAACATCTAAGAAAAATAGAAACTATGTAAAATAAAGATTCATTATTGTTTTAAAATTGTTCTCCTACAAGCTTTTCTGAGCATAGAACGTTGTCAATCAGTTCTTATCAAGCATTCAGAGTGGCTGAAAGATGGTTCTACCTCTACAGAAGTAATTCTACATATATTTCACCACACATAAGAATTTTATTAAATATAAATTACATTTATAGTATATTATCAATGTTTACGAGAAGCCAGTGTTCCAATGAATAGTAATACAGTGTATTCAGTGATGGATTACGGGGAGGGTTAACCCTCAATCGAACAACACGTGAGACAGTTGTCTTACTGAAACATAGGCAAAATCTGCAGTTGAAATTACTTTTGTTCACAGAAATCCGCTCATTCTTGACTCAAGTACTCGTAAAGGGGGTGATAATTATAGCAAAGATATGGTGGTCATCATACGCGTCATTTGATTTTAAGAAAGACAATTCTGTAACATATAATGCAAATGCACATCTGAAATGTCGTTCGATGTATAAATATATTAAAATATAACTAAATATGTAATAGTAGGTAAAATATGTGATTATACAAAATATGTAAAATAAAAATATTTCCAATCCATTCAGAATGTCTTGTAAACTCTAAAAATATTATTGAATGCACGTATCTAGTTTCTGTAAAAACATGGAATTACATGGAAATCGTTCTAATGATAACAAATACCAGAGGAACTAAATTTGATTCCTTCAAGAGATGTGTCAACCATTGCAAATAGCCTCTTTACCTGATAGCTTCACAATCCTCGAGGACAGTGGTTAGAATTTATACGATAATAAATAAATCACTGCCTTCTCTGAATCTAACAGGTGTGGCTCAAAAGATAGGTCCCAGTGTTCTGGACATGCAGAAATCTGCAGATCTGTAGAAATCGCACATATTCGCGCAGACTACCTGCACGTATCTTCCAATCGTCGGCATGGGAGCAGAAGCGCGTCTTATCAGGGTTCCCTGTCCTGTCAGACATGTTTTATTATATTTCTCATTTATTTGATTTTACAAAATAATTTTGTACTTTGACATGTTATTTGTAGTAAATCAGTATTTTGGTTTATAGTACTAATTGGTAGTGGATTTACTTCAACGTGACAGTGCCTTTACAATTAAGCTCCTGTAGGTGTCCTAATCATCTATGTTGTATATCACTAGTTTGCTTTTGCCAGGGTTTTAATCCTTCTCTCTTGCTAATCTTGTGTACTGAAGCCTGCAATTGCCAGGCTGTGCAGGTTAGTCCACTTTTGCTAAAATGTGGAAGAGTGATTTTGCCACACCATTCACTCAAACTCAAACGAAATGCACATATGAAAACTACTGAATTGTATCACCAAATGTTGTTTTATATCCACATTTTACAATGATCTGTATGTTCCTTGCTTTACAGGATGTTCTTTCCAAAAAATCTCACTTTTCTGTCTTGCTTCAGTTGTTCAAACTTTCATCAGTTGTTCAATAAAATCTCTGGTTACAGGAAATTACGTTACAGAGTGTCATTCTTTGATATGTTTAACATATAAATCTGCAGATAAGACAATAGAAATAATTAATTTTCAGATGACGTCTGATGTTAGCTGCAAATCCAGATCACCACCAAAATGAAGGATTTTCTGTAATAGAAAATTTAAACCAATCGCCACAGTAACTCTGCTAGAAGAGAACACACATTTGTTCTTGCCCAACACCTGCCCAGCTGGAAGAGCACTTGCAAAGAAGGCAGTCAATGGGTAAGCTCTTATATATCCATTGATTGTAAGCCTTTCAATCCAAATAATTCAAATGGTTATGGTGGTGACTGTTATGATCTAAAGTTATGTCAATTGTGCATCAGATGTGGATGTTTTCTTCTTGTAATTGTGACATGATTTGACTAATTGCTCATCCCAATATCTCAGATGTTCAACTAAATGATTTATCATTTTAGCCAAATATCAGCTCTGTTATTTTTTCCTGCATCCTACCTGGGATACAGCATTGAGAAGAATAAAATCTTATCAATATACAAGGCTAAGACCTTTGTCGGGATTGTACAAATATATCATTTTCCCTTTATTTTCTTCTTTAGTCCTACAATATCTCTGACATTCTGTCATATGAGTAATGCACATGTTTCTCAACAATAAAAATGCCTGAAAGTGGATAAAAAGTAGGATTTTAATTTTAAAATTAATAAATCTTGCACTTTCTAATATGTGAATAGACAGTATCACCCTGGGTATTTCAATTTTTCCATTTATTGTGGATTGTGATTGGACTGTACATTTTGTATACACTTGAGGCGTTCATTACAAATATTCATTGGTTAAAATGCATTGCAATGTTGTGGTCAGTACCACAATAAAAAAAAATCCTTTGTTATTTTTTTATATGATTTGACCTGTTTAATATGGCCTGAGTAGTGTCTTGAAGATAAAAGTAAAAAGTTGCTTGGCCAATATTAGTATGAACCTTTGTGGTTCTGGATAGCTTTAATTGATTTGCTATTACATCATAGACTATAATGTATATACTTAACTGGACTTTCTACATTAAACCTTTCTTCCCATCCACTTTATATCCCCTCCCTTCCATTCATACATACCCTAATGTGCTACGACAGCATAATGTATATGCATATGATATAATGTATGTATATGTATACATGTATGATATAATTTCTTATAATCATACACACATATATATGTAATATGAGTAATGATTGGATGAATGTAGTGAATATTCTGGGAAATGAACAGAGATGTTTTCCGTGTTGTTGTCAACAATGACTTGTCTGACATTGTTTAATGTTAGACTCAAGAATCATCACTTAGGCAAAAGTACAAAAATCATTATTTGTTTCCAATTTGATTGTCTTTCTGGATAATCTGTAAAAGAAAAATTTACTTTCTCATATATGTACACATATAAAAAGTAATTTACATAATATAGAGAAATGTATGTAATGCTGCAGAAAATAAATTTCAAGACTTCAACGGAAATGCACATTTTAGGGTCCCTGATATGAAAGTGGTTGTGTGTGTGCCTGCATGTGTGTTTTTCTTCAAAATGTCCATCTGTCATCTGTGAACAACTCTAGCACCTAAACTATGCGTAGGATTGGTTGTTATTGTTATTGTTGTTGTTGTTGGTGTGGTGGTGGTGTTTTTGTCTGGTTGTTGTTGTTGTTGTTTTTTGTGGTTGTTTTTCTTTTCTTTTCTTATTTCTTTACAAACCGGATACTCTGCTTTTGATGATTGGGCCTCGTTCAAAGCTCTGTAGTTTTGAGCAACATTCTCTCATTTTGGAGGGTACTTTTTATGAAGACCCAGGGACATTCATCAAAATTTTCTTAGAAATGGCTCCAAATGTTTTTTTAAAATTTCTTATAAGAATAGACTTATAAAGGTGGCATAGGTCTATTTTTCACTGTTAAATCTGAATTTTGAAAAATGCAAAAGTTAAAATTGTTTTTTGCATCGTCTCTACAATTTCAAAATTGAAGATAGAATTTTCCTCATGTCAACTTTTTCTTCATAATTAGTTCTTTCATTAAGATAAAGTACATTTTTGAAAATTTTAATAGTTTTCACACAATATTACTTGCAATATGTGCAATAATAAAAAATATTAAAAACAAGAATTTCTCAAAAATGGCTCCAGATTTTTCTTTAAACTTCTGGTAGGGATAGTAATAAATGTACACTACAAGATAATGTAAATGCCATTTTGTTCTATTCTTTAGTTTTTTTCAAAAATTACAAAATGTAATATGTCTTTCACATTCCTAATATTTTTTAGCAGTGGTTTGTTAACGTAATTGCATTTGTAAGTTGAAGTACTTTAAATGAAGTCTTACATAGTTGAAAACTTGAAAGTTTTCTGAGAAATGATTTCAAATATCAGCATTTTCAGAAACGTTCAAACACCATTTCTCATTAATGGCTACAAATTTTTTGTACAGGTTTTGTTAAATACCCTGTTTAAGATAACAGAAGTCATTTGCTACATTCTTGTGTGTTTTCAAAATTAGCAAAGTATTTGTTTTTAATTGCCTCACATGTTAATATGCACATTTTCAGTTATTGGTGTACATAATTGAATTTGTCAGGGTGTTGAATTTGTGAATGTGTCAGAAATGTTCAAAAGATTTCAATGAAAATTTTTGAAATCTCAAAAGATTTCTGTGAAAAGAGCATCAAATTCTCTTACACTAATGCTTAAAGCAAATTTTCGTATGAAACATATGGAGATATTTTTAAGTGGTAATTTTCCTCTTCTTAATATTCATAAAGTAGTATTTCGGTTCTACTATTAGAATACTGAAAAATTGAGAAACTCTCAAAATAAATAAAGTTTGGTGGCATAGATGGCAGCTGACAAGACAATTGGGCTAGACTGAAAATCCAGCAGTTTAAAGAAATTAGAAAACTAACTAGTACCAGGAAGTCTGTGCCATTCTATTGCGCCAGTTTATTCTTGTTACTCAGATGAGAATATGAGATGTAATTGAAAAACAGTTAGTTAAATACTATAATCTGCAAGCAAAATAATAGTTCAATTCATTATTCATTCTTCATTGTTAGTATCAAAACACAATTTTATTTGGGATTTTTGTGTTTGCAGCTGTGTCATCCAGCGTAATAAGTTCTGTATCAGACAGTATTGTGTCCAGTCAGTCTGGTGAAATACCAGCAATTCTGCAGTCTGCATGGAAGAAGTTCGAGGCGATGGTTCTACCAACAACACCCACGGCCCTCCTTCAGCAACCGTCCTTCATCTCCTTCCACAAAGAAGAGCTTTTCAAAAGAATATTGAAGATGGAATGGACGTGTTCTTGAGACAGTGAATTTCAGAAGAAGTTCTTCACTTCAGAATTCAATCCACAAGGTTGTCAGTCTCAAGTGCAATTTCTGTTCCTTCAAGCCCAGGAATGTTTGTCAATAGTTATGAAAACAACAACGCCCAGGTGATTTAATTGACTATTTTATAACATTTTCATTATTCCTCTGAAAATCCTCTTCGATGTGTGTGTGTGTGTGTGTGCGGTGTAAGCATGCGTGGGCGCGTGTGTGAGCGCGCGTGAGGGCGCATGGGCGTGTGTGTGTGGGCAGGTGTGTGTGTGGGCGTGTGTGTGTGTGGGCGGTGTGTGTGTGGGCGCGGTGTGTGGGGCGTGTGTGTGTGGCGTGTGTGTGGGCGGTAGGGTGGATGGGTGGCGATGGTGGCACGCGCGCAGCGTGAGTGTGTGTGAAGTGATAATTAAATCGCACTTAATAATGTGAAATTCTCAGTCTCATGTATTCTTTGGGTGCTACTTTAAACTTTTATTTATTAATTTTTGCCTTACAATTGAGAAAGAAGAAAATAGCACGTATTGAAACAGGCATAAAGAGATTAAAGAATATATTGTGTAAATATATTTGAAATATCTGTAAGACTACATTGTATGTTAGCTGTTCTGACTGGTAGTTTGAAGACAACTGACATTGGTGGTTAAAAATGCTGTTTAAAACTTCAAATTCATTTATAAAATTTGATTTTCCCTTTTTTTTTCTCTTTCTTTCTTCTTCTTTCTTTCTTTCTTCTTTCTTTCTTTCTTTCTTTCTTTCTTCTTTCTTCTTTCTTTCTTTCTTTCTTTGTTCAGTTTTTTTGTTTAATGTTTCCAACTGTCTGGGACAATACTAACACCTAAAACTTACATGATTTTCACCAAAATGTATATTCCCTTATTGAACTGGTTGAACTCGCCCAGCAGATTTGAAGCAAATCTTAATTGTGTAGTTTACAAGAAACCCATTGCAATAAAATATTATGTAGCCATTACTAATAATACAAGAAAGTACTTGCTGTTGTGCACCACAAATTTATATCATGTAATTTTATTGCAGGTGCTGAAGAAAATCAGAAGTGGAGTCTGGCTCTGTGACCCAGACCCTAAATCTACCAACAAACTAATTGGTAATACATTTTTGGCCCTGACTTCAACCTGGAAGCATCATCGAGGTTAGTCTTGAGTATTTTCTAAAATATACATCAAATAATACAGTAGGTTTGAATACATTTACAGTGTGTGTGTGTGTCTATGTATCTATCTATATCTATCTATCTATATATATATATTTATTTATTTATTTTTGGAACACACCACCTACTACTTCCAGCCGGTGGCGATAAAGCATGAAACAATGAATGCAATAAGTATGCACTTTGCATGAGATGGTCACTGCGAAAGAAAACAGAAAAAAAAGAACACAACCACTAAAATGTATAGGCGTCCCCGACTGCCTGATCTACTTCAATAAGTACTATTCACATTGGTTTGCTTCTACCTCTTTCTGATTTATTTTGTGTACCTCATTTAACTCTTGTTATTCTTAAATTTTCTGCATGCCCTTTAAATGATTCTCTATAATTATTCTATCATAGACTGTTCACAGGTGTCAGCCTTAAGCTGCATTTATTACAATGCTGTGAACTGAAACACAAGAATAAGCGTGACACACACGTTACTTAAATCGTACCCTTTACAAATTATAGTAACTAATTATCCTGACATAATACAATGAAAGCGTGACTTTCAAACAAGATCCTTTTACACTACATGAAATATCATATTCACTCTAGAAAAGTTGTACAGGGTGCATTGAAACGAATTTACTAGTGCGTACAGCGAATGAAATCTAAACTGCCGCTCATACGTTCGAAATATTTCTCCCAGTAATTATTTGGAACTTTCACTATTTAGGACGCTTCGCCTGGTATTTTAAAGCTACACGATTTCCCAACAGATTGCCGCATAGAAGTTGACAGTTCTTTACCTCGACATCTCCTTCCGCTCGCCATCAGTTAACCTTGGGGTTTCGGTCGCTCGCCATCTTTACCGCGTCGCTTGACTGGTTCGATGTTCCACGGTTACACCACTTCTTTCTCTCGATCTCAGGATTCCGCCACTCGTCCCAAAATTTCCCGACCTTTCTCTCGATCTCGGCTCGTGTCATCCACGTATTTGGTCCAAGTCCTTCTCGCCTACGCTTGAGTCTTCACTGGAGTCGTCCTTCTGCGTGCCGCGTACCCGTCGTTCGCGCTTCCAGCTTTGAAAAACTAACGTTATTGAATTGAATGCTTCTAGCACTCGGACGACATACCACACTTTGAGCGTGCGTGGTTGTGGCGTACAAATTAATGCTGGATTTCGTTTAGAGTCCTTCTGCGAATTTATTTCAATTATGAAAGTATTTCAAATTCAAGCAATCACATCCCTTGCTTTCTCGCGTAATGTTAGTGCTAACACTGTACATGCACTTCATCTGAATTCTATCACTTATTACCGCGTTTCTGAAATCAGTTTTAACTAAGCAGTTAAAATATATCCTGCACTAACCAGTGACTATCGCCGAAGAATTAGGTTGAATCGCCGTCGCTGTCGAAAGAGCTCTCCCGAAGCGCGTCGCGTATTTGTGACTCCGCCTGGGAAATTTCTGGAGGGTGAATTGTCTCCTCCTTCGCGCTCTCTCAAGAAAAATTATCCGTAACCGGACATCGGGGTGCGAAAACCTGCGGGTAGATGTCGCTTTCTCGGACCATCCCCCTCCGCCCGTACCCCATTTCTCTGTGTTCTGGTCTTTTCTCGTGCTTATGGGGGCTTCGGGGTTTTTATAATCCTGACGTCACTATTTTTCTCTCTCTCTCTCTCTCTCTATATATATATATATATATATATAAAAATATATATATGGAAAAAGAGAAGAGAGAAGAAGAAGAGAGATATGAGATATATATAGAGAGAGATAGTGAGAGAGAGATAGTGAGAGAGAGAGAGAGAGAGAGAGAGAGAGAGAGAGAGAGATAGAGATAATAGATAGATAGATAGACAGACAGACAGACAGACAGACAGACAGAGAGGACAGACAGACAGACAAAAGGACAGACAGAGAGGGCAGACAGACAGACAGACAGACAGACAGACAGAGAGGACAGACAGACAGACAGACAGACAGACAGCAGACAGACAGAGAGACAGACAGACAGAGAGACAGACAGACAGAGGAGACAGACAGACAGAGAGCAACAGACGAGAGACAGACAGAAAACAGAGAAAACAGAGAGGACAGAAGAAGAAGACAGAGAGAGAGACAGACAGAGAGAGAGACAGACAGAGAGAGAGAGACAGATAGATAGACAGATAGATAGACAGATAGATAGACAGATAGATATATATGATATATATATATATATATATATATATATATATATATATATATATATAATACCTAGTTATTTCAAGATAAAGACCATACTGTTTAAATTACCGAAATAGAAATATCTAGTAAAAAGGTAAGGAACAAGAAGTCAATTTATTATAATCAATATAACTTGATTTGATTACTTCCTCCCCTCTGCCCACATTTCTCCAAGCCATCCGTCAAGAAAAGTTCGTGGATGTGAGAACAGATGCTTTTGATGTTAATTTCATGAGAGGAAGACTGATTAATAAATATTATCTTAGCAAATAATACAGTGAAACCTGGGTTAATAATGGTTCCAGTGAAAATTTGCCATTATTAGAGATGGTCACTTAAATATGGTGCACAGGAAGGTCTGATTGTTTAAATTGCTATTAAAGGAAATATAGTTTTCTTGTTTAATTACCTAAGTTACCAAATACAACATATACAAGGAATCTAAGATCACTTAACTAAACCTCATCTTGATTGGGTTTTTGTCCAGTTTCCCTTATCCATTGAGCAAATGCTGAGATGGCCCCTTGATTTGCTTCTGGATGTAAATGTCGCTTCACTATGTGCACATTTTGTTCAGCTTTCCTTTTGTTTGTTGTGATAGTTGAGCATAGGGTGAGTTTCTATTTTGTTAGCAATACAGAAAAATCAAATCCGTTGTTCTTTACGTTACAATTAAGTTTTGTATAATTCGACAGCAAAATATCTAGGTTTAGAAATCCTAATATTCTTGCTTTTTAAATTTATTATTATTATTATTACTATTATTATTACTATTATTATTATTATTATTATTATTATTATTATTACAATTCTTATTATTACTATTACTATTACAGTACCATCATTGTTTCATCTTTCAACCAAATGATTTTCGTCCCCCATATGTCACATACAGTTTTTAACCGTTTATGACTAAATAAATAAATAAAAATTAATAAACTTAGATGCAATTTACATTGTGTAGAAATTTAAGAGCAAGGCTGTCAGATGAGAGTGAAGTGAGTGGTGTGCTATGTGAACCATTGACAATTTCTGTAGGAACCAGAGGTCAGCATACTTAATGAGAATGCTGCAGAGGAAGGAAAGTGAGTAGGTTTTTTATATTTAAATAACTGTTCAAGTTATCTATTATGTGAAACAGTTTGCAAGATAAGAAACCTCATATGTCACCATTAAAAGTAAACTGACAATTTGTTCCATTTCATGAAGATACAGAATCACCAGTAATCATAACCATTCTTCCTCCATTCTAAGGCATTTCAAAACCATTAGAAGTGAATGTGTAATTTAGATCAATCAAAAAAATGTGTGTGACTGCTGGCCATGGTGCCAGATAGATGCTTAAAAGAAGAAATATTTGAATGTACCTTTCACAAAAAATGATTATTAATATAAGCGACTGCTTAATCAAAGTGGCCTTTTGAGTAGGTTTCATTGCAGTTATTTCCTTTAAAAAGAATCTTAATTAAACATTTGTGTTCATTTGCATTACATTGTCATGATCGAACCTTTGCTCTGGTAAGTTAAATATTTTCAAACTAATTTAATACTTTTTATTTATTTATTTTTAACTTCTACAAATTTCTTGTCTCAACATCATTAGTGCCTGGGAAATTCCAAGAAGACAATCCATCCATCGTTCAACTTATTTTGTTGCTCCCTTTTTCGAGTACTTTCAAATTTTTTAAAATTTCAAGAGGGAATAATAAGATGTGAGAAAAATGATAATTCAAAATTCACTTAAAATATTGCACCATTCTTTGTGTTTGATTGTCAGTAGTATCCCAAACACTACCTCCGAATTAATGTGATTCAAAATATTCTGAATTGACTTGCAGGAAAGGAAGGAATTTGAATTCAAATCAGAAGCTAAGATAAAATTGATAAAATATGCATGAGCTAAATGCTTTCTTGAATTGCAATGCACTAATACAGGGTGCATTGAATAACTACTAAATTATTACAAAAAGTTTGCAAACTAGAAAAACATTTTTCATATTTTACTGAAGGTCATTAGTGCCTGGTCAATGACCTCAGCTAGCTGCTTGATGTGTGACCTCAGATAGCTCAAATATTCTCCTGCTCAGGATGGTGTTCCCTTCCAGATGGGCCAGGGCAGTGTGCTATTTAAACTCTAGAGAAAAGAGAAACTTTCATAGATTTTGCTACCCATGGACCTTCTTAATGAAGGCAAAGTTAGTATTTGTTGTATCAACACGTTGGCAGTTGTATGAGCATGAGGGCAGTTGTATTGGTGCATCAAAATTTTATAGATTTATCCTGCATTGTAGAACATTTTCAGAGTCCAAAGCCATTCTGGAGCAAACCCAAGTCATGCTGTGGCCATTTCTCTTACCTAGTAGACTAGCATGTAGTATTTGAAGTAATCTTAAAATGCAGTATCAGTGAATCAAATAGAATTGAATGATACAAGGCATTTCACATGGTATCAGAACAGTTCTTGTCTCTTGCCATGTACAGTATCCTATGCTGCAGACTGGAACCTGTGAAAGAGGTGAAGTATTCTAACAGCACCTCCAATCATGTTTGATACTTTTCTGTAGCCTGTCATAGAAAATCGTTACTTTGTCTCTCCAAATCTAGGCGTAGTAGACTGTTGGTTTTATGACTGCAGTGGATCATGCAAGTACAATGTACCCAAGACAATTAAGTCAATGCACCCCTCTGTACTTGATCAGTTGGTGTGCTGATTGCAAAGGGGCCTTTGCCTCCCTCACTCTGTGGTTTGCCTGAAACTTTTAAACCAAACATGGTTAGTTTGTATTGTAGTCACATTTCAGTTATTTGAGAAGCAAACAATTGGCTCTTCCAGCTTATTTGATTTCCCAATAAGATAATGATAATAACATCTGAAATTCCACAATGTTCCTTATTGCATTCAATTATATCGAAAACATAGCTGGACAAATTTAAGCTGTACATTGAGAAGTGTTGATAGAGTCAATAGAAATTTTGTGTTTTGGGGAATAAAAAGTCAATTTTATTAGAAAAGACCTTTATGTCTATTTTTCAAATGACTTCTAAACTGTTCACAATAGTCAGATTTCATCAGGCAAACATTTTGTATGTTTCAGAATCCCCATTTGCTTTTCTTTGCTTTTTTTGTCAGAATCTTTCAATAAATAAATAAATAATTCCTTATTTTACATGGCGAGACTCAGGCTATCAGGACTGCTCTTACGCATATCTCCATAAATTTGCTAAACTTCTTTAGCCATCTAAGGGGGAAAGAAGATATCACTGGAGCATTGAAACAGGCAATTTGAATTTAGCTCAGAGGCTTCTTTTAGGCTTGAGAATCTTTTACATGCAGTAAATCTTCAGGGGACAACTGACTTTACTTCCTCTTTAAAGGAAGGGCGACAAAGATTTTTTTCCCTGTAAAATCCATGACTTTGAACCTGCCAACTTGGGTACACAATCTGATACACTAACTGTTACACCATCAGAACTACACATCTACACGTTTATATCTATAAATTTTTGTCTCAATATCTCTTTGTGAATTCTTCTAATGTTCTTTTGTTTTATATTGCATCATGCACGTTCTGATGTAAAACAATATTTCTGCAGTAGGTGGAGAATTGGGAGAAAGTGGAGAAGCCAGTTCTACCTGCTCCAAAACTCCTGGTGGAAAAGATTCTGAGAAAGGACACAGGCGTATGCTGGAACGCCAGTCAACTTGTCATGCAGTTATTTCATGAACAAGGTTGTTTCTTCCTTGACACAAGCCACATCTGCTTTCCAGGTAAAATGCAAAAGTTCATGGGGCATTATGTCTAGTTCATGTGGATTCTTAATTCTTTGTCATGATAGGAAAGTCTTTATCTGCTTTAGTAATCATCTGTCTCTCATTTTATTTTTATATATATTTATATTTGAGGGTCAGAAGCAAAGGGATACAAAAATTAAAAGAAAACTAGTTACAAGTTGTGATGAAACAGTTAGCTCAGAAAAGATACATGTGCGCTTAAATCCTATTGCCTCATAGCATATCATGTTCATCAACAGACCGTGAGAAAGTTGCTACATTTTTGCCCAAACGATCTAAACTATCACTAAAGCAAGTCGCAAATTCACGGTCATTCCAATGACAGAACATTATTTTTTTAAGTGTGGGATGAAGGAATTCAGGACTGAAGATTCAGTAAAGATATCCAAAAGATGGTATGGTTTCATTTTGAAAGGCATATGGACCAGGAATGCATTGAAAACTTTAGGAGCCATTTCCTGTAAGTTGAAAGTTTTCATCTTTGGGAACATTTTCTCAAAACTACTTATAGGAGGATGCTCAAATTTTAACAGAGCATTAATCACACCAGTTTATGTATGTTAATGGGGCAGATTTAAAAAATGTTAAATACTTTAGACAATATTCTTATTAATGTTAGAATTTTAAGAACAAAACTGATTACATGGGACAAAATATATATTTAAAACTAGTAATATTTATAAAACAGCTTCGTTAAAATACTTATAAACAGTGAATCTACACTTGCATACAATTTCAAGTCTGTAAATTAAATAGTTTCTGAGAAAATGTTCCTGGCAAGATAGGCCATTCAGCCCCCTTAAGCATCTTAAATATAAAAATCTTCTGGACTTGCTGCCATTCATCCCACCTATTCATCATGAATTATTTTCTCACTTCATAGGAAGAAAGACAACCAAGAACAAGTACTAGGGGGGACCACTGGAGGGATGTGAACAAGATGATGAGAAAGACTGTCTGGAATCAGATTATGAATAGAAGTAGACTCTTATTTTGTAGCATTGTGTTCATATGGCGTTACATATTTAGTCTGTTATCACTGATGATCTTTGTCACAATATTTTTTTAAAAAGAAGAAAAAGCCGTGCGCATAATCAAGTGTTGCTCAGTAAATTTTATATTAAAGATATGTATTTGTTTTTAAAAGAAAAGGTAAATCTTAATAGAAATTGAGAGAAGTGCCATGCCAATTTGATTGGCTGTTTCTGCATCCATCAAAGTGTATCGCTTTGTTACTTCAATGCTGAGAACAACTGAGGCAACATGCGATGCAATATCATGTGGCTTCCAAAGCAGAAAGTTTTGAAGTGTATGACAGTTCTCATAAAAAGGATGGGGCGAGGAATGTGCAAAGTTGAATTGGAAATTGCAAACCTACCACCTCTTCTATACTCAACATTAACTCACCTTCATAAAAATCAAATGGAGTACGATTAATTTCAGCTAAACAAGAAGAAAATCAAAAAATTAATGGAATACAAACAAAAAAGAAAAAACGTATAACTGATAAATATAAAATAAATTCGTTCCAACTATTGTGAAAGTGACAGTGAATCAAGGGGATGTGAGCGAGTCCGGAGTGATGGAGATTAAATTTAACATCAACGTGTGTATATATATATAAATTTTAATTCATTCATTTTTGTATTAAAAGGAAAACAACAGGTGCATAAAAACAAAGAATTATCATGATGTTACTGAAATATAAATTTATTTAAATCGTCTACACCTTTTGATGGAATAAAGTATCGTATTGTATTATGTCATATATCATTCATATCATTTCATATTTTGCAATCTATTTGTGAGAACCTTACCTTCTATTTGTGAATGAATATGTTAAAAATCACAAAGAAAATATGATATCATAAACAGATTTTAGTGAAGTTGATTGGGAAAAAATGCACATTTTTCAGTATCGCACTGATATATAAAACTAATGGCATTATTTGTAATGGCTAGATAAAATAGTATTGCAACTTGTATCCTATTAATACAGTCATCTCTGAAAACTGGGAGATTCAAATTTGCACTTTCAGAAGCTCATAGGTTTTATGAGCATTTTGGAAAAAACAAACATGCCATTGCTTTAAGATCTAGTTTTGAGGAATAGATTTAATTGAAATAAATGTAGCAACCACAATCTAGTAGTTGTAGGAGGGGAGGGTCAAAAAGTAAACTTTCATTGAAAATACGAGATTTAAATGAAAATTGAACCTACGATGTTTTTACATGGTTTTTGTCCTATTCAAACAAAACTTTTAAGGAAAATTTGGAGCTATTTTTGAGGAAAATATTGAATATTGAAGCTTCAGGTAAAATACTCTCAAAATGAATATTCGTTTCAAATTCAAGGTCTGCAAGTTCAGTCATATTAACAGAAGATATTAATTTTGGTGAAAATTCTATTTATGGTTTAGGTGCTAATGTTTTCATCTTACACTATCGGGCATGTATTTCATAAAATATTTCCAATTTGTTTGCAGCTTGCAAAACAAATTCCATATAACTCCACACTTTGTATATAGAAATTAACATTGTAGGAAATATATTCCTGTTAAGTAATAATACAATTGGTGTGAAAATAGATCTTTCATTTACCAACAAGCTAAGAATAATTTTAGGAAAAGAACTTGATTTAAAGGGTATCTCTTTTCTTGTGTTATTTACTGTAAAACTTTGTTCCAGGCACTCCATAATGATGTGTTTCCCAATAAATCAAAGCTTGCAGTTGAAAATTAGAAAGTGCGGCAAAAAGTGATGGCCCCAGCAGCAGCCAAACTCCCATGACTCCTAGCAGCATACCCAGTCCCATGGCATCGGGGCACAGAATCAGCTCCCACAACTCCAGGTAATTAAGTTTGTGGAATCATAAAGCAATGTCAAGTTGCTTTCAAACAAAAGATGCATTGAATTTCTAACCACTGCTTTAATATCACTGTTACATCCAAAAGATGCTCCCAAATTTTTTAAAATTGAGTGCCATTTGTTGTATTTATTTTGATAAGTTTTATTATTGTTATTTGGTTTGTAATAATGATGTAAAGGAAAAGATAGAAGTATTCAATATTAGAGTGAAGTACCTTCATTATTGCCATAGTTTTATAAGAGAGTTTTACCATTTTACCTGTGTTACAGGTTCTACTATGCCATACTCCAACAAACCCTGTGTCTATGCCTGCAGCATCAAGCAGCTAGTTTGAAGAGTTGGGGCAGCCATACCATAATGGGACCAAAACAGTGAGCAGAACCAGTGCCCTCACTATTGTAAATTGTATGTGATCTTACATTGTAGAGCAGGAACTATTTAGGATAGGTAGGGTGAAATGATCTTTAGACATACTTGGGAAACAGAATGGGTATTATTTGGGACAGTAAGTATCAATGTTGAAAGTGCATTGATTGTACTAGGCTGTGCAAAACTGATGCTGTTCATTGTTTGAAAAATTTTGGGAAAAGCACATCATGGCACATTAGGATTCTTTTTCCCAGTATTGTGTGCTTCCCAAACATTGTAATGACTGTCCCTAGAACTGGAATGTGCAATCGTAGTGTCTCACTCTGTTAAGAGTGGATTCATTGTGTAATATTCAGGTGCAACATGGTTCTGTGCTGTGCAATATCCTGAATATTGATTGAGATGCAGTTTTATTGAGAATGAATGGGGTGAGACAAACTTCCTCAAGGTGCACAGGTTAGTATAGAATTGTAGAAAGATGGTAAGATATTAACAACTCTCCAGTAGAAAATATTGGTTGTTTTAGTATGATATTGTTTCAAGACTGAAGAGATGAGTGTGGTACAGTATTGAAAACTTGAATGTGCCAGTACATTTCATCTAAAGTGGTTTTAATCCTTGTACAAATCTATTACCTAGATCATTTCTTAGCCAATAGATTACCAGTAATAGATTGCTAGGTGTCAGTATTGTGATTAAAGTGTCTGTCTTACGGTATCATTCCATAGCTGTTAGAACTTGAAGATGACTGAAAAGTCTATGGTCAGATTGACTTGAATAAAAACATTTTCATAAATTCAGTGAT
The DNA here is from genome assembly GCA_964035755.1 of Teleogryllus oceanicus. Taxonomy (NCBI): domain Eukaryota; kingdom Metazoa; phylum Arthropoda; class Insecta; order Orthoptera; family Gryllidae; genus Teleogryllus; species Teleogryllus oceanicus. Next base: position 111,978,849 of record CAXIVR010000007.1, read on the forward strand.
TCAGTAATATTCAGTGGTTTCATTTTGAATACTTTTATCTTTTGAAAATGATTTGAGAAATAAGTTGCTTTTTCTTTCACAAGTGATGTAGTTTTTTTGCTTGACATTATTCATTATGATAGGAATACTATTATGGTGCATTCTTTTGTAGTTTTTCTTAATTTTCTTTTGTGTTTGCAAAACTGTTACTCTTAGGTTGAAGTGTTGTGGAGTTTGAAATAATTTTCTAATATTTTATTTATTATAAGAATAAAACTTTCTGTATATCATTCACATAGACAGTGGTTAACCTGTTGAAGTTTACATGAAGTTTTCTTACAAAATGAAATTTGTTCTCAGACACTTCCTCGTATTAGTACATCATAAACACTTCATTTTATTTTTTTAAAAATTTTTTTCTTATTTTAATATTTGAAATTAGCCTAGTACATCTGGACACTGGTAATTGGCCATAGTTTCTTTATTATTATTTTAAATTGCCAATTGGATTGTTGTGTTCTCTTGAAGTAAATGAAATATTTAATTGGAAAATGAATGATGTTTTAAGTCATATTGTAGGGTACCTGCTTACAACTTTACTAATCACTTAGTAAAATACTTTATTGAATAACTGGTCAATTTTAAAATCGATTTTTAGTATGTTTGTTTTTAATTTTCTATATCAGTTTTGCAGGACCTTCATATTCTCATGTAAAAATGTAAGTTAGTGAAAAATCCTTTTATATTCTTAAATAGATATATTTGCATTGTTATTTCTAGTACATAAATGTTATATATAAATACTATATATATTGTCGTGAGGATATTGTTGTCTTGTTGGATGTGTATAGTTAAACTTTTTAAAATTTTTTTGTTCATTGTTACAGTAGATTAATTAAAGTGTATTTGTCAACCTTCCCATGTTATCTTGATGGATCTCCACAATTCAAATGAGTCCACATTTTAAAATTGTACTTTATTTTTCAATGTAATATTTTGTAAATTTAACCATATGGTAGATATATGGTAATACTGGCAAATTGATGCCATGTAAGAAGTGTAGATATATTATTATAATTATTATTATTTGAATAGCTATTTGTAAATTTTAACTAGTTGTTGAAATAATGGAGTTTTTATTGAAGGAACAGTGCAATCTTAGGTACCTGCAATGAGAGTGATTTATATTTATTTAAACAAATAGTAGTCCAAAATTATATTTATTGTAATCACAATTGTCATATTTGATGGCATATAGAGAGATTTGTCAGTAGGAAACTGATATATGTCCAAAGTTGTAATTATAGATTGTGAATTCTACAGCATTGAAATGAAGAGTTCTAAATTTTGACAAGGGTAATGCTCGTTGCCTACCAATTTTTTATGAAATGTTGGACTTTTTAAAAAAGAATGTTTGTTGCAAAAGGTGTGTATTAGAAAATAATTATTTCTCTGAATAGATGCTATCTACATTGGCATGTTACAGTTTTCTATTGACCTTTTATTATAATTATTATTATTCTTATCATAATAGTGTGCAATCAGATGAAATGGACAATCTTTAGTACTCTTAAATAGTTTGAATTGCAAGCCAACAATAGTGTATTTTGAAATAAACACAGATCATTGATTGGAAGTAATGAATTAGCACTCTTGTAGTAGAATATAAATAATGCACGCCCAAAATATGTTGCACAAAAAATCTTTGCTGAGCCTCATCTAATAATTACATTTTTTATCTTAGTAATTACATAATAAAAACGTGTATTCTTTGCACGATTTTGTGATCAATTATGTTGTAGAAATATTAAGATTATTTTGGAAGTGATGTAAAGGTATTATTTATCTTCTACAGTTCAGTTGTGTTCATTATGAGCATATGTGGTGATTCTACTTATAGGTCTGAAAGGAATTTTGAAAAATGAAATCAATATATTTATTCTATGATATTAATACAAGTGAAGATACAATTAATTTCAGCTATTATTGGCCTACTTTTCAGCATATTTGGAACACTTTGATATTCATATACACTGAAATTAAATTACGTGGGGCAAAAGAATCGAAAATCGTTGATGTAAAGGGTTATAACAAGTATTTATAAATATACAATATTATTATTGAAATGTGTATCAGTCCATTGTATTTGTATGCCTGTCTTGCTCAGATAGGCAACATTCCAACAAGTCTCTGCTTTGGAAATGGTTATGAAAGAGGTATTGTGTCATTCTACGGATTTATAATGGTCTTTTGTGTGTGCCATGGATGGACACACACACACAGGTAGGTAAATATGTGCATATTACTAAATGTTACATTATCCTGTGGCTTCCTGGTTAGTTTATTCCAAAATCCCTTAATGAATTTGACATGAAATTGTAAGAATTCATTTATGAATAATGCATCAAGGGAGTCTGGAAGTAGCATATTGTATTCCCAGAATACACATCTTCATGTATTGGTATGTATCCTCAATTGGATCAGCTGAGGTGAGAAAAGTAACTTTGAATGAGAGAAATTGAAATACTTTTTTTGATCTTCTAAATACCAGGCCTCTAATTATAGATGGGTTTCAAAAGGAAGGTACCAGGAAGGCTAACTCAGTGTTGAAATTATATCAAATGTTTCAAATCCTGTGCATTGCTACAACTGTTGACTAATCAGAAGATTACAATTGTTTTAAGACTGGGAGAAAATGGAAAGCTATCAGCATAATGATAACGTAAGATTTGGATTGTGAAGATAACAGTGAGGAAGAGGGAATGAAACTGTTGAGAATTGATTTATAAGATTTCAACAAAGTACCTAATTTTAACATTTTAGTCAAATGTCAATTAGTATGTGATATAGGCCTAAAACAAGGAGGGGGCAACTATATTTCTGGGTCCCTATCCTATTGAATTTTTATATTACATTTGGCATTTTCTAGAAAATAAATAAAATATATTACAAAGAGAATTAAATTACTTTCAATGCATACAAGTGGTATAATGTTGAATTATTTACTGGGTTGCCAGATCTGGAGACTCATCCTCAAAAGTATTATAGCAAATTCCCTAATTTACTGGTTTGACAAATTAATTTTAATTATTGTATTAATTATTCTATGTTTATTTTAATTTTTCAATATTGTTACTTATACTAGTGGCTGGTAACAGTGGCGTTTGGTTTCTTTGGGTGTGCAAATCGGGGTCAACTCCCAAGAAATAAAAAATCATTTTTTCCTTTGAATTT